>CM028760.1:20935932-21535932 GCA_016801395.1 Leptodermis oblonga
CCAGATCCATGTTCAGATCGGAAAATCATACAAACCAAGTCGTCATAATTATAGATCAAATATGAAAGTTTAAGCTCGGTCTTAAATGCTTAATAAGCTCGTAAAAGCTTAGGTCGGAAAAGTTTATATATTAACTTAAGAACCTTAGATCGGTAAAACTCAGCTCGGAAAAGATGGAAAAGTGTAATTCTACTCAAGAAGGTCAGGTCGGTAAAAGCTTAATAAAGTTAAGATCGGTCAAATGGTAAAACTCATTTAGATCGGTAACTCACGCTAAGGTTAGATCGGTGAAACCGACCTGAAATAAAGATACTATTGTAAGATATCATGGTAGGGCCTTTATTTTAGTACATGCAGAGCAATAATGACAATGGGGCCCAAGTTAAAGCCAGTTTTCCGGGAACGGCAAAACCATCATTGCAAAAAGAGGAAGTGGGAGCGTATGTCTTCATGACCCAACGGAACCATCAAGAATAAACTTATAAATACTCAGGCACAAGCCTCATTCAAGTAAGTTCCAATAAGCACTTCTGGCAATTCTCACTAGCATTTCTTAAGCTAATCTCTCATTTACAATTTCTCTGAACACTCTTGTTCTATATTGTTTATCTCTTTCATATTACTGACTTGATCGTCGGAGCCTATACAGGGGGGAAGCCCCGCTCCTTTTCTGAATTGATCATCAATTGTTGAATGGAGCAGTGCAAAATCATCAAGCTTCATCATCTTTGTCAAGCTCAGCAACCCTACTTAGTTCATCCTCAAATTGCTCATCTCAAGTTGGGCCATTGTGTTCCTCAAAGCTTCATTTGGATTGGGCTACTACTGTCTTCAAGAGTTCATAAGGGCCGCGAAGAAGCATCGTTCCCTCATTGTAATTTTTGCGTCACATCAACTGGCGCCGTCTGTGGGGATCGTTTGATCAAATTATTTCATCAAATTTTCCTCATTTAAATAAATTTGTTGAAACCATGACGCAAACTCGCTCAGGAAAGGGTGCTTCTTCTTCTGATGACACCACCAACGGACTCATCGTTACCACCCCAGCCCTGGTTCTTCCTACCGTTGCAACCACCAGATCTAATCTTCCAACTGATCCACAACCACTACTACCCCCTTGTTGAAACTCTCACCTCTGAACAGGAACAGGCAGAAAAAGATAGGTTCTTCCGTTTATTTCCAGAACTATTTCACTTAATAAACCATGTTGCTCCTATCATCTCTACTCTTAATACAGAACCTTCCATTACAACCACCACCGCAGATGCAGTTAACATAGAACACCCCTATGGTTTACACTGGTCCCCAACCGTTCCCCACCCAGGGCTGCCATCAACCCTGTGTCCAACCCCTCTGCTGCTTTAATGTCTAGTCTCCCCCCACAATCTACTACTATATGTCCTCCACAACCTGGGGGAGTTAATTTTTTCTTCAGAAATCGGTCATATTGCTGGTCCTCCTAACCTTTCTGTGGCACCACCTGTTTATACCACCGTAGCCCATACTCAGGCTAATCCTATTTTTCCGGGCCCCTTTACGGCCCCCAGTGCTCAGTTCAATAATGGTTCTTTTATGTCAGGCCTATCCTTTCCCTTTTAGGACAACAAATGAGTCAATTGAATCAGCCTGGACATGGCTTACAAATCAGTCAAACGAGTCAACCCGGTTATTACCCTGGATACCCAAATACATCCAACCCTGCCCTATTCCAGCATTAGTGGTTTAGGCAACAACCGAGCCATGCAGCCGCCCTTAGGAAACCCTCCCTTACTCAACCCAAATTACTACCCTGGGCCCGGCTTAGAACTATTACCTTACCCGGCATGGGAGGACACCCCTTAAGTCAGTCTGTATCCCCAGCTCGGCCAAACCCTACTCCCTGGATCCGGATATGCTCAGCTCGGACGAACCGTCCCCACTTCTCGCGTGTCTCATCCTTTTGGATTGGATATTCAAATGGCACCATTTCCCCCGGATATAGAGGCCTAGGTAAGGTTGACAAATATGACGGTACCACAGACCCCACGGCTCACTGGATGCAATGTATGAGCGTCATGGATGCTGCTAACCTGTCCGACGCTAATCGATGCATGACATTCCATTTGACTCTTAAAGGTCAGGCCATAAATTGGTATTGTACTTTGCCCCGAAATTCTATTCATTCATTAGATCAATTTGGTGACCTATTTTTAGCCAATTTTATGGGTAATAAGATATTGTCTAAACCAATTTCACATTTAATGAACATAACACAAAAAATGGGAGAGGGATTACAGGCTTACATAGATCGGTTCAATGTAGAATCTAGGCAATGTCACGAAAAAGATGATAGGATAATGATGGGATCATTCATTAATGGGCTACGGTCAGGACCTTTAGCTACCGAGTTGGCCATCCGACCCCCACATTCTTATTTTGAAATGATGGTTACTGCTGTTAATTTTGCTGTTGTTGAAGATGCTACAGCTATAAAACAGGAAAGAGAAGAAGTTTTTTCCGATTTATATGGTAAGAGGAAAGCTTCTTCCCCAATTCTTTCATCAGGAGGAAGTAAGAAATTAAATTTTGCAAATACTACTAACCCTATCCCAAAGACCGGGGTAAGTGTAAACGCTGTGCAGGTAGCCGAGCTGACATATATGCTGCCATTCAGAATCAAGGGCTGCTGCCCCCAGCTCGACCCATAACTGGTCCCACATATCGGCTCAATCCGAGCAGGTATTGTAATTACCATAAAAACATTGGTCATAACACTAATGACTGTCGTGATTTAGCTGCAGAAATAGCTAAATTAATTCAAGCTGGGAAACTACCACAATATACACAAGTGGCACCTCTACCTAAATCGGTGGCTTCAGCAACCCGTGAACGACCCAACGGGTGCTACCGATGTGGGGAGACCGGTCATTTTGCCCGCGAATGTCCCCAACCCGACTTACGAGCCCCGAATGCTGGGGTAGCACCGACCTGAATATAGCAGGGATTGTAAACACCATAGCAGGAGGACCGACCCTAGGCGACTCTAACCGCCAAAGGAAACAGGTATACCGACAAAGGAACACTATTCTAGGTAAGCGTAAATCAGATACCATGACACCAGGAATTACTTTCGATGACACAGATACATTTCTGCCTTTCAATTGTGACGATCCACTAGTGATCGATTGCTACATTTCAAATTACCAAGTACGTAGGACATTGTTAGACACGGGTAGTTCTAGCAATATAATTACAACCAAGGCACTGGCTGGTTGTCAATTACACAAGGCACAGTTAAGTCCAGTTCGGACACCATTGATTGGCTTCGGCAATCACCATGTTATACCTGTGGGACATTTGAGTATTCCCGTCACGTTACTGGCTGGACAGCTAAAACGTACGGAAACCATAGACTTCGTGGTCATCAATGAGCCATCACCATACAATGTATATTTGGGACGGCCTGGATTAAATCAGTTCCAGGCCATAGCTTCTACTGTACACATGCTTTTAAAGTTCCCCACCCTAGGTGGGGTAGCTTCTATTCGTTGTGATGTCTTGCAGGCAAAGCAGTGTTACATGGCTTCCTTGAAGGAACCGACCCCCGTAGACCTGAAATCAAAAATTACCTCTACAGTCAGGTCGACCTCCGTGAACATTACCGATCTAACAGGTGGCTCGGACCTGTCCATTGAAGCAGGGGCCGAGGTAAGAATTATTCCCCTCGCGGCCGATCCAAACAAGGTAATAAAAATTGGGGCTGATTTACCCCCTCAATTACAATATGATTTGCTTAACCTTTTGCGTGAATTTGCGGAAGTTTTTGCTTGGGGACCGGAGGATATGCCTGGCATTTCTCGAAATATCATTGAACACAGGTTATCCATTGATCCCAATCATAGGCCGATCCGACAACGAAAGCGTAACCTTGGGGGAGAACGTAGTAGATACGTGGAAATCGAAGTGAACGCCCTGTTAGAAGTACGTATCATCCGAGAAGTGGATTATCCAGAATGGTTGGCTAACCCAGTGTTGGTTTCCAAACCGGATGGTTCATGGCGCATGTGCATAGATTTCACCGACTTAAATAAAGCATGCCCCAAAGACTGGTTCCCATTACCTTTGATCGACGTGTTGGTTGACGCTATAGCTGGATTTCGCTTCCTTAACTTCCTAGACGCATATAAGGGATATCATCAAATCTTCATGGCCAAGGAAGATGAAGAAAAAACATCTTTTATTACAGACAAAGGTACATATTGCTTCATAACCATGCCTTTCGGTTAAAGAATGCTGGAGCTACTTTTCAACGTTTGGTGAATAAAATTTTCAAAAAACAGTTAGGTCGAAATATGGAAGCCTATATTGATGATTTACTTGTAAAAAGTAAAACGAATCTGCTTATTTATCTGATTTACGTGAAACCCTTGAAACACTAGCCCAATATAAATTAAGGTTAAACCCAAAAAAATGTGTTTTTGGGGCCACTTCAGGAAAGTTTTTAGGATACATGGTTTCTGAGGGGGGTATCTCGGTTAATCCTAAGAAAGTAGAAGCTGTATTGAAAATGCACCCACCTAGGACAATTCGGGAAGTACAACAATTAACGGGTAGATTAGCAGCTTTGAATAGGTTTTTAGCCCGGTCAGCAGAACGAGCATTACCATTTTTTAACATCTTAAAGAAAACTGATAAATTTTTGTGGACCCCGGAATGTCAAACTGCTTTTGAACAATTAAAAACTTATTTAGCTTCTTTACCATCTTTGACTATGCCTATTCATGGAGAACAATTGTACATGTATATAGCTACTACCGAATCTGTCATTAGCTCGGTTTTGCTCCGAGAAGATAACCGGGTCCAGAGACCCATATTTTGTTAGTAAAGTTTTGCAGGCAGCAGAGAAAAATTATTCCAACCTAGAAAAGCTAGTCCTGGCTCTAGTTCACTCCACACGGCGTCTTCGGCCTTATTTTAACTCGCATGGAGTCACCGTTTATACCGACGCACCCCTCAAAGCCATCTTACAAAGAGCAGGAGTTTCAGGTCGACTCACCAAATGGGCCATTGAACTAGGAGAGTATGACATCACCTTTGCCCCGCGTACAGCAGTCAAAGGACAGTGCTAGCAGATTTCATAGCTGAAGGAGTACCAGATCAACAGGAGAGCATATCAAGTCCGTCAGAAAAAACCGATCTACTTTTAACAATAGCAGAAGGTGATAATGCGTGGATTCTCTATGTGGATGGTGCTTCAAGCCAGTCCGGATCGGGTGCGGGGATCGTCCTCACCAGCCCAGGAGGAGAAATTCACACGTATGCTCTACGATTCTGCTTCACAGCCACAAATAATGAAGCAGAGTACGAAGCCATGATAGCCGGCCTGAAGTTAGCTCGGAAATTTGGGGTCGAAAATCTAAAAATTTGTTCAGACTCTCAGCTCGTGGTTAAACAAATTTTGGGGGAGTATAAGGCTAAGGATCGACAAATGGAGGAGTATTTAACATTGGTGCAACATCAACTAAAATTTTTTCAAAAATGGGCTATAGAGCGGGTCCCACGAAGCAAAAATACAAATGCCGATGCTTTTTCCAAATTGGCTTCTTCGGTTTTTTCTCACCTGACTAAAACCGTCCTAGTAGAAGAAGTACATACCAGGAGTACAACCGAACCAATAATCTTGTCTATAAGAGAAGGACAGGATTGGAGATTTCCTATATGGCAATACCTACAAGATGGCGCTTTACCAAAATCCCGGAAGGAAGCACAACGAATACAAAGGAAGGCTGAACACTATCAGATAATCGGGGAGGACCTGTATAAAAAGGGTTTCTTGATGCCTTTACTAAAATGCTTGGGATCGGGAGAAGCTGAAGCCATGCTGAAGGAAGTACATGAAGGGGATTGCGGGTCTCACATTGGGGCTCGGAATTTGGCTAAGAAAATAATTGGGGCGGGTTTTATTGGCCTCGGTTATTCCAAGAAGCAGTGGAGTATGTTCAACGGTGTTCCAGTTGTCAACACAATGCAACAATTCACAAGTTGCCGGCCTCCAGCTTTACGGGGATAATTGCCCCTTGGCCTTTTGCAGAATGGGGGATAGATCTTATGGGTCCGTTTCCTAAGGTCGGTTCATGCCATTACCTTGTTGTGTCCATAGATTATTTCACAAAGTGGGTGGAAGCCGAGGCATTGACAAATATCACGGGGCGAACTATAGCTCGGTTTCTGTGGAGGCAAGTTATCTGTCGTTTCGGTATACCCAGATCGGTTATTTCGGACAATGGAACTCAGTTCGAATCTAAGGAATTCACAACCTTGTGTTCAAAACTTGGTATCACCCAACGTTTTGCATCGGTAGCTCATCCTCCAGCAAATGGACAAGTAGAACTCACCAACCGAACTTTGTTGTACGGGCTGAAATCCCGACTAGAAGATAAAGGTAGAAATTGGGTAGAACAGCTGCCCCATGTGCTCTGGTGTCACCGGACTACGCCCAAATCGGCCACAGGGAAGACCCCCTTCGAGTTGGCCTTCGGGGTCAATGCTGTCATCCCCCCAGAAATACAAAGTGGAGCCCCGCGAGTTATGCACTTCGAAAGGGATCAAAACCAGAAAAACTTGGAGCTCAGCCTGGATCTGATAGAAGAAGTTCGGGACTCGGCCTATGTACATCAACTAAATTACTAAAACTTGGTTCAGCAACATTATGATGCTCGGGTCAAACATCGAGCCTTTGTACCAGGAGACTTAGTCTTGCGAAACCGATCTATCAGCAAACCACAAGAACAAGGCAAGTTATTCTCTAATTGGGAAGGGCCTTATCGGATAATCGAAGCCCGACCTACCGGAAGTTATATTTTGGAAGACTTGCAAGGACGATTGATTCCACGAACTTGGAATACAGCACACTTGAGAAAATATTATCAGTAAAGCAGTTCGAGTTAAAGATAAAAAAGGCCAAATTTGAAGGAAACAGAAAAGATCATTTTCATTCGATAATCAAGCTCGGTTACAAAGACGATCTGAAAAATACAAAAAATCTTCGAAAGGGACCAGAATCAGAAAAAATTCTACAAAGTATAAAGCCAAGTACATCACTGCAACTGCATCTAGGCATGCTACCTACATTCCTCACACAGCTGGAAGAAAGGGCAAGCCCGATCTAAGGGAAGGCCGATCTCAGGAAGGAGGAGCTTGAGAAGAGGCTTCATCTGCTATCTCCTGGGGGTCGGCCACAGGATCCTCATCGACCTTTTCTGGAATCGGAACACCGATGTCTCGGCATTCTTGCTTAATTTCCTCTACTAAGTCAAAAGGATCACGTCCCTCCGGAAGCAAAGAAGACTGGGCTATGGAGTCTTCTGGAGCACCTTCTGCCGATCTGGAGCCTTTTAGCTCGTCCCAGCATATAGTATACCCACACTGGATTAGCCCGAAAAACGCCGGTTCATTAACTCCAGCAGTGTCCCTTCCTTAAAAAGTTTCAGCTCGGCCTGACGAGATGCTTCAGCCTCTTCCGAACTGACCATTGCTGCAGCCTTCTTTGTAGCCTCTTCTGCAGTTTTCTTAGCCTCTTCGGCAGCTTTCTCCAGGGCAGTTTTTTCCTTTCCCCAGGAAGACTTTTCTTCTTTCAGGGCCTTCATCTCTGCTTCCAGGCCCTGGATCTTGGTCACCAGTTGGCTGGACTTCGTGCTCAGGTCTTGGTTTTGCTGCATTAGCTCGGTTTTTTCAACTTCAAGACCTGAAATCTTGCTTTTCTCGAGCCCCAGCTGAAACTCCAATTCCTCCATGGCCTTGTTCGGATTCTTCAACCTCTCCAGTTCATAGCTTTGGGCTAGGACATCCAAAGCTGTCGTTCTTCTGTTTGTGGCCGCATAATTAAACAAGACCTGCAAAAATCCGAGACCAGGGTATTATGAAAGTGATGTCCCAGGTAACCTTTTTATTTCAGGAAAAATTTCTAACTATGTTTGGAAAAATCACCTTTTTTATATGCGCGGCTATAAGGGTCTCCTGTTCCACCGCTTCATTCAAATGGTCCCGGAGCTTCTCGCTAGCTCGGATAATCTCCTCGAAAGATTGAGAAGACTCGGCCGCCACTTCCTGAAATGGCATAAGATCTTCTGGTGGTGGCTCTGACAAATCGACCTGGTGAATAGGCCGAGCTAGGGAGAACGGTCTCGCCTTTTGATCTCTTAGCACAATGACCCTTTCTTTGGTCACTGGGTCTGCGGGACCCAACAGGTCATCAGGACTAGGCAGCTCGGCTCCAGTAGGGGGGCCCGATAGAACTTGCGGGGCTTTGGCAGCCTTAGCTACCTGGATTTCTTCCGGGGTCGGCCTTTTCTTTTTTGTGACCCGGGTCATCAATGCCGATCTGGGTGGATCGGCAACCTCTACCTCATCTGTAAGATCGATTTCAGCCGATCTTTTTGAAGATCCTGAAGCTGCAGCCGGTTTGTTGGTTTTTTCTTCCTTCCGAACCCGCCGAGACTACCTGAAAACAAGCAACATGCAAAAATCAAAATTACCGAGCTATGAAGGAAGAGGATATCATAAATAAAAGTTTAAGGGACAGGTATTTACTTTCTCCTTTCACACCAGGGGCTTGGCTCAGCCCGGCCCAAACCAGAAGACCCTCTGAAGGGGACCTAGCCGAGTATTTAACCGTACAGGTATAATTTCTTAAAATTTTATAATCTGACTGCACTATAGGGTTAGATATATCTCGGGTTTGATCAGCCGGGAGTATCACTTGAGACCAACGACAAGGTAAGTTTGCTTCATTGGCCTTTACCATAACATATCTAGCCCTCCAATTTTTATTAGTATCCGGGGAGTCAGTCAGAAGGATAGGGCTATTCCTACGTTTTTGAAAAGTTACCCACCCCTGGCCATAAGGATACGAGCGGGCAGTGTAAAATTGAAAAAACAAATCTATCGAAGGTCAGAGTCCAGCCCCAACACATACGCACACAAATCCTATCAAAAACCTAAAAGCATTAGGTACTAACTGACTCAGCCCGATATGCAAAAAATCCATCATCTCATTTAAAAAATCGGGAACAGGGAACCTTAGCCCAAACTTCAAGTGATACTCATAAACACCGACCCAGTTTTCATCAATGCTATTTATCCTTTCTACGGAGGTCGGTAAACGAATCTGAATATTTGGGCTTATATGATTGTCTGACCTAATTTTCTCTAAATATGACTTAGTTATTTCCGAAGCTATATCTTGAGGTTTAAACTCGTGGGTGACGGCCGAATCTACATAAAGCGGTACCAAAATCATGCATAAATAACAAATAAAATTTTATGTATAATCTGGCAAAAACTTAAAAGAATCAAGCAGGGAGAGAACGCACTCACCTGCAGCCGGAACCTGATGCGACGCTCCGGTGCCGGAACTCTTTTCTGAAGCCATTGTAGACAGACGAACAGGGAAAGAAAGACGCCGACGGGACGATGGTGACGACGAAGCTGCAATACGAACGAGATCGACGGATTGAAAAGATAACACTCTCAGATTCCGGCAAAGTTCGAAGACTCCGGCTGTCGGAAGGAAAGTAAAGAATTTGTTTTCTTTCTCTTTTGTTCTTTCAGGAAAACAATTTAGCAAATGGTGGCAATTGATGGTTGTTCTCACAATTTTTATAATGGAAGCCTTGGAGAAATCGAAGAAACATGGGCAAACCAAAAGCTGAGTTCATTAATGACACTTCGGGAACATCAATGACCTTGGAAGTTGTATCGGTTGCTGCAATAAACGTAAAGGGGTGTCCAGATTAATCCGCCTCTTCGAAATCCCGATCTAGGGTAACGCAAAAGGTACGCCTTTATGATTGCTTTTATTTGTTCAAAAACTGTTCAAATTCTTTAGATCGGTACTACTATTATTACCTATACATCGGAAGATACTGTATTTTATAGGTCGGTTACCATATTTCCCGTTTTTATCAGTCAATAAGCTATGAATTATAGGTCGGACAAACACTGGATGAATGCCTAAGTCACAAATAAAGTATGAATGCTGATTAGTTCGGAAAATTAGCTCGGGTTAATATTTAGAAATTCATGATGTCCTTTATGGTATGTCTTAGCTCGGGAAATCCAAGGAGTATTAAGTTTTAGATCGGTAAAACCTAATACTGGGGGGGCTTGTTGATGTGCTAAAATTGAAATCCCCATTGGGCCTAGCCCAATTAATTAAAACAAAGAAACAGTAAAAGACAAAGAAGCCCAGATCCATGTTCAGATCGGAAAATCATACAAACCAAGTCGTCATAATTATAGATCAAATATGAAAGTTTAAGCTCGGTCTTAAATGCTTAATAAGCTCGTAAAAGCTTAGGTCGGAAAAGTTTATATATTAACTTAAGAACCTTAGATCGGTAAAACTCAGCTCGGAAAAGATGGAAAAGTGTAATTCTACTCAAGAAGGTCAGGTCGGTAAAAGCTTAATAAAGTTAAGATCGGTCAAATGGTAAAACTCATTTAGATCGGTAACTCACGCTAAGGTTAGATCGGTGAAACCGACCTGAAATAAAGATACTATTATAAGATATCATGGTAGGGCCTTTATTTTAGTACATGCAGAGCAATAATGACAATGGGGCCCAAGTTAAAGCCAGTTTTCCGGGAACGGCAAAAACCATCATTGCAAAAAGAGGAAGTGGGAGCGTATGTCTTCATGACCCAACGGAACCATCAAGAATAAACTTATAAATACTCAGGCACAAGCCTCATTCAAGTAAGTTCCAATAAGCACTTTCTGGCAATTCTCACTAGCATTTCTTAAGCTAATCTCTCATTTACAATTTCTCTGAACACTCTTGTTCTATATTGTTTATCTCTTTCATATTACTGACTTGATCGTCGGAGCCTATACAGGGGGGAAAGCCCCGCTCCTTTTCTGAATTGATCATCAATTGTTGAATGGAGCAGTGCAAAATCATCAAGCTTCATCATCTTTGTCAAAGCTCAGCAACCCTACTTAGTTCATCCCTCAAATTGCTCATCTCAAGTTGGGCCATTGTGTTCCTCAAAGCTTCATTTGGATTGGGCTACTACTGTCTTCAAGAGTTCATAAGGGCCGCGAAGAAGCATCGTTCCCTCATTGTAATTTTTGCGTCACATCAACTGGCGCCGTCTGTGGGGATCGTTTGATCAAATTATTTCATCAAATTTCCTCATTTAAATAAATTTGTTGAAACCATGACGCAAACTCGCTCAGGAAAGGGTGCTTCTTCTTCTGATGACACCACCAACGGACTCATCGTTACCACCGCCCTGGTTCTTCCTACCGTTGCAACCACCAGATCTAATCTTCCAACTGATCCACCAACTACTAGCCCCCTTGTTGAAACTCTCACCTCTGAACAGGAACAGGCAGAAAAAGATAGGTTCTTCCGTTTATTTCCAGAACTATTTCACTTAATAAACCATGTTGCTCCTATCATCTCTACTCTTAATACAGAACCTTCCATTACAACCACCACCGCAGATGCAGTTAACATAGAACACCCCTATGGTTTACACTGGTCCCCAACCGTTCCCCCACCCAGGGCTGCCATCAACCCTGTGTCCAACCCCTCTGCTGCTTTAATGTCTAGTCTCCCCCCACAATCTACTACTATATGTCCTCCACAACCTGGGGGAGTTAATTTTTCTTCAGAAATCGGTCATATTGCTGGTCCTCCTAACCTTTCTGTGGCACCACCTGTTTATACCACCGTAGCCCATACTCAGGCTAATCCTATTTTTCCGGGCCCCTTTACGGCCCCCAGTGCTCAGTTCAATAATGGTTCTTTTATGTCAGGCCTATTCTTTCCCATTTTAGGACAACAAATGAGTCAATTGAATCAGCCTGGACATGGCTTACAAATCAGTCAAACGAGTCAACCCGGTTATTACCCTGGATACCCAAATACATCCAACCCTGCCCTATTCCAGCATTATGGTTTAGGCAACAACCGAGCCATGCAGCCGCCCTTAGGAAACCCTCCCTTACTCAACCCAAATTACTACCCTGGGCCCGGCTTAGGTAACTATTACCCCGGCATGGGAGGACACCCCTTAAGTCAGTCTGGATATCCCCAGCTCGGCCAAACCCTACTCCCTGGATCCGGATATGCTCAGCTCGGACGAACCGTCCCCACTTCTCGCGTGTCTCATCCTTTTGGATTGGATATTCAAATGGCACCATTTCCCCCGGGATATAGAGGCCTAGGTAAGGTTGACAAATATGATGGTACCACAGACCCCACGGCTCACTGGATGCAATGTATGAGCGTCATGGATGCTGCTAACCTGTCCGACGCTAATCGATGCATGACATTCCATTTGACTCTCAAAGGTCAGGCCATAAATTGGTATTGTACTTTGCCCCGAAATTCTATTCATTCATTAGATCAATTTGGTGACCTATTTTTAGCCAATTTTATGGGTAATAAGATATTGTCTAAACCAATTTCACATTTAATGAACATAACACAAAAAATGGGAGAGGGATTACAGGCTTACATAGATCGGTTCAATGTAGAATCTAGGCAATGTCACGAAAAAGATGATAGGATAATGATGGGATCATTCATTAATGGGCTACGGTCAGGACCTTTAGCTACCGAGTTGGCCATCCGACCCCCACATTCTTATTTTGAAATGATGATTACTGCTGTTAATTTTGCTGTTGTTGAAGATGCTACAGCTATAAAACAGAAAAGAGAAAGAAGTTTTTTCGATTTATATGGTAAGAGGAAAGCTTCTTCCCCAATTCTTTCATCAGGAGGAAGTAAGAAATTAAATTTTGCAAATACTACTAACCCTATCCCAAAGACCGGGGTAAGTGTAAAGATACTATTGTAAGATATCATGGTAGGGCCTTTATTTTAGTACATGCAGAGCAATAATGACAATGGGGCCCAAGTTAAAGCCAGTTTTCCGGGAACGGCAAAAACCATCATTGCAAAAAGAGGAAGTGGGAGCGTATGTCTTCATGACCCAACGGAACCATCAAGAATAAACTTATAAATACTCAGGCACAAGCCTCATTCAAGTAAGTTCCAATAAGCACTTTCTGGCAATTCTCACTAGCATTTCTTAAGCTAATCTCTCATTTACAATTTCTCTGAACACTCTTGTTCTATATTGTTTATCTCTTTCATATTACTGACATCGTCGGAGCCTATACAGGGGGGAAAGCCCCGCTCCTTTTCTGAATTGATCATCAATTGTTGAACGGAGCAGTGCAAAATCATCAAGCTTCATCCTCTTTGTCAAAGCTCAGCAACCCTACTTAGTTCATCCCTCAAATTGCTCATCTCAAGTTTGGCCATTGTGTTCCTCAAAGCTTCATTTGGATTGGGCTACTACTGTCTTCAAGAGTTCATAAGGGTCGCGAAGAAGCATCGTTCCCTCATTGTAATTTTTGCGTCACATCAGCCAGTCTCGAAGTCAGGTCTCGACAGCCTTTCGAAGTTGAAGCTGCCCAGAAAGTTCAAAACACTCAACAACATTCAAGCTCTCGGATTGAAATTAATTGAAGAAACGAAGTCAAGCACCGACAGGTTCTCGAGCTCAAAGCTAAGGAAAACTTCTAGCCGTTGAAACATTTAAAAATGTCAAAATGTGTGTCAATGCGTCCGAGAAGATGTCCAAGTTGCACACATGAGAAATTGAAGCCAAAGTGCAAGAAAGAGGAAGAAAAGTTCACAAGAAGAACAACGCAAAAAACGGCGAAGAAAACGGAGTTAAAACGAAGAAACGGCAAGCAAAACAAGAAAGAAGCTAGCTGCCCAGAAAGCTTCTAACCAGATCTTCGATGTCGAACCTCGACCTCGAACCTTGCCCAGAAAGCTTCTAAACCGAGCTTAGACACCCTCTAGACAGCCTTTTAGAATACTAGAGTAAAGCTTCGAACCCGACCTTCGACGTCGAAACCGAACCTCGAACCTCCTCTCTGGAAGCAAAATATAGCCGTTATATGATTGTTTGAAGTGATTTCTTCACTCCTATAAATACCCCCAAGCTGAAAAAAGATGTAGAATGGTCCCCCAACATATCCTACACTCAAGAAACATTCAAGAGCCATATTTCATACATTATACATTAAAATTAGCTTGTTAGTTAGGATTAGAAAGAGGCTTTCATGCCCATTTGTCATAGTTTGTTGTAAACTCCATTTGTGGAGATTCTGATCATTGTAAACACTTTGAGAAAGTCCTAAACACTTGAGTAAGTGTTGTAGGCACATTGTATGTGAGGCAAAGTCCTAAACTCTTGAGTAAAGAGTTAGGCAAGAAGAAAGGGGGAGCAAGAAGAGAAGGAGAGACCTAACTCAAGATGTTGAGTTTGGGCAATTGTAGAAGTCTGAATTCGAGGTAAGTTGGGCATTAGGGTTAAAGACCTATCCAAGAGTTTGGATTAGGCAAAGGGTAGAAGTCTTAGTTTAGAGCTAAATTAGGCAAAGTGGGGAAAGTCTTGATCAATAAGTTGATTGAGCAAAAGTCCTTTGGTGTAGGCAAGAGGAGTCTTGAGTAAGACCTCAAATCTTTGAGGAAGGATAGGGCAAAAGATCCAATTGCTAGCCTTAGGCAAATGAGTCTTAATCTAGAGCTAGATTTAGAGCCTGTTCTTCTCCCAGGTCTGAGAACTGGTTTGGGCATATTTTGGGGTTGAGACCAAAAATTTCCCCAAAATGGGCTGAATCCCATGTTCCGCAGAAAAGGACTGAAACCCAAGTCTCAGTTTTTGGTTTGAGACCAAAAAACATACCCCTTCTTCCAGGTTTCAATTTTTTTTTTCCTCTTCATTCTTCTTCCTCCTCCGCGTCCGTCGTCTTCTTCCTTCGCCGGTTGTCATCTCCCCCGCGTCCATCGTCTTCTTCCTTCGCGCCATCGTCTTCTTCCTTCCTGATTGCAGAACTTCGGTTCTGCAATTGTTGAAGAACTGAAGCTTTACCTTTTTTTTTTTTTTGTTCTGCAACAATTGTAGGACCAATTGCAGAACCGAAGCGTTGCTTTTTTTTTTTTTTTTTTTTTGGTTCTGCGATCGAAGTTCTACAAATTGCCGAACTTTGGTTCTGCAATTTGCAGACTGACGGACGAGTGGGAGGAAGAAGGAAGAAGAAGAAGAAGAGGAAAAAAAAAAGAAAAAAAAAGGAAGGAAGATGTGAGGAAGAAGACGATGAACAGTCGTCTTTTTCCCTTTTTTAATATTTTTTTGTTTTAATTGCATTTCTATCCCTACTGTTAGTTTTATTTGTTTTTAGTCCCTAATGTTATTTTTCCATCCACTTTTTGGTTTTGGGCAAACCACGGGGGTTTATTCACAGGTTTTTAAATCACGGGGAGGTTCCTTATTAGTTTCCGAAACCATGGGGGATTCTTTACATTTAACCCTAAAATGAATAGGGGTGAAGCATGTCGGTTATTTATTTGAATTATGTTATTTTTATTTTTTGGAATTTTTGTAAAAATTACAGTTAATAAATTTTTTTATTTGTTTAAAATAAATAAAATCAAACTTTAGTGGAAATTGAATAGAAAGTTAAAAAATAGGAAAAAAAAATTTTCGTAATTAATTTGAACTGAGAGCCATGTTCTTTACCTTGGGCTGATAACTGGTTTGAACCTAGAACTTAGAACCTTGTTTCTTACAAATTGGCTGAAACATATTTGGGCTGAGAACTGGTTTGAAACAAGTTCTCAGAACTTGCTAAAGAACAGGGCCTAAGCAAGGGAGTCCTAGTCTAGAGTTAGATCAGGCAATAGGAAAGTCTTGAGATTAAGAGATTAATCTTAAGCAATTATAAGGGATTGAAACGCTCCTTTAAGTGTTTCCTAGTTAATTAGAAATCTCAAATTATAGAACTTGGGGAGTGTAGTAGGATTCAAGGGGAATCTGAACTACTATAAATTTGGTGTGTTCTTGTTTTGCTTGTTTAATTGCTTCCTTGTTTTTCAATTCACTAATCACACACCCACTTAGAAATCTAGTTTTAAAGTGTTTTAAAACTTATCTTTGAAAATAGTTTTTTAAAGTTGATCTTCTTTGTAGAAGAAACTTTTAAAAGGTCAAAGAACCTAATTCACCCCCTCCCCCTCTTAGGTTACTAGTGATAATTGGGATTTCAAAAATGAGGATCATCAATCTGGGCCTGTGAATAAATGTCGACATATAAATTATTGTCCAAGAAAAATGAAGGAAATGAAAAGACGCAATTCTAGTAGAATTGCATTCAATGCTTCAAAGAGAAGTTTTTGAGCGAATAATTCACGCACCTGAAGATGTGTAACTTGTGAGTCATAAATGAGTATTTGTGAAAAGCGAAATGAAATAATAAATTGACACAATTTATCTCACAAGTTTTTTTTCTGAAGAAAATGTATTGATTATGGGGCGGCATAATCTCATGTGATGGATGTAATAATTATTGTTACTTGCTTTATCTGACAGCAAGGGAAAATTTTAAAATACGTATGATGGATGTCATGACAAGCCTATTAGACTGGCTAATGAAAATCCCTAAAAGATTTAAATTGCCCTGAAGGCACGATGCAATTTATCGTGATATTTATTATATTAAATTATGTAGAGTTCTATATCTATGTTTTATTGAAGGATCTATATCCCATTTTATATTGATTATTTTTTTTAGAACTCCTGAAGAGTCTCAAACTATTATTGATTATTTAAAATATGATTTTGAATAAGAACTCTTGAAGAGATACAAATGTGGTTGAATATTTGAAACAAGAGTTCGAAATGAATAATCTTTGAAATACAACATTTGACTTGGTTTCAAAATTGAGCATTTAGAGAATGACATATCTTTGAATCAATCTTCTCATACTGCTAAAGTGTTAAAACACTTTTATATGAATCAAATACATACTTTAGCACAATTATGATTGTAAGATCACTTGATGTGCATAAAGATCTATTTTGTCATCATAAGGATGATGAAGAACCATTTGGTCCTGAACTACCACATTTTAAAACTATCGAAATAATAATGTATTTTGCAAGTCGTACACAAGTTTTAAAATATGTTTGCAAGTCATGAACACATATGTTTCTTTGGTTTGAAGGAACAATAAATATGAGGTCTCTATTTCTTGAAATACACAAGTATGATCTTCCAAGTTATGCAGATCTTGGATATTTTACTGATCCTTATAATGTTCGATAAAACCAGTGATGTGCTTACATGCAGTGATACAACTATTTCTGAGCGTTAAATTAATGAAAGAAATCATAGCTGCTACTTCTTATAATCTTGCTACACTATGTAATTCATAAAGCAAGTTGGGAGCATACTTGGTTAAGATCAGCAATCCAGCATATTTGAGGATCAAGTGGTTTGCACTCAGACGAAAAAGTTTCCATTACTTTCTTTGAAAAGAATACTATTCCTCAGTTGCAGGAATGATACAACAAATATTTATTCACTTACTATCAACGTTTGAGAAGTTGAGATACAAGATCGGAATGCAACGATGGAACAATATCAAATTATGTGTTCAAGAGGGGGAGTTACCCACTGTACTCTTTTTCTTTAACCAATTTTTTTTTTCCGCTGGGTTTTTACTTGTAAGGTTTTTTAACGAGACAGTGTTGTACTAAGAAAATATACTCTTTTTCCTTCACTGGGTTTTTTCCCACTAAGTTTTTCTAGTAAAGTTTTAACGAGCCATTTATCTTAATAATGGACATTCAAAGGGGGGCGTTATGAATATTTAGATTTATAAATGTCTTTTTATTTTCCTATCTTTTCATCTACCCCTTTAGTTAAGTTCCTATGTATTAAGTAAGACTTTTGAGTTGTCTTGGTTTCATGAAATGTGAATGATCTATGTCTATATAAAAGCATAAGTCAAGAATGAGATAGAAGGAATAAAAGAATGAACAAAGGCTTATCTCTATTTCTCTTTAGTCTTTTGTTGTTGTCTTATTCTTTTATTTATTTATCTACTACTAACTTATATTGTTATATTATAGTAGTTATTTTATAACAACAACAAGGATGTTTTTTTTTTTGGCAATATAACAATAGGACTTAATACACCACAAGATGCTTACCATCACATTTCGATTGGGAAAAATAAAATAAAAATAAAAATACACAAACAAAGCTGTTACTGCGTGTCTAGGTTGTGAACTTTGGATGACTACCAAATGACGGACTCCTCAAAAGTCCAAACCGTTCCATCCCAACTAGCCCGCAGTATAAATATCCAACAAGTTCTATAAAACCCCGCCTCCACTCCTCATTTTCTCCACTTGCAACAACAATTCTTCCAGAAAAATTCGCATTTTTTTTCAAGTGATTCTGGGTTTTCCAGTTTCAGTTGAAAATTTCGAAGATGAGGACTGCTATGTTGAGATCTATTGTCAAGAGGAGTTCCTCTACTCTTTTTAATGCCGAGCCATCTTCTTCTTACGTTGTGCGACGTGGGTTCTCATCTGAATCGGCGCCGGAGAGAAAAGTTGTTATATTGGGCGCTGCCGGAGGGATCGGTCAGCCTTTGTCTTTGCTTATGAAGCTTAACCCCCTTGTTTCTAAGCTCTCCCTCTACGATATTGCCGGAACCCCGGGCGTTGCCGCCGATGTTAGCCACATCAACACCAGATCTGAGGTATGTTGGTTCTTGTTCTCTCGTTCGCGTCGTCTACTTTGAAATACTATAATGTTTGCCTTTTGGACTTTAAGTCTAGTGCTTGGATTTATTTGTGATCTAAAAGTTTTAGTTCTTTCTAATGTTCGATTTCTGATCTTTTATACGCGCAATCTTCCGTTTTTTTTCTCTCTATATATTGTTTGGTTTACTGAAATGGGTGTGACCAATTTTGTTTGTGGATTTTAACCTTTTATTCTCTCCCGATACTCAAAGTTGGTCACTCTGTGTACTGTACTAAATTATTCCAAGTAATCGGTTTTATGATGTCAGGAACTGAACCCCGCTAGATTGAGTGATTTACAGTCACAAAATAGTCCTTTTGTTGGTTCACTTCCATTTCGCAAAGATAGTCTCTTTTAGCCTATTTTAGTTGATATTGTTTTAGTCTTTCATTGGTTCGCTTTTGTACCGAAGACTGATTCATTGTTTTGGCAGGTTGCTGGATATGCTGGGGACGAACAGCTTGGACAGGCACTTGAAGGAGCTGACATTGTGATCATTCCAGCTGGTGTGCCCAGGAAGCCTGGCATGACTCGTGATGATCTCTTCAACATTAACGCTGGCATTGTCAAATCTCTATGCAATGCCATCTCAAAGTACTGTCCCCACGTAAGTGTGAATGAACTGGCACCATGTTTTGTTTATATCTATATTAACATTTTTCCCATAGGCAATAATACGTTTGCATATAAATAGGCAGGAAAAAGGAGGATTGTGTTAGGGTGACAGCTAGGGGATAAACTTTTGCCAAACTTTTAATAATATATATCATATCAGAAATTGTGTATATTCACATTTTTGTTTCACACAGATGTTCCTGAAGCTTTGATTCCTCTAACTTTTGTGGTCTGTGTTTGAATTAGGCACTTGTTAATATGATCAGTAATCCCGTGAACTCAACTGTCCCAATAGCTGCTGAAGTCTTCAAGAAAGCTGGGACTTATGACGAGAAGAAGCTGTTTGGTGTCACTACCCTGGATGTTGTTAGGGCCAAAACTTTCTATGCTGGAAAGGCCAAAGTCAATGTTGCAGGTATGCTACTAGACCCTCTATTCACTGAGTGGTGTACACGTAAGTTCTTGTTTAAGTCTATGAAGGTCTTTACTGGTATATTATCCTTTTTTCAGATGTAAATGTACCTGTTGTTGGAGGCCATGCTGGTGTTACCATTCTCCCATTGTTCTCACAGGTACTGCCAACTTTTCTCCACTTGTGTTCTATTTTATTTTTATTTATTTATTTTTTTGTGGTAATATTGCTGATAGAGCTGTGTGCCTGAATTCTGACAATGTTTCTATAGGCTACACCAAAAGCCAATTTATCTGATGAAGAGATCAAGGCTCTAACGAAACGAACACAGGATGGTGGAACAGAAGTTGTTGAAGCTAAGGCTGGAAAGGGTTCAGCTACCCTCTCAATGGCGTATGTCTTCCTTGACGCTTTTAATTCCATGTGGTTTTCTCTCTCTCTAACATGCATTTTATGGGATGTCGTATTTCTCATGCCCCCACCCCCCCACACCAAGTTTTATTCCATGGAAGAATTTTTGAAATGAAAACCTTTTTAACTTTTAGTCCCTATGCAAGTGTCATCATTTGTATGGGATTCAAGGGTCTTGTGTTTTGTTAAAGGACTTGTTTATGGTGCAGAAGTGTTGCATATGTTTCCAACTTGCAATTCCAATGATGTCCTTTTGCTGTGTATGCGATTGACAATGCTCAAACCGTTTTGTTCTCTCTCAAGAACATGGATAGAAGCTTGAAATGCAGTAGATTGAGTACCTCTTGATCCTTCTGTGTGGTGGAGTTCATAATTTCTCCTAAATGTAGATTTAGGCATATTTATTGAGCTAGTATTTCTTGTGAAAAATTGCAGAGGTTGGGCATATTTGGTAATATTATTATACTAGTCGATCAATACTTTGCTTCCTAAATGAGGCTGGACCACCATCCTTATCCTGCACCTTGAAAGTTGCACTTTTTAGCTGTTGTTTGGTCATTTTTATCCCTAGTGGCTGAAACAAAGTGAATCTTTTGAAAGAAATAAATGTAAACTTTTTTGCATGAACAACCACATGGCGGGTTAAATTCACAAGCGAAGAAATGAATGTCAGACTTTCATCATACTTGTGTGTTGTGGTTACGGAGCATGTGTGATTTGAATGATTAGCACCTATAAATTTATTTAAATTGCCCAAATGCCTTGCCTTCTGCAGCTATGCCGGGGCAATATTTGCTGATGCTTGCTTGAAAGGACTTAATGGCGTTCCAGATGTTGTGGAGTGTTCATATGTGCAATCATCCGTCACAGAGCTACCTTTCTTTGCATCAAAGGCACGTAACTAGATAATTGGTGTTTATTTTCTTTTGATATGCATTGATGTCCTGTATATGGAGGATTCTTCCCAGCCGCATCCTTGTTATCACCAGCATAAATCTTGCCTAGTTTAAATGTTGCTTCATTACCCTCCGCTGTCATTTTGTAATAGTTAATTTCACATTTGCCTGGCCTTCATGTTTCTTCACTACAAAAGTAAAAAAATTGATTGCTGGTTCTTTCTTTCAGGTGAAACTCGGAAAGAATGGAGTTGAGGAAGTTCTTGGACTGGGTCCCCTCTCAGACTTTGAGAAAGGAGGACTGGAGGCCTTGAAACCGGAACTAAAGTCATCGATAGAGAAAGGAATCAAATTTGCCAGCCAAAGTTGAAATAGATTTGCCAATGCTTCTTGCTGACAATTTTGCAATATTATTTCTTTCCAGTGCCCGTTTAGGGCCTCCCAAAAAACAATTCGGGTGAGTATTAGAGTAGACCTTGTGATTCAGAAAATAATACCTGACGAACTAAATCGGGCTAATTACTTCCGTGATTTTTACTGTGCTCAGCCAACTGGGTTGTATTCTCTGTTGCTATGGCTGGAATGTGAACCAATTTTGATTATGTGTTAGCTTTTCAAAAGCTCCTATCCACTGTGGATCATCTTTATAAGGCGATGAAATCGCCCAAAAATCCTTTCTTTTGCAGATAATTCAGCAGATGGTCGGCTTATGTAATGTGTAATGTGACATGACCTGATAATTTTAACAGAACTGGGAAATGAATGCTAAACTGTAGTCATCTGGTGCCGAAGTTGCATTTTGATCTTCATGTTATATTGCAAATGTAGTCGGGACATCATGTGATGGATGTCAGGGGTTTTGGTCAGGTTTTAGGTTCCAACTATTCAGCTTTGAAATGTTTACGCCTTTTTTTTTTTTATAATATAAAACGTGTGCTATTTGTTTTTTTCTTTTGTTTTGATACAAAACGTTTACTAGACGTTGGATTCAGTTATTTCTCTTAAGGAAGCTGATAAATACACCGAATTGTGGCGAGGATTTCTGCCACTAAAGCAGTTTTGTGGGTCTCCCATGAAAATTTCACCCAGAAATACCCCCCTGACTGAAAATTCCAATCAACATGCCGCTCAATAGAGCTAAAAAGAAAAACAATATCAGGTGGAAAAAGTTTAATGCAATTGGGCGAAGTTCGGTGGGATACTCCATTATGACTTAGCATGTTATGGCTTCATGATGGATGCTTAAGATGGATATGTTTGAACATCAATAAACATCCATCGGTAGTCGTTCACCACCGAAAAGAACATACTTCCACTTATCACCGTGCATCGCTTAGAACATCCTCCAACTTATCACCCAGCATTCTATATGGGGTAGAAAAGGCCTTTTCTTTTCTTCACTAATCCTAAATCTGGGAGGTTTACCCTTAGCATGCGAAAGTCGGGAAGAGAAGAAAAGATGTCTAGTTCAGATTCTTCTAGCAGTCTATTTTACAGCAGGCCTGAGGTAGAGTATGGAGGAGGTGATGTGCACTGCTATTGCGGGTTGAAAGCCTACCGATATGCAACAAAAAGGGGTGATAATGCTGGCCGTTGATTTTACGGTTGTACCCGGTATCCGGTAAGCGTTACTATTAGTAAATTCCAGTCATGTTGAAGGTAGTGTTGTAATTTTTATTTTTTTTCTTATGTGCCAATAACATGCTTTGTGCTGATATTCCAAATCTCAGAAGGGCTAATGTAAAATTTTCAAGTGGCATGATCCAGAAATGGGTGATAGAGCCATGTTTTTTCTGACACAGAAGAGAAGGGAGATTAGTAGGGTGGAAGGCGAGAAACGGGATCTGCAGAATCTAAAGAGGTACGGGTCAGCCGTTGACAATGAAGACACCAACGAAAAATTGAATCTTTTGTCTAACGAGGTTGCAGATCTGAAAGAACGGCGCATTCACGAAATTGCCGAACGTGAGGTTGAATTGATTTGGATGAGGAAAAAACTAAAGATGCTTGTATATTTATGCTTTATTAGTTGGATGACTGTTCTATACCTAATCCTAAGCATAGTAGTTAGTCATAGTTGATTAGTAGTCTAATGTATTAATAGCGGTGGCCACAGGGAGGGGCAAGGTGGTGCCGACGCCCCCAGTGGGTAGTAGTAATAATAACCCTTGTCGCCGGCGCCGCTGCAAAATTTAGGGCAAGTACTCTGAAGAAGAAGTCCAGTCCTCTTGGAAATTTTATTTTTAATTTTTTTTCAATTAATTAAAATGACGTCGGAGGGAACAACTACGGGGTGCGGATTACGAGTGGGCTTTGTAGTGGAGAAACGTGGGCTGGGCCTATGGTGGGCGGGGTTGCAATATGAAAATGTATTTTGTTTTACATCCCAATTTTCTTTTTGTCACATGAGGACTTATCACGTATTGGGCCATATCGTTTGTGTTTAATCCTGCAGCATGGGCCACAATATACTAAATAAAAGGGTAAAAATAACGGTTAAGGTGGAAATAAGCCCCTTTGGTTTAAGGAGTGGAACAAATAAGCCCCTAGAAGTATTATTATGGCCAATTTAGCCCTAAACTTTTGCAAGTAGTCCAAATAAGCCCCTTAGTCAACAACTTTGCATTAACTTGATGACATAGCAATGCTGAGTTGGCACTACAAAAAAAAAGGTCTTTGGTGACAGCAGAGTTCTGGTCACGAAAAGTATAATTTTCGTCACCAAAACAAGAAAAATTTGGTCACCAGTTGGTCACATAATGTCGGTCACTGAAAGTAAAATGGTGACCATCATCTTTTCTGGCTTTGGCTTGGTGACCAGAAGAAAATGTTCACCATCTTCAGTGACGATAGTATGTCGTCACCGGCTTGGTCACCAAAACGCAAAACGGTCACCAAAATCAACCTGTTAGTGACGAAATGGTGACCAAAGTATTGGTCACCAACAAAGTTTGGGTGACGAAAGAATCTGGTCAGTGAAAGAGATATAGTGGTCACCAAAAATTTTCCATTAGCTCCATTAATTCCTTTCTGGTCACCAAAAATTTTCCGTTAGTTCCGTTAATTGCTTTAGGTGACCAGAAAAGTTGTCACCAAAAGGAATTAGTTACCAAATGAATGGGTACCAATCTGGTCACTGAAAGTACAAAAAGTAGTCACTGAAATTGATCCGTCAAACAGTTTGGGGACAAAAAAAATGGTCACCAAAATTAGACGGTGACCAAAAAGCATGGTCACTGATTTCTTGATGGATTGTGACCAAAATTTCTCATATTTTCTGGTCAACAAAACAATGACCGATGCTAAGATGTGGTGACCAAAGTTGAGATCACCAATTGATAAAATCAAATGGTCACCAAATTTGTATTGTGCCTGGTTAAAAATTAAATTTATTAATTTCATAACCTATTTATGATATATCTCAAATTCCAATCATTATTTGCAACATGAAATACTGTACAAAGCATTAAATAAGAAAGTAATATCACATTATAATTCATTACAATGCATACATAATATCCTAAAAGATTACATAATTTCATATCATAATCACTCGACATAGTACCTAAGAGGCTGGAAAAGCAAAACATTAGGATTCCAAACTTTCCATGGACATCAATATTGAGTATCCTAAAAAAGCTAAAGTTAGAAGAACTCCTAATCTCCCAATAAATAGCCATGTAAAACAAAAATAGAAGATAGATGACTTTCCATGATGAACATTTACAAAAGGAGTCTTAGTCTATGCCATCTCATACATACCAACTAAAAGTGTTGTGCACTTTCTTGTCTAGTGTGCACTTTTTCACCTGTCATAGGATGAGAAGTAGAAAGATAAAAGAAAGAAAAGTTACAAGTATAGAAGTTTCAAAGTTAATGGAATGAAAAAAAAGAGAACAAAATAAGAAAAGTTTATGCAAAAAATGAATCAATATAGATTTTCTTACATCAATATCATGCCACATATATATTTTGTCTCCTTTGAAACCCCAAAAGGCAAGATAGTATATATGAAGGGACATAAAAGCTTTCAATGTTAACACCTCAGAAACTGTCCTAAACCACCACTACACCCTCTCTCCCCCCCCCCCCCCCCCCCCAAGCCCAACCTAACCAAAAAAAAGGTCATAATGAAATGTAGCAAAGTCAACAAAATAACATAAGGTAAATAAAGAATAAAAAAAACATTCAAAATCTTGCTACATGTAGTTTTTCACCTTTGAGACCAAGCTAGAGAAACCACAGCCTGATTCGAAAAAAGTCGAAGTCCAATGGAGAAAACTCAAGAGAAATTAAACAATGATAATATAGAATGAAACTACAATTTAGATACCCAAATCACACTATATAAACACATTTTCTCATTTGAGACCACAAAGAAAAAAGATAATATAAATCAAAAGCTAGAGAAACCACATCCTGATTCGAAAAAAGTCGAAGTCCAATACAGAAAACTCAGAGAAATTAAAAAAACGATAATATAGAATGAAACTACAATTTAGGTACCCAAATCATACTATATAAACACATTTTCTCATTGGAGACCACAAGAATAAAGATAGTATGTATCAAGGGATATACATGCTTTCAAACACCTTCGAAACTATTTTCTTGAACCAAAAATGCAATGCATAATTCAACAAAATGAAAAAAGGACAGTAATGAACCAACATTGGTTTTAAATACTTAAATCAAACGGCCTAATAGATTTTCACCTTCAAAGCCTAAGAAGCAAGATGGTATATATGAAAGTACACAAAAGCTTGTTAGCACCTCATAAACCATATCCTTAAAATGAAATACAGAAGTTTAAAAAATAAAGAAAGACAAGGGCAGTAGTAAATGAAAATGACATTTTTCATAACCAAATCATGCTATATACACTCTTATTCAATTTTGACAGCACAAAAAGTAAGATAGTATATATCAAGGGCCATAGAAGCTTTCAAGCAACTTAGAAATCATAGCTTGAAACAAAAAGAAAATAAGTAAAAAATGGAATGCTGGACATTCAGAAAAATCTTAAGGCATGCACATACTTCTCGTTTGAGACTACTTCTTAGAGAGCTGATGCACTTGGGTAATCAAGTGGGACACCTGCTCCTGCATGACCTGAAACTGTTCAGCCTGCAAAGCCAGTTGAGCTTCCATTTGAGCATTTCTTTCTCAGCTTCTTTTCTTTTTTACTGCTCTGCATCAAACTAGATTTGAAGTTTTTCTATAGCAAGAAGTTTCTTTGTTGGAGCTGCTCGGCCTTTCAAATGGCCATGAACTCCACTCAACACTTTGATGGAACTCAGCTGGTGAGCTGGAGGACGTGGGCTCTTCAACTTGTATTTCATCCTATAAATTAGATTCAGAGTTGCATGTAGACAAAAATATAGTGAAAACTGAGAAGTATTTTAGTTTAAAAAATGAGTGTACCAATTTTTTGGTAGCATACTCATTAACCAATGCCCCTTTCCTTTCAGAATAATGACCCAAACTATATAGACCACTGGATGATGGTTCTTTTCCTCCTTTTCATCGCTGTCATGAAGAGGAAAACGTAATCACTATTTCACATGTTGTAATGAATATCAATATCAATGAATGAGTAAGCAAAAGAAAAAAAGGAATACTATGAATCAATAAATAAAGTAATCTTCTAACATTGTTCACAAGTTTCCTGGCAATAGACATGGAGCCAATAGTAGGATAGTCAGATTTTTTTGCTCGATGCTGTTTGTTTCTTGTGCTTATTCTCTGTTCATTTCCCAAAAAAAAAAAAAAAAGGTGACAAGTAGAATCCATTAGAGCATGTAAGGAGTTGCTATCCTTAAAAATAGTAAAGGAGCACTACTATGTAAATGAGTGACTTAAACTTGAAGTCCTAACTAGCAAACTTCCACATAGTTTAACCCAGTAGTCATTGTTCTCAAAATTTTTAGGATAGTTCTTGGAAGCCTCCTCTTTAGATGAGAATTTTTTATAATGCACGTGCAACTTATATTGCTTGTTTTTGTGATACCTTCCTAGTTGCTTATGAAGTGCAGTTGCCACAGAATGACTTCCATCATAGTTATAGTTCCAAATAATCATACACATTAAGGTATTAATGTTCAAACCTATAAACTAACAATAGTGTACCGTGCATTTATTGGTGACAAATTCCTTGATAGTTTTGGGCTGGTATTTCCATGTAGTGCCATCAAACTTGGCATACTCATGAACCATACAGCCAGTCTTAGTGATGATATGTTGACTATCTTCGCCGACTATACGCCCAGTTGCTTCATCAACCTCGATAATGATTTCTTTGCTTTGTTGCCTTCTTTTAGCATCTCTCAAGCATCTTGTGATGCCGCTTACCACTGTGGAAATTTTAAAATAAAAGTAAAAAGATATCAATATCAAAGTTATACAGCAATTCACAGTAAAATTACTCCAACTATAGTACCTCGTGAAGCAGAACCACTCTGTCCAAGAGATTGAGAATTTGAGGTCAGCCCCTTAATAGTCAATGGATGTGTCTCAGGAGAGCTTAGTGTGTGCCGGCTCAGATCGAGCAATCTCTTGGCCTGGATAGCTTGGGCAACAGCTGATTGTGGTGATGCCTCTTCATGTAGGGATTCATCTTCATCTCGAAGCTGGAAACTGCCTACCTCCTTGGTAGGGATAAGCCGTGCACTTTGCCTCCATCCAACTCGTGGAGGAAAATTTGTTGCATGTTCCTTCTGTGCAACCTATTTCTTTCCAACACCTATTTTTTGCGGACCAGCCATGGAAACTGCAAAATAGAACATAAGACCATAACCCTTGACAGTGAAACCAATGATTTGATAAGCCCCTTAATGTAGTTTGCAAAGGACAGAAATTCCAAACATTAAAAGCATTAAGTAGCATTTCAATTTATCTATTCACAGCATTCAAAGCAAAGAAATATTTAAATTAGTCCACAATCAAAGAATTTGTTGCCGCACAATTTTTAAAGCTGGATCGATAAATAAGAAATCCTGCAAGCGAAAGTTGGAGTAATAAGAACTACAACTTGAAGAGAAATGCAGAAGATATTTCTAAACAAAAAATAGCCATTTCATTTCATTGAATTCAAAATAGACGGTGAAAGTTAATATCAGAATAGGCAATAACTGTGAACTTAACAACCCTAAGTGGAAACACAAATCCCTAGTTTAGGTAAAAAAACTTGGACTACAACAACTTGGGGCTCTTTTTTTTTTTTTTTTGGACAAAAGTAAACATTATATTGCAAATATTAACAAAGAAGATTTTAATGAGATTAAAATGAAAAAAACATAGAATTAACTGCATAAGGTTTTAAAAAAATAACACCATAACGGACAACTAATTGGATCTCCCAAGTTTTCAAAATACACTAATACATTTATTTCTAGTTCAACCAAAATTATAACCCTGAAAAAATCCCAAAAAAGACAAGAAAGAAGAAGAGATTGATAGCAGTTTCCATCCAGAGTTCAGAGCCTAAGCAAACAAATCGAACAAGGCACCATCTTGGTCACTTTCTTTAGCCATTTCTTCCTTCTTCTTAGTCTCCTTCGTCCATATTTTCCAGCCTTACAAGGTTACTTGACCATAGTATGAAACAATTTGGTATTTTGAACTATGCCCTACCCATCCCCAAAAATTAATTGATATCAAATCAAAGGCATAACCCAAAGAATATCGCCACTACCTCCAACCGAAACACACTCACAAAATCAGATCTACTTTTTCCAGATGAGTAAGGGTTTAACATGTACCTATAATTCCGCCTTCAATCACCATCAGAGCGTCCGTATGCTTGAGACTTGAGAGGTTTTTAAAGTGTGAGTAATGGAAGAGTAAGGCCCGTTTGGTATGTGTTTTTGAAAGATGTTTTTAAAATATGTTTTGAAAGATGTTTTTGGAGATTGTTTGGAATATATTCTGGAAATGTATTTTAAAATGTGTTTCAAGATATGTTTGAAGATAGTTTTCTAGATATTGTATGGCATTACAAATTTACCTCTAAACTCATGAATAGTTCTAGACCACGACTGTTCACAAATTGTATAAAAATATTGTTGAGATAAAATTTTAAAACTTTATTTATATTTATAATTTTCTTGAAGCCAACGTTTTTTCCGGCAGCCATGGCATATACCGTTGAAGAACACAAAAATCCCCAAACGACCGGGAAAGACGGCGACTGAAGTCCCAATTGTCCAAAACTCCAGTGTTTTGAAATCTTCGTTTGCAGGTGAGGCAGCCCGAGCTGGAATCCATGGAAGACGAGGGCATTGTTGCAGGGGTTTCCTAAACAATGTCGGAATTATTGTGAAAATCCGAATCCCACAAAATCTGCAACTGGGATGTGAATTCGGAGGGTGGAAAATGTTGAAATCCTGAAATTATTAAAAAGCAAAAAAAAAAACAAAAGGACTGAACTTACGGGTAGAAGATGATGAACAGTGACATCGTCACTGTTCATGGAAAGATGCCAATTTTAAAAATTATTTGTTAGTCCCTGAAAGATGTTTTGTATTTAAGTCCCTGCTGAATGTTAATTACATTTTAGACCCTGAAGTTAGTTACATTTTTTTTTCCCCTTTTGTTAGTTTTCAATCCACTCCATGGTTTTGGGCAAACCACGGGATGATTCTTCACAGGTTTTTACACCACATGGGGATTCCTTACTACTTTCAGAAAGCACGGGAGGTTCTCTACATTTAACCCTACTTTAACTGATATCATTGCTGATTATACGAACTTGAGATTTTTTCTTTCTAGATTAATTATGTATTTCTAAACTTAAAATAATTTATTTCGACACCCATGATCAGTACCATATAGTTACTGTTCACAAAATTGATTTATTTTATGTTTTTTTTTATGAAAACAACATTATTACCTTATTTTTTTTTAGCTTGTAATATTACTAACAAATTTTTGGGCCAAAAAACTAATACAACTTTGACATTACCTAAAATCATTGGTGATAATACGACCTTCGTATTTTATGTTTGTGGTTAATTATTTATTTTTAAATCTTAATTACTTAATTAATTCATATGCTCGTGAATAATACAATTCTTTTAGCATCCTTTTTTCCTAAACATGTGAAAGATCATTTTATATTACTAGCATAATTATTTCTCCCAGCAATTTGTTTTAAATTTTTTTAACACATCAAATATACTTTAAAATCCTAACATCGTTGGTGATTATACGAAATTGATAACTTTTTTCTTCTACAATCATTATTAAATTGTAAACATGCATTAATTAATGTCGATACTCGTGAATCGTATCACATAAAATCTTCTACAAGTGCGACAACATCATTACTATTCTTCATTTATTTGTTATTCAATATATTAACCACTTTGACACATAGTATTAAATATTTGCACTGACACAAATGTTCAACAATGTACCAACCCACAACGTTACAATTATTCTTAGAAATAAAAATACAACAGTACTACAAAATTCTAAAATTGGCGTGATCAACTTTATACTTACAATAATAAAAATAAATAGGGCTGGAGGAGCCTATAAATTACTGACTAATGCATACTTTGCCAATATGGTCTAGGGACCATTCCACATCGCTTGCGCAATTTCCAATCGATAAGCATTCATGTCTGAAGCTGCATGTCGTGAGTAGTCGACGTCGGTAAATTGTGTATCTACATTGCTCCCTGATTCGTCAATTCTCTCGAATTCACCGAAAATTGGGTCATTGGGGTTGTAATCCTTAATGACATTGTTTATCGCACAACAAGCAATCACAAATTCTGCTTGTGCTGCCAACTTATATGCATACATTGGGCCCCTCAAAATATGGAACCTTCGCTTCACAACTCCGAATGCTCTCTCAACCACATTTCGCACAGATGAATGTCTATGATTAAATTTATCTTTCATTGATCGAAAATTATTTCCTCTGCTACGGTTTTCATTGTGATGATACCTATGTCCCCTAAATGGTGCAAGAAATCCCGGCATATTTTTATAGGCAGAATCAACGACATAATATTTGCCTTGCGGTGGCATTGGAAAAGCATACCGTTCATTACATATTACCTCATGAAGTACTGTTGCATCATGTGCACTCCCTCCATACCCGGCGTACACGAACGTGAAGCGCATGTCATGGTCAACGACGGCCAACACATTTTGACTGATCGTACCATGTCTATTACGGAACTGGTCCCTTAGCCGTGCATCAACTACCGCCTCAATGTGCGTTCCGTCAATTGCACCAATGCAATCCTACGGAACATGTGAATATTTAGTATTAAATAAAGTGTCATATGTAACAGAATCTCTCATTTTTTAAAGTATTATTACCTTGAAGTAGGGGAACAATTTTGCACTATTCTGAATGTTTGGATGAACTCCATTTTGATCACGAGGGCATATCACGTACTTGCTCATCTGACAAATTGCTTGACGAACTTTTTTAACAGTTCGACAAACCGTCTCAGCAGAATGTTGGAATCGGTCACATACATCACGGATGCGTTTATCATGGGCGATTAAGTGAAGAAACATCATCAACGCCTCATCGACAGCGATCCCCTTATTACAAATTTTATAATATCCACTCTCCCTTAGGGCATCACGAATCACTTCAAATGTTTCCAAGTTCAACCTTGTAGTCTCATATAAATTCTGTGGGTGACTATTCAGTATGAATTGTGTGTACTGCTCACCTGTGAGCTTGCAATTTCGTTGTGGTTGCCTCATTGTACATAGTCCACTAGTATACTGCTCCCACTCGATTAGAAGTTTTAAAAATGCCAAGTCAATCTCATCCCACGATTCGTCCATGTACCCATCTACAACATCGCCAATGTAATCAAATGCGGTGGGATGTCCACGGTCAGCCATCAGAACCTGTGCACTTTTCATAAAGAAGTGCACATTAATATAAAAAAATTATATAATCGATATATTATATAATAAATATAATGTAATTAAAAGCGTGTAAGTATTAGTGCGCACATCAATTTACATATGAAATGTCATGACTGTTTTTTTTAATAACAGAGTATATATGTTATGAGCTCTATACATTGTGCATATATGTTGGCTTGTAGTGTAGTGGCAATTTTAGGAGAGGTGAATTCATACGTCATGGACTTCAATTCAAATCCTACAGTATGAAATTGCCTCATTTCTTCATTTTACATTATATATTAAATTACAAAAAACAGTTGCTGATGCACTCTCTATTTTGTCCATATATTGATGCGATATGCCATGTTACTTTCCTTCTTTCATCTTGCATTACATTTTTGCAGTAATTATTTGATCATATTACTAGCTTTCTATATTTTTATCAACTAGACTCAGTATCAACTTGAAACTTTACCCACAACTAAAGATTATCCAAACGGTGGGTGTGTTTTATATTTTTCCCTTCTTTCTTTGTTGGTTTCAAAATTTTCCTACTTCCATTGATTAGGTTAGGAATCCCACATATTTTACCAACAAAGCATGCACTCTAATCTCACAATTACTGTATAATATAATTCTAAAATGACAATAAATATATTATGCAGTAAACGAAAATGATTAAAAAGCTTTTGTAAAACAAGTATTAAATAATGTGCCTAAAGTACGTCTTAATTTACGTTTATGTACTTTATACTTCACAAAACAATCTAACAACAGTGAACGGTGTACAAATATTACCTATTGCTTGCCAATCGAAGTCGGAACTACGGCGAATAAGCGGGTATGTTCGGACAGGTCGAACACTCCTCCTTTCCTCCTTATCCCACCTTGCTCTCTTATTTGGCAGCTAAGGGGATGTAATGCGTAATATGTTTCTCTCTTCTTTTGCTTCTTGTTTTATCCTCCCCGAATATATTAATCATGGTCATTGTTATAAAGAACCTAAAATTTTTTTTACTGTATGAATGTTTGGAAGTTTCTATATTATTGCCCATATATTGTTTGCTGTCCCCTTTGACTAGTTCACAGGAGATTGTTTGGATACTGTGGTACATTTCATATGAATAGCAAGTTATAGTACTATATTACCTTCAATAAGATTCCATCCGTTTTCAAAATAATTGACCATTATTGAACATTTGTTTTCGGTCAAATAAGTGTGCCTTACCACATATCAATGCAACAAATTCACAACATTTACATACTATGTGCATACATAAAGTGATTTTGAGGGCCACTGAAATGCTATTTTACAAAAATAGCATTGTTACATTATACTCTTTTTTTTCAACTATCTTTTCTCTCCTCTCTCTGCCCACGTTTTCTTCTTATTCTTCTTTTTTTTTTCGGTTTCTTAAATTTTTTCTTTTCAGTAATTTAATTTTGATAATTTTTTTATGACAATTTAAAAAAAAGTACCCTTTCATTTTCACTAATTAGCATTTTGAAGCCCATTAAACTTCAAATTCAGTATTCTAATTCATTCATTTTTGAGGGCCACTGAAATGCTATTTTACAAAAATAGCATTGTTACATTATACTCTTTTTTTTTCAACTCTCTTTTCTCTCCTCTCTCTGCCCACGTTTTCTTCTTATTCTTCTTTTTTTTTTTTCGGTTTCTTAAATTTTTTCTTTTCAGTAATTTAATTTTGCTATTTTTTTATGACAATTTCAAAAAAAGTACCCTTTCATTTTCTGTAATTAGCATTTAAAGCCCATTAAACTTCAAATTCAGTATTCTAATTCATTCATTTTTGAGGGCCACTGAAATGCTATTTTACAAAAATAGCATTGTTACATTATACTCTTTTTTTTTCAACTCTCTTTTCTCTCCTCTCTCTGCCCACGTTTTCTTCTTATTCTTCTTTTTTTTTCGGTTTCTTGTATTTTTTCTTTTAATTAATTTAATTTTGATAGTTTTTTATGGCAATTTAAAAAAAACTACCCTTTCATTTTCACTAAGTAGCATTTTAAAGCCCATTAAACTTCAAATTTAGTATTCTAATTTATTCATTTTTTCGTAATAAATTTAATTATAATAAACTCTTACTTTCTTTTTCGTAATAATAATAATTTTTTCGTATCTTCTTTTGTGTATTTCTATGGAATGCAGTTAATGCGTAATAATAATAATTTTTGTAGAACATTTTCCATATGAATATAAGAAAAACTTCATGTATCTCCCTTTCTTTTTTTTCGTTTTTAATGCTCACCTTTCCATGGTGTTGTATGTTTCCCTGTTTATGCACATGGCCTTGTCCCTTGCAGTTAATGCGTCTGAATGCATCTCATCCCACAATAATTCAAAGCTAGTAAGCTATATGAATATGTGCCAATATTTCCAAGCTAGTAAGCTATAGGCTTTTAAGGAAGCTATACCACAATAATTCAAAGCTAGTAAGCTATATGAATTTGGGGCAATAATTCCAAGCTAGTACATTACTGTGCCAATAATTGGGTGAAGTAAATGAAGGCTGAATTGGAGGGTTATAAATGCAAATTCATAAGCTTCCCTTTCAGCTTATATAATATATTGTTAAAATTGCAATAGAAAGGCTATGGAATGCAATTACTGCATATGACCGAATGTTGTTAACAATTAAAAGCTAAAAAAAAAATTAACCGAATGTTGTTAACAATTAAAACCTAAAAAAAAAATTAAGGGCTAACAGAGGAAGACGTAAATTTATTTTAAAAAAAAAAAATTACTTCCAATCACAGGAATTATACATACTACATCAATTTTGTTATAAAGATTGCATTACAGAATGAAATATAACAATTTCTAACACAAACCATCAATATTACGAAATAATACAGTAGCTATGATTAACAGAACAAGTTTTATTCAACACCTAACCAGACTTAAAAATAAGTAAAAACTCAATAAACAGAACATGAAACACCCTTGATTGCTAATTGCATAATCAAGGAAGTACTGCCAGGAAACAAAGGAGTTTCTTTCTATCCATTGCTAATAACATGGATGCCCGGTTCGGATCACCATTCAGCCACAAAACGGCTTTTAACCAATCAGCCTCTTCAAGACTCAATCTGTCTAGATGAGCCATTGCATCCCCAACTTTGTCGGCAGAGGAAGAACTCATGCGTTTTTCCACCAAATTATTGAAGCTTTGGAGGCTTGCTGTTATAGACGGTTCGTCACTTTTACTTTTCTTTGAACCACGAGACAATGTTTTCCCAACCCAATCAGGGGTTGCCTCAGCTGCCCTCTTGCCCTTGCCCTTATCAATGATGGGTGGACTGACATCATCTTCTCCCTCCAAACTCACAATCTCATTTTCAGAATCCAAGCCCACAGTATCATCCTCATCAACAGGCATAAAAGTAGAAGCCATACCAAACTCATTCGTAGCAGTTTGGTGTGAATACAATTCAGCCACAGCTTCAAAATAGGGGGGCTTTTTCTTGTTCCTCCACTTGGATGCTCTTGGAATATCCTGTAAACAAATGTAAAAAGTACATTAACACACTGTTGCTTTTCTAAAACATTGGCAGAGAGAAATAAAAGTGACGAAACACATCAAACATATATATAATAACGTACACTCTCAAGCGCAGCCCAACTACGACAGGTGAACATTTGTGTGTTAGGATCCACCCCAACACCTGTTTTTTCAGAGATTTGAAACCATTCTCTCCAACTAGTTTTCAATCTTCCCGCCTTTCCTTTCAATTTTGCTGTGTTCCAATTCTTTTTGGTGGCTGTGTTAAACCGTTCAGTAATTTCAGCCCACTGTGCTCCTTTGAAGTTCGCATTAGTCATATTTTCGTCTCGTTTCTTGTCAACCATGATGTTGAGCAAAGTTTGAATAAGCATTGTACTCCATTCGGCTTTTGGACGGTGTGGATCACTTGAGGGGGAGTCAGGGCTGTCCATATTCTTTGCCATATGAAATGGAGAATGAAAATTGAGATCCATTAGTATGTGTAGTTCTTATAATTTGACCTATGACTGTTGAGGGATCAACTAGCATTGTAAAGTATATTTGAAGCTATATGAAAACAAAAAAATAATACGAAGTCCCTTCAAAAGATGCTTTTTTCCCTTCAAAAACCCTTCACTAGCAAACTCCCATTTTTCAGCATCCACCTTTCTAAAACCCTGCACACATTTTTTTATAAAGTTCTACCAATCTTTCAGAACATTTACATATTATATATGAACCTCTCCCAGCTCAAAACCAGACTAAAATCTATGGATATATAATCCATACAATTATTGATGATATGAGGATCCTAAAGGGTATCCCAAGTAAGGGCATGAATTAATTTCATAAACACTTTCTATCCTTACTTTGTCCCTTTTAAAGCGCGCAATCAATTGGAAAACAAAAGAAGAAAAGAAGGTGCAGTCATTCTATACCGGCAATCTACAAAACTAGAAGGCATAAATCAGATCTTGGAAGTGAATACCACTTCCAAAATATCTTGTATTTATTCCCCCTAAACAATGCAAACATTAACATGTGCCACAAAATTAGGAGACCCATGGGAACCTACTGCAGTATAGATTTCCAACTCTAACAAGAGCATAGAATAAATTATAATGATATCTACTACATACAAGAAGCCTCCAACACATAAACAGTTCCTTCAAGAAAATGGATACCATATATATACTTAGTAGCACAAATCATTTTTTCAGCCAAACATAAGTAGTAGAAAATCTTGACACGGGATTCAGTGATGCAGTAGAACAGAAAATTATCGCTGTCTATTAAATTTGAGAGAAGAATACAAAAATTTTGATAGAAAGCTGCCGGAATAGCAGTTCAGTGAAGGGCAGCTAGAACTCCTTGCAAGACAACTTCATAATTCAGTAGGTGGTGATGGACAAGTTCAAACTTTCAACCAACAGTTAGTTTAGTATATTAAGATGAAACAGTATTGGTTCATAATTTCTTAATTAGTTTACTATAGTAAGATCGACCAACAAAAAACAGAAATGATACGAAGGAAATACCTGTTCCTGACTGCTTCGAATACACTCCTCTAGATCGTTCTCAGCCTGCGAAGATTGTGTTGACGAGTCCTTAGATTCAATCACTGCAATATGAGTAATTGAGCATGTTTACTATATTGCAAGAACTTGAACCTAAACCACTCTTGTTTTTCGAAGATATTAGCTAGGTATGAAATTACATGGTGAGGTAAGAACTTACGGGGTGAGGGAGATTTTGACAATCATACTCTTTATGTAAATATAAACTGGACAGTGATAAGACATACCGTTGCCAGTAGAATGTTTTGATTCCGACATAAGAATATCCCTTAGCAATTTTTCTTAAGCTCAGGTATCAGCACTGTACCTCAAATAGACGGGCCTAGGGGAGAGGGTTTGTATGGTTCCCGGTGAATGGAAGATGGAATCTTCAATAATGGACGCCCTACAGGTAAAAAAAGTATTAACTGCTATCTATGTTCTTCACCCATTGAAGCTGTCCTAGTTGACATTTTGAATTTCAACTTGAACTAATCATTACAAAATAGACATGCAAAAGAGGACCCTGCAATGAGATGCAATTTCTGACAAGCTCACGTGATTAGTTATGCAGTTTACTGCCATTCCTTCAATGTCAGGAGCAATAGCAAGCTTTGAAAGTCCAAAATCAGCAACCTTAGCAGTAAATTTTGAGTCCAGTAGAATGTTGCTCGCCTTTATATCCCGATGGAATATGGGAGGATCAGCTTCGTTGTGTAGATAGAGGATACCCTTAGATGAACCCAAAGCAACTCTCAATCTCCTTGCAAATGTTAAAGGCTCCTTGAACTTCCCTGTAGGACCGAAGGCATTAATATTTTGATCCAGCTTTGTTACTATAGCAAGAACCTCAAAGAAAAGGACAATCTGTTCAAGTAACTATCGTGCGATTGTGTGGTTTTGTGTGTCACTTTATCATCGTACAAAATGAAACAAGAGCCACTGTATAGATCAAGTAACAAACAAAGAAGGCCTTTTGAGGGTAAGTTCATAGAAGTACCAGATACGTGCTCTGTTAAGGCACCATTTGGCATGAACTCATAAACCAACATCTGCAAACGAAACAAAGATGAGGTAAAACATCCATCGGGTTAAAGTGCCATATTGACTGAGTGAGACAGGCTGAGAGAGACTTACAACGTGTTGCCCTTGGAAGAGCTAGCAAACAAGTTCCTATTTAGATTCAATCTCACATGTTAGCCAGCAGAGATAAATATGAAAACAGAACTAAGTCTAGGCCACAAAATAAAGCTGCTGCTCTGAATAGACGAAATGCCAAAATGATGTAAAACAAGTAGGCCTGAATCCAGCCATACATGCATATCATACTGAAGGAAAATGCTTTCCTTTAAAGACATCCTATCATCTATTAACAGGATAATATAGCACACATAAAGTTTTACACTTAATCTTGACGAATAATTGCAATGTCAATGAACAGAAGTGTACCAAACTAGCAATCCCCAAGATCAAAATGAAGCAAACATTAAAGTATCAAATCAAGACTGCTTGATTCACAAAAGAAAGACAAACCTCAATAAGTATGAAAAACGCACTATTGTGCTTCTCTTCCCACTTCTAACTCATTTCCCACAAAATACAACCAAAGTAAAAGCTGATATAGAAAGTAGATAAATATTCCAGATACAAGCTTTGAGATGGGGACAAATGGTAAAGGATTACTAAACTGAAAAAAAGGCGAGCCCACAATGTTTCCAAAGCCTAAAACCTGATTTGGCATGCCTTGAATGGTAAGAAGCAAATTTTGAAACTTCAGTAGTTCACAAAATTGAAGCCATTAGTATTTCTCAGAAATTCTTTTAGTAATTCTTATTTTTAAATGTCAAGCTTCACAGTGAAATTATTCTCACTTTAAAGAAGTAAGAGCAATCTTACGTGTTTACCAGTTGACAATCTAAGGCTACTGGAGTAAAATTGTTGTATGACAGATCACTGGATTACTATGAAAGTAATGATTCGTGAGAAGAGCTAAAACAGAATGAGACAATGAGCCAAAGAATTATTTCTATGATCAGTGACATAAGCAAGAAAAGTTTGGAAAGCCCAGATAAAGAAGTAACAAGTCTTCAATTTTTCCCACCCATTGAAAGGATCCATAATAGTCACTTGCTATGTCATAGAGGTTAAAACCAAAAGGACATTGATAAACAACAGAAATACTCAAATTATTATGAGATAAAACTTAACCGAATTTAAACAACCATTACATTGGTCAAGAGGATAAAAAATTATCAACTTACATATTTTTTCCTTTATCCAGCATCCATGGAGGCACTGCTCCAGAGAGGAAGTTTCCAGTCAGATAACTGGAAAGAATACCATTCATGAGTTAGTATGTTGAACAAAAACCTGCTCTATAACATCAAATAGCAATTTTCCTACATGGATTGGTCTAGGAAAACCGCATAGAATGCTTACATATAATCTATGCCTGACAACCCCACTAAATTATCTGGAATTGGTCCAGTCAATTTGTTAAAACTGAGATCCCTGCAAAACATCAGTGAAGAAGAAATTGCTATGAAATAATAGTGAGCTTGTCGACCAAATAATTACGCACTCAAGAAATTTGCAGAAATGGAAAGACATACTTACCGAACTGGCTGCGGAGGAGACCTGCGCGGGAGACGGAGGAGCAGGGACGACGGAATCGATAGCTTCAACAGATTGGGAGTTTTTCAAAATGTTCAACACAGATTCTTGCAGACCTTCGTCCGATCTGGAATGGTTTCAGCGGATGCCTTCCAGTACCTCCTATTTGCTTGCCGATCTAGGTTGGGTTCAACCAATTTTGGGAGCTTAGTCGAATTCAGCAGAAGAAGAGGAGCAGAAGAAGGGGAGAAGATGGAGATCGGATTTTGGGTTTGGGGCTATGCGTCTATACTGTTCGTCAAATCCTTTACCAAACAATTGTTAAGAAGTGAGTTCAAGTTCAGCTTTTGTGAGATGGGTGCCAAACAATTTTGTGAGTGAGTTTTATGTTTGGGCCCACCAAATTTACTCCAAAAACGGGTTTTCAAGTATGTGCCAAACAGGGCCTAAAGCTACACAAAACCATCGCTTCTATTTTTCTCCTTGGGCCTCCCGCCCAAAAATCTTCCCTCTCTTTCTTTTCCGCTTTGAGTTTTAGCAAATTTCTTCACGAGTCAATCAATTTGTTTTTTTTTACATTTTCCCACTTTGAGTTTCACCAAATTTCTTCACTTATATATTTTTTTAGTTTCCATTTTTTCATTCACTTTGTATATCTGAAGTGTTTAAAATTTCCCAAACCCACCTCGTGGCTGGACTATTAAAAATAAAGTTTTCATTTAAAAGGTTAAGAGAAAATAAATTTTTTAAAACTTTCAAATTGATACGAGGCAAAAAAAAACAATACACTTGTGAATAATACTAGTTATACTATTCATGAGTATCACTAATACTCTTTTGGTTGAAAAAAACTAAATATTGTGAACAGTTGATGTTGTATTGTTAATAAGTATCAGTAATACTCTTGAGAAGTATCATTTTAAGAATAAAAAAAAAAGAAGGCAAAAACATAATAATAATAATAATAAGTTAAAAACATAACTACTACTCATAAGGAGTAGCAGTTATACTCTTGAATAACACAAATACTCTTGAAAAGTAGCATTTGCACTCTTAAGGAGTAACAGTCATACTGTTGAATAGTAAAAGTGATACTCTTGAACACTATAATTTGAAACTGCTACTAATTAAGAGTAATAGTCATAGTACTCAACGTTCAAGAGCTAACCACTATATGTTTTGGGATCATAGCTTTTTCTCACTCTGTTTGAAATATCAGTGTACTCTTAAAAGAATATTAGTTAACTTTTTTCAAGAGGTAACTGATACTCCTTCAAGAGAATATGTGGAGTATCACTATACTCTTGAATGAGTATAACTTAACTCTTGAACCTTCAAGCTGCGATTTGTGTATAAACTAATTTTTTATTTCAAAAGCATAGTTTTTATATTTAAAGTATAAATTTTACTTTTTGAAATATACTTTTCATATGAAAAGTTTAAGTTTAACTCTCGAAAAGTATCGCTAATATAGTAAAAAGTACAATCCTTACTTTCTAAAATAAACCATTCATTTAGAAAGTATTAGTTTGATTATCAAAAATATAACTTTTATATTCAAAGTATAAGTGTTATTTTATTAAATAAATTTTTTTTAAAAAAGGTATAAGTTTGAGTTTACAACCTAGCACTTTTACTTTAAAACTATGAATAATACTTTTTATAATAAACTATTAGTTTAAAAATTTAAGTTTAATTCAACCGCATTAGTGCACGTCCCGTCCCCTAATTCATATATGAATGGGAAGACTAGTACAATTATTTTTGAAAAATTGTTTTTATTTATGATAAATTGTAAGACCATACAATGTTCCTATTTGGAATCATAAAATTTGTCCTTATTTATATGAAATTCTTTGTTGAAGTAGAATCGTCATTGGGTTATTTGGTAGGATTAGTACTATTCTAGTGATCTTATTTATTTTAATTGAAATCGTTTAAGATTTATATTTTACAGCTAGTTTAGTGGAAAAGCTCATTGATAATTTGAGCAGGTTCCTTGGTTCCTAGTTTTGGGAAGATATCAATAACTTTACATATTAATATGCTAAGGTAACCAAAATAGAAAATGAGTAGCTAGTGTAGTTGTAAAACATATTTTTAGTTCTAATTGAGGCCCTTGGTTTGATTCTCAGGTCAAGCAGATTAAGTTTGGGTGCTGTGGAGGGCCCGAAATCGTTAGCTATATGATTCGCAAGCCGCTCAGTTTACTCGCCTATGCTAAGAGTTCCAAGAAATCTTCATCACTATGTTTCATGCTAGGCCTCTTTCGGCTCAGATTGATTGCTAGCCACTGGGTTGCACAGGGTATGATTCCATTCTATAGGCAACCCAAACATAAGAAAATTATTACACTTTCATGGTCTCCTCCGGACACCGGCCACAAACTTAATGTGGATGGATCGGCAATGGGCAGCCCTGGTTATATTAGTGCAGGTTTTGTCTTGCGGGATACTGAGGGAATGGTTGTATTAGCAGGATCTGCATTCCTGGGATTTGGTACTAGTTTTGAGGCTGAATGCTGAGCTCTTTTGTTGGGCTTGCAGGAATGTTATCGGTTAAGGTTGACCCAAGTGAGTATAGAGTCAGATTCCCAGGTGTTGGTTAGTATGGTGAGAAAGATTTTTCGAATTCCTTGGAAGGCGAGTTGTTGGTTTAGGCAGATTTGGTCAGTTATGGAAGAAGGTTCATTCTCAATTACACATATTTACAGAGAAACAAATGCAACAACGGATGCTTTAGCATGGGAGGCTACAAAAAATTGTTGCACAACCACCTACACGCCTACCACTATCCCACATATTATAGCTGGTCTGGCTAGACTAGATAGGCTTCTGATTCCAAATTTCAGATTAATCTCATAGTGTTGAATCTGTAAAAAAAAAAAAAAGGAAAAAGAAAAAAAGAAGTAATTCCATTTTCAGGTGCTACTTTTATACTTATCGAAATTTTGCTGTTTTCCATCAAAAAAAAAAAGCTTTACATTTACTAGTTTAGTTTAGGGAAAGAAACTGTAACTATCTAATATAATTGAGCCCGTTATTCATAGTGAATGTACAGATAGCTTATTGGTAAAGTTTTGTGTTTTCATTTTAGCGGTCCTTGGTTCGAATCGCAGGTCAAGCAAAATAGTTTAATATTTTTGCTCTTTTTGTTTAGGGAAGAAGTTATATTAAATACTATATTTGGGCGAGTTTTTGACAATAATTGTACAGCTAGCTCAGTGCTAAAGACTACTAATTGGGTTAGCAAGGTCCTCGGTTCGAATCTCAATAGAGCTTTATAAACTTTCACGCTTTATGGAAGATTATATAATATTTTATTAACAAAATTTCAAATTGGTTTTGTACTTTTTAAATCCTATATTTGTAGTTTTGTTTTGGGAAGTGATAAATCTTAATTTCTACTTAGTGTGATGTTACTATTTTTCTACTTTTGTTGATGCTATAGCTAGGATCGACTGCTTCTCGAGAAATCTAATAGTGAGAATGAGAAGCAAGAAGCAAGCGAGGCTGTCCCCCTGTTCCACTCCGACGCTCAAGTTAGCAAAGTATAAGAATAAACTGTATTGACCAAGGGCTTAAACTCATAAGAAATTGAGTACCTGATTGAGTCTGGTGACTGAGTATTGATAGCCTCACCTTGATACGTCCGTTGTGCTTATGCTGAGCTGGATCAGTGATTGCTTCCTTATCCAAGGTGACTTTAATGCCCGTGTAACTCCCTTACTATTTATGGCCCGGATACGGCTCATTCACCATTATTACTGTGAGTAACTCCTGCATAAATTTAGACCCAGATTCCCAGCCCTTAATGTCGCCTATTTATTTTGTCATTGTTACTGCTGGTCCGACCTAAGCTTTCCCTCAATCTTGTCTACTTAAACTTCCTACCGACCTAAGCTTTTCTTGGCTCGGTTACACTTAACCCTTGCCGACCTAAACATGGATTTGGGCCTTTTATATTTTTGTCTTCCTGTTACTTAGATTCTTTTTTTCCTATTGGGCCAGGCCCAAGGGATATAATTACTTTTGTGCACACCAGGCAGTATGGCTCATATAAGCGATTTAGCTGCCAAAAAAAGACAGAGGAGAGCAATGATGGTGTTTCAGGCTTATTTTCTCACTTTAGCCACATAATATTTAAATTTAATTTTTTAATTTACATTTATTACCACCTGCCAATTTTTTTACTAGTGTTATACAAGTCAGCATTGTTATATCATCAATTTTAATGTAGAAAGTTGACTGAGGGCCTTATTTGGACTACTTTTGAAAGTTTGAGGGCTAAATTGGCCATGAAAATACTTCGAGGGCTTATTTGTTCTACCCCTCAAACCACAGGGGCTTATTTGCACCTTAACCCTAAAAATAATTCACACCTTTACAGGTTTCGAAAAGTGATAACCACACGCCCTTAAGTATTGATAAGTATCAACCCCACCCTTTTTATGAATTTTCCATTAATTTACCTTCAATTTAAAGGGTAAAATTGACATATTAATATATTAGTAACTAAAATTGAAGGTTCTTATATTCAATTTTAGTAAAGATGATCAAAATGATTAAAAGGCAATCTCGATCTTTTATCTAATATTTCTTAGACTCTTTTAGGATAGTTTAATTATTTCACTTTTTTTTTTTCTCATTTAGTATACTTGTATACACACACACACACACACACACATATCACATTATTTAGGTTTTTTTTATTTGTTATCTTTAATATTTTTTAGAGATAATTCAAAATTTATTTTTATAGTTATATTTAGAACTATAGTTAAAAAAAAATTTATTAGCTTTTTTTAATATTTATTTTATTTATTTATTTTTTAAAGGAACAGCCAATTAAGTGGCCGGGGGGCATGGAGACCCTTTATTAATAGATGGAAAAAACAGAGTACAAAGACGTGAGGGAGACATAATGACCTTACCTCGTTAAGAACAATGCAATCTATAGAGACATAATAAAGACTACGTCCTGACCAATCTAAGGTTTGGGACTAGGTGACTATCCAAAAGGATTAGGCCCCTGATCCGTCTGGGGAGATGAAGGACTCCGCCAGTGAAGGAATCCTAAGAAGTACTTGCCCAGCGAGCCAAACCATCCGCCACAGGATTTCCCTCTCAGAATACGTGAGCAATGCTGGTATGCAAATTCATCAGCTGCCAAATCTGTTTGAGAGTTGCCAGGAAGACCCAAGGGACCTTGAAAATCCTTCGGACCATCTGTACTAGTGCAAGGGAGTCCGACTCCACCTCCACTCCTGTGAATCCCAATCGCGAGCACTCCATAAGGCCTATCAATAAGGCTTGAGACTCCGCGTCAAAATTTGTTCCATATCCTAAATAGATCGAGCCAGCTGATGCCGCAGTTCCATATCTGTCTCTAATCACAAAACCTGCCCTAAGGTGACCCGGGTTGCCCAAGGCAGAGTCGTCCACATTCAACTTCCAACCACCAGTTGGAGGTGACCACGAGATAGCCCTAGCCTGGAGCCGACACGTTTTTTCATAATTGGGATAAACCCAGCTTGGGCCCAGTAGGTATCCATCGCAGTGCCCTCCATCAGACGAGCCATAAATGTGAACTTCATCATTCCCCTTATCTCATTACAGAGCCCCCTGCCGATAGTGAGATGCCCTCCATCAGCTAGCGATTCCTAGCTTTCCAAATTGTCCAAACAACAAAACCTGGAAGCAAATGCACAAGCTCCTTATGTATCCCTGAAGGCGCCCTAAACCTCCAGCAAAAGGTATCATGTCCCAAGCTGACTGTAATAAAGGGATATTCAGAAGCTGAGAAAATTCCCCCACACCCCTGCGTGGTCTCAGAACCGCATAGGCTGTACGGGTAGTGAAGTTCCCCCCTAGAGAAGGTTACCACACCAGAGTGTCCAGATCATTCAACAAGAAGATATCTTGGGCCAAAAGTGCCCTTACTCCACAGGTAATCCCCTTATGAAATAGACAAATAAGGGATGGATTCAGAGCAAACATTCGTACCGTTAAATCAGGAAAGGAAGGTCCCTTCCCATAGGTCAGACAAGGCACCTGTTCCTAGCCAATTCATATTCCAAAAACTGTAATCCCCCCTCCCAAGCAGCACTCGAGAATTCCTTGCAGCCACTTCTTCCATAGCAACTATTCGGCTCCAAGTGTCTGAATTCCAAAAGTGGGGAGGTAGTGACCACATGAAGGTTAACCATAGGAAGCCCCCTACCTACAGCTTCCATCACAACTATCAATGAATGTTTTCATCGGCCTGACACCCAATCCATTTTCATCCGTGGGGAAAGCTAAATGTCTCCATGCACGCCACAGCTTCTTTGGACCAAATTGAGAAAAGCCCAGAAGATGCCCATAAAGAGCTTTTCCAATTGGTCTACGGTGCCCTTTGGGGCCTTAGTACAGACCATATGTGCAAGGGCATTGAATTCAGGACATACTTCACTAATACCAACCGACCTGCCTGGGCTAGCCACCTATTGCTCCAAGATGATAATCTCACAGCTACCTTATCCAAGAGATGCAGAAACAAGACCGTCTTCTTCCTCCCAACAAAAAGATGGTAGCCTAAATATGTGAAAGGAAGTGACCCAAGCCTCATTACTGTGTGCTCTTCGACCCTATGCCTGAACCGAGGGTGGGTCGAATGGCCAAGATAGAAGGAGCTCTTAGCTCTGTTAATCCTCTGCCCACTAGCCCTCTCATATGCCTCAAGAAACAACATAAAACACCTCAGATTTTGAATCGTGGCCCTAAAAAATATGACCATATCATCTGCATAGCTGAGATGTGAGAGAGGCATTGACCCCTGGGAACCCATAATACTGCAAATAGCCTTCGCGGAATAGAAACCCTAGCCCCTTAGTGAAGGCCTCCGAGACCAAGACAGAGAAAGGGGGAGAGAGGGTCTCCCTATTTGATTCCTCTAGAAGCCTTGAAAAAACCCTTGGGAGCTCCATTAACTAAGATGGAGAACCAACTTGCTGACAGATTACCCAGAATAATTCGTACCACCGAGCCGTGGAACCCCATTTTTAGGAGGAGGCTATTTAGGAACCCCCCCATAAGACCCTATCAAAGGCCTTCATCATGTCCAACTTGACCATCAAATTATTACCCTGGACTTTCTTGTCAAGGAAACAAAGCATTTCCTGCATCAGCAAAACATTATCTGCTAACTCTCTCCCTGTGACAAAAGCCGATTGTTCCACTAAGATGAGTCGAGGCATTAGGGGCTTGAGACGCTCCATCAACATCTTAGAGAAAACCTTATTAAGGAAATTACAGAGGCTTATAGGCTTGAAATCAGTGAAAGAGATTGGAACTGGCTTCTTTGGTAGAAGAGCTACCTAGACAGATGCAACAATCCTTGGTATCAGGATACCCATCATGAATTCTTGTGCTGCATGGTGCAGGTCTGGTGCTATAATTTCCCAACAGGCCTTATAAAAGGAGCCAGAATAGCCACCACTCCCTGGAGCACTAGCTGAGTCAATCCCAAAGACCACTGCCCTTAATTCCTCTAGAGACACCAAACAAAGAAGGTCTGCATTGTCAGCACCAGTCAATTGCTGCTCTATCCACTCAAGAAACCAGGTAGAGGCCTTCCCATCCAGATCATCAGTCTCAGCCTCCCTCCCAATCTCTTCCACTGAGACAAGGCGAGGCATCAGGGGCTGTATTCCAAATCTTGAAAATCCCTTGTCTGGAATGCTTAGAGGTAACTGTTTTGTGGAAGAATGCAGTGTTGGAATCTCCCTCTGCAACTAATGTATCCGAGACTTTTGCTTCTAGTACATTTCCTCCTCCTTATGCCTCTGAATAAGATCTAGCTTGGCTTCTTTCAGTTGACTCTCACTGACCTGGTCCCTGGACGACTGAAACACAGACTCCAAGTGAGCAACTCTGTCTTCTACCTCCCTTGCATTCCGTTGGACATTCCCAAAATTCTCCTTATTCCAAACTTTCAAAACCAGTTTGAGCCTTCTCAGCTTAAGGGAGAACCTCAGTATACCATAAGCCTCAAGGGGGGCTTACCACCTGTGCCTTACTAATTCCAAAAATTTGCCCTCCCAATCCACATATCCTGTAATCAGAATAGCCTTGGGATGGTGGGGTACCCTGTTTTGATACTCAGAAGGAAAGGGGGCATGATCCGAAGTAGTTCTGTTCAAAGATTGCATCAAACTACCTTGGAAATTTTGAAGCCAATCCCCTGTAGCCAAAGCCCTATCTAGCATTTTCCAGACTCTGCCTGCTCCCCTAACCCCTGTCCAAGTAAATTGAGCTCTCACAGTGGGAACTTCCTACAATTCAGCTCCCTGTATAAAATCCCTGAACTCTGCAAAGGCAATCAGTTTTGGGCTACTTCTACCAATGTACTCATCAGATGTTTAGATCACATTAAAGTCTCCCATGGCAATGAAAGGTCCCTGCAACAAACTAGTCAATTCCCCCCCCCAGATTTCTTTTCTCTCATGCCTAGCGTGACACCCATAAATGGAAGCTGAAGTCCAGGTGACAGGCAGGCATCCTAAAAGCCAATAGTTGCTCCCCATCTGCAACCAAAGTCAAAGAGAAACCCCCTTTCCAGAAAACCCAAATACCACTTGAAACATTCCCAGCAGAATGTTCAAAACCAAACTTCAAACATAAATCATCTATCTTAACTAGAATAGTATAGGCTCTATTCAAACTAACACAGGTATTTTCTGCAAATGTACTAGTTGTCGGATCCTGTTTTGAGAGGGACGGCTTCTAATACCACGAACATTCCAAAATAGCATGTTGTAATTCATTGAGGACCGGGAGGGGGGGGGGGGGTATGAGCGACTGACCTGGTAGTAACGGTCTTAGGTTGAGCAATATAGGTTCGGGCTTCCTCGATCTAGGAGGTTTCGGTGGGTCTTGTATCAAAGGGAGAACTGCTTGGAGCATACCTTGGGCCTTTTCAAAATTTTCCTCAGGATCGCAGTGGGGGAAGAGCCTGATGGGATCCTTTTCCATCTTAGTGGGTATCAGATGAAGACTCCTCAAAGGCCCTATGCTACAAAGCAATTCCAACCTCTCCAGATCCACCCGATCTTGAAGAGTGCTGATAAGGTGGGAATCAAGTGCTAGAGGAGGAGGGGTTACTCATAAGCCACATCTGTATCGGAATCCAATTCGAAAGGGAATTATGGGGAGAGTGTTGCAAAGCGATTCTGGGAATTGTATTGCAGTAGCAAGGGTGTTTGCGCAGTGGGCGCTTCTATGTGGGCTGCGAATGTCGCAGGGATTGCAATATCGCAAGCTGGGATTGCTGTAAGGGAGGCCATTAAGTGAGGTGGGTGCTACGATATCGCGCCGGGGGGGGGGGGGGGGGGGGGGGGGGGCGCTTGAGGGGAGGCCAGTTGTGCGGTGGGATGGGAAGTGGAATTGAGGATATCGCTTGCGCAGTGGGCGCTTCGCAGGGGGGCAGAGGGTATCGCAGGCGAGGGAGGTGAGCCAACGATGGGCTGGTGTAAGACCCTGTACTTTTAACCCTATATTTAAATCTTAAGTAGCTGTAAAACCATATGACTTTCTTAAGAGTTTTAATGTAAGATTTTATTATTCAAATTATAATGCTCCAATAGTTGTAAATTAAAGTTATGATATTTTCTTAACCGAAAATTATCATTAAATAAAATTACGATTTTACGATAATCGAATAGAGTTGAGAGATTATATTAAAGTCAAATTTTGAACTATTAGGAAGATTAAAAATATTTTAGGGATTCTAAGATTTATAAATGTAGAAAACTAGTTTAAATGGATTGTAGAGAATATAACACGACTCTTGTCGTATAAGATTCGGTACTACGAAATGTTAGAAATTTAAATAGATAGAATTATAACTAATAAAATAAATATATTATAAATATATATGTATATATTGCGGTGAGGCAAAACGAAGGGATAAGGAAGAAATAAAATAAAATAAAAAATAAATAAATAACTAAAAAAAGAAAAGAAATGAAAGGTGGTTTGGGGGAGGACACTCGTTCCCAATTAATTGAAATAGGTGGCTGATTCAGCCACACCTATTTCATTTAACATATATATATATATATATATATATATATATACTAGATGGGGCATGTCATGCTGTGCATGACATTTGCCCAATAATAGTATTAAGTTATAGTGATTATTTGAATTTAAGTGTAAAATATATATATATATATATATTTAACTGTTTGTTTAAGTTATAATCTAGGTCTGAAATTATTTATTTTAACTCTTTGACACTAAATACAAAGTTACGTGTGTTATCGACTTAGACTAAATATAATCCTAAGTCTGAAATAATAAGATTGAAAAGTTTCATTTTAACTCTTTGGTGAATGTTCAATAATATTATTGTGTGATCATATAAAAATTTGTAAAAAAATTTAAAATTATAGATAATGTCAATTTATTATAAATACAGAGTTGAAAACAAGAACATATGTTAAATCACATAAATACTTTAACTTTTTCCTAAATATGAAATTGGCACACCTACTCTATTCTCTTCCTTTTTCCCCCACCTCTTCACATCGGCTCTTAACTTCTTTAGTCTTCTTCTTCTTATGAAGATTAACCAAGTTGTTGAATGAATCCGACGCGTGTTGTATGTAGACGTCGATGGGCATGAGAAGCTCCATTGTCAGATGAGGTAAACCTGAAGACATATTTCGTAGCGTTGGATAGAGACGTTGTTTTTAGTTGGAGTAGAACATATATAAACCTGCGAATTTGAAGAGATTGAAAAAGTTCATTAAAAAAATGCATCTTGAAATTTCTCTAAACAAAAATATGTTCGAATTAGACATGCACTTATAAGGACTCTAAGCAAGAAGAAACTTGTGTGTGATTTTGGTTTCAATGGATTGAACATATATATAGATTTTAAAGTGATAAATAAAGTGCCTCTTCATTTCTTTTGTGAAAATTATAAAGAGTTTTCAAATAATTCATCATTTACTAATAGTATGTTAATAGGGATGTTGATGTGAACAATATAAATATAATCATAATATAAACAATATCTTTTAATGATATTTAAAACTTTTAGTATAGGAAAAGTCACAAAATTAAAAATAAATTAAAATTATATAATAATTATATTTCACTCACCATTACATAAATATAAGCATGTCTAATCTAAAAAATTATTTAATTAATAATACTATATTTATTAAAAACAAAATAAACTTATTTTTCATTATAAAATGTTTAATATTTTACAAATATGCTTAACTTAAGATCTATATAAGTTATATAAAATATAGAATATGGAAGATATATATATATATATATTTGACTAAGGAATATGGAAGATATTTTTATATATATCCGATACTTTTGTACTTATATATATATATATATATGTATATATGCATATAACATATATAAGTGGAATACAAAGAGTTCAATATAAATACTCTTAAAATTGAAGGTTATTGAATATAGAAATTTGAAAAAATAACTTAAGAAGTTAAAGGGGCAAGGAAAAAATGTTATCTTTTAAATGAGATAAATATTAATATTATGTGGCATTCATATGAATAGTTCAACTAAATTATATGTTGATGTGGCAGCCATGTGGCATTTGGAGGTAATAATGTGCTTATGTGGCAGCCTTAACATAATTAAATGTTAAATATATGTGGCAGCCACATGGCATTTTCACATCAAAACTATGTTGGTTTCTATTATATAGGGTAGATATATATATATATATATACACATTTATACATTAAACTAATAAAAAAGAAAAGATTAATATATATATATATATTTATACATTAAATTAATAAAAAAAGAAAAGATTAATATATATATATATATATATCGAGAGGGAGAGAGAAACGGCAAAGCCGTAAAGTAAAAGAGAAACCAAAAACAAAGAAAAGCTAGGACTTGAGCTACGAATCGGGAAGGTTTAGCCAGGAAGGAGGGGAAGTTGAAACTGGAACCGGTGAAGGCAACCGAAGGGAGAAAGGAGAAGAAGGAAAAGGAAGAAGAATGAGAAGTAGAGGAAAGTGGAGCTTGGAACCATAGAAGGGAGGACTGGAGTTGAAACTAGAACCGTGGGAAGAAGAGGACGAAGAAGCAAGAAGGTGAAGGAATAAAGGAAGAAATAGGAAACAAATCTAAAAAGTGGGATTTCGATCGTGAATCGTGATTCTAATCCGGTGGATAGGATCTTAGCAATCCTAGGAATCCAACGGTAAGCTTAAATCGCTTACGATAACGTTAGATTTTGAAATTTAGTGCCTATAGGTTTAAAACTATAAAATTTTAAGTTTTCTTGAATTTAAATTAAATCTTTGATTTTTGATGTTATATAGATGTTATAGGAATGATTTTTGTCAAAATAAATTAAAGAAAACATGTTTAGAACGTTGTTTTAATTTAAAACTTGTAGATAGAATTTTGGAAAAAATGGAAAATAAGTAGTGTATCGGTTTTTACCGATATTTATAGTGGGTAAAACTGCTCTTAGCTTCAAAAATGGTTTTTCTTGAAAATAAAACCTTATTTTGTTTTACTTAGAAATAAATCCTTAAATTTTCCTAAATGATTTCTTTTAAAATAATTATCCTAGATTAATTTAGGAATAAAATCTGAATTTCAAGACTTTAATTAAATAGTAAGAAATGAGTTTGCATGCTTTATATATATTAATGTTAAGTTTATAGTGAAATGCATGTGCTATAAGTGATAAGTATGATTATGACATTTATATGTGAAAGTGCAATGTTTATATATGAGCCATGTCTACGTAATTGTTCTTAAATACCGAGATACGTGTATAAGCGAGATATTTGTTAAAGTTTATCGTGTACCCATAATTAAGTGTTAAGCATGAAATGTTAGTGTCTCGTGCACCTGTTATGTGCTACTTGCGTGTTTCTTATTACTTGCTACTTGCAAGTCATATTTGGGGTCCCCAAAGCCCATTTAGTTGTTGGGATCGAGCATGTCAGTGTCGAGCTTGAGTGTTTGACTCAATGATTGAAGAGGTCCTGTTCGGTATTATCTCGAGGTATGCCACCCTGTCCCCTGCACCCCTGTATGTGCACTAGTTCATTGGCGTAGTTGACGAGACGATGCACCGTGTATTGTGTCGCCGCCCATTCCAACATAGGTAAAGAATAATTAGTAATGCTTAACAAAAGATCACATAGATCCTCGTTATAGCTTGTTGATTATGTTCTTTCTATCCCTCACGTGTCCCCCCTTGTGTACTTAGGAAATACTTGCTAGGTGCCTGTAATTGTTTACTTGGTAATATTTTTAATAGTGCGACTTCACTGAGCTTATGGAAGCTCACCCCTTAGACGTTTTGCATGTAACTGGGAATAAGGATGACGTTATAAAAAGCATTGGGAATATAGGATAAAGTTTCTCGCTAGGTAATTAAGGCGAGAATATTGTAATAGTTATAGAACTACACATGTACTTTTTCTATTAGTGAAATAAAAGATATCTTATTTTAATTTAGTGTATATAATTATTTAGTGCTCTTGTATCCTAAATGAGTTCTAATGCGAACCAGGCAGGCATCTCAGTCACGGCTCCCACGTGAAACAGAGAGGTCGGAGATGGGGGGGTCATAGCTAGGGGCTAGGATATGGGCTGTAGCTTGCAGAGTGGGCTCTTTGCAGGAGGCAGAGGGTATCATAGGTGAGGGAGGTGAGGCCAGCGATGGGCTGGGGGTTGGGATAGGAGCTATAGCATGTTCAGTGGGCGTGTCGCAGGGGTCAGGAGATATTGTAGGCGGGTGAGGTGAAGCTAGCGTTGGGGGCTCGCAGGCTGGGAGGGGGCTCTGTTACGCTGGGTTGGGCATGGGATTTTTGGGAGTGTTTGGGGGGTTTAATTTCTGGATTGGCTATATAACATTCTGTCTCGTGATGTCCAACCTTGTTACATGTTCTACAATACTTTGGCACAAACTCGCATTCAATCGGGATCCACTTATGGTGAGTTTTGGATCCCAACCGTATCCTTCTGGGCATCTCTTTCAGCAAGTCCACTTTGGCACAAACCCGAATAACGTATGGGCGGGATAGAGTCTTTAGTTTCTTCATCAGTTTTCAAGAATTTACCTACATGATTTCCAATAGCAATCAAAGATTCCTCATTATAGTAGATAGAAGGGACCTACTGCAATCCGAACTACACTGGAGCAATGGAGGGCTCGGAAGTGACATCAAAGAGCGGCGTCCACTTCAAAACTCTCATGGGGAAATTGTCAAAATTCCATAGAGCCTTCATCGAACACCTTTGGTAATCGACATCGAGGATTAAACGGATCAGGGTGATCCATCAAACCCAGATCGTATTTGTCCTTGATTCTTGAAAGCCTTTTTGAGGTCTTCCATCGGCGGCCTACCTTTTGAGAATTTTTCAACAAGGGCCAATCGGATTTGAATATAGGAGAGCCGGTTCACCGAGGTACTCTGTCACGGGGGTGAGATTGGGAGGGGGGGGGGGGGGGGGGGGGGGGGGGGGGGGGTTTAGGTGATGAGAACATTGCTGCAAAGGTCCGTGAGGGACCTCCGGGGGGCGGCGCCACCATGGAGGCTGCGTCAATAAGAGTTATGCGGCTGAAGGTTTCTTTAATTGCATTCCTGAAATCGCGGCTATCGAGTTTTTTTCCTGGAGTAATTTTATTAGCTAATAATATATACATATATATTATGTTGTAGTTTTTTTTTCTCACATAGCAAATTTTAATAAGAAAAATGAAGAATTTTTTTAAAAGGATTAAAAATAAAGATGATTTCTTCAAAAATATATTTTGATAAAGTTGGATAAGAAAATTTTAAATGATCAATATACACCTAGTGTTAAATTAAATAAAATGTTCAATTATACAGTTATGAATATTCTTTATTTAGACAAGTTGATAATATAAAATTTAATTATATTTTACTTTGAAAATGAGGATGATAATGTCAAATTGCATATTTTTAATGAAAAAATTAACATAAATGTTACAAAAGTAGTCTCAATGACACTTTTTAAAACCTGAAGGTGTGGTTGCCAAATTTTGAAATCCGGGAGTGGGTTAGGGGGGAGGGGGTGTGAATGATTTTTAACCCTAAATAAAATGTAGCAGTTATATAAAATATTACGAGTAAGTAAAATATTAATTTTTTATTAAATGGAATTATTATTCTTCAGTTTTTTTTTCAATTCTTATTACTTTTTTAATTTTAATTTTTTTAATAAAATATAGCAATTCTTATTCTCTCCCGTTCTTTATTTTTTAGGGGTTTGTTTAGCTCTTTGTTGAGGTATTGGTCTCCATCTTTATGGAGTGATATTGTCCTCCCTTGTGGGGGTGTTTAGTCTTCTCATTTTGACTTGTTTGTGTACTTTTAGTAGTATATATTTGCAAATGTGGGGTTTTTATTGAAGAAACTTGTAGGAAAAGCAAAGAATGGAGATGTGTTTTGCCTTTGCTACCAGATCAACTCGAGAAGAAAGGAAAGGTGAAAAAACATAAACAAAAAAATAATAATAAGAAAAAGAAAAAACAATGGAAAGTAGACTCACACCAGTTGAGAGACAAATTTCATAGCCGGAGGAGTATTCGACATGAGTGTGAGGTATTGTTCATGCGAGGTGAGTTTAGGGTTACTTCCATTTTGGAAAAAAGAATATAGATCTAGTACCCAAGGTGTGATGTTTCATGCAAATATGAAGTTTGTAGGGACAATTTTATTCAGTGTTAACTACGGATGAAGTAGTAATTTTTTTATACTTTACTAGCAATGTATAATGCTAGGAGCTATCGAGTTAGGAACTCGTGTTTTTCTTTGAACTTTCAAAGTTGAAGCAAACAATGGTATATGTTGGCCACTTTGTACGATCATTTGATCCATCATATTTAGAATGAATATAATATACTTATTTCTAGAAGGGAAAAACAAATTCTTATTGAGTGTTACTTTTCCAAGCTTACTTATGTTATATTTAAAATTCAATTTGGCTAAAAAAAACTAGAAATTCGATAAAATAAAAAATTTGTAATATTTTGTCTTTGATATTAATTGTATAAAATGTGAAGATTGTAATTTTGGAGGCCAAAAAAAATGATCTATATGACCAAAGTTTTTAGAAACATAGGAATTGTCTCATAAATGTTTGGTCTATTTTTTTCTCAAAGTAAGCAGAATATTTCAACCAAAAAAAAAATTATATACAAATAACTTTTTGTTTTAATACCTTGAAAATAATAAACAAACTTCATGTTAATATTAGTTGCATATCAAATTTCTACATAATGTTCTGTAATCTTTTCTTTCTTTTAGTATGATAATTTTGCCCTCCAAAATTAAGAAAAATTGGAATTTTCTTAAACAACCATTCGTCATGATTATTTATCATATTTATATTAATTATTTATAAAAGTTTACCATGTAGCTTATTAAGAAGGCAATGTCCACGACTCTATTTTCTTTTCTCTCTTTGTTATTTTTATTATTTTAATATGTTAAATAAGTACTTTCTCCATATTTACCTTCCCATACATTAGTACGTTCTCCATATCCAAATAAGTAACGATTATATAAAAAAATGATAAATCAAGTTATTTGCGTTAATTATGTTCTATTTAGAAAGTTGTAGATGAGTATGCAGTTAACAACTGTTTCCAAGTCAAGATGACAGAGTACACGCATAGTATAGCATGCAAGTTTCAAATTCAACAAAGCTCAAGAAGATATACAATAAGAAGTAATAAAAAAGGTAGATATATAGCCGACAGAACATATGCAAGCAATCAAGAAACAACAAAGCATGCAAAAGATGGTAACCTTGATCATCATTTAGCAGCGGGAAGATAAACCCTAAAGATGTCTTTCAGAGTAACTCGGCTCCTACATGTGGGACATTTTTTCTGACCAGCTATTGCACCACTGATACACACCCTGCAGAAAATATGACCACACCTGGTAGACATTTCCTCAACAAATGGGCCTATGCAAACTGAACAATTAAAGGTGAGCTCCTTGGGTGGTGGGAATGGTGGAGGACGTGATGGCACAGACGGCACAGAGCTGCTGGAAACTTCCAGATTAATACAAATGTTGGGATGCATAGCATTCTGGCTAGATGGAATTCTTCGGCAATTAGTTTGGTTGGTTCTGGGTGGTCGTTCTTCAGAATCTACATCAACCACAATAGATCATCCTTGGTCCTCCTGGAGTTGTTTACAGCCTCTGCAAAAAACCCTTGGGGAGGATATAATAACATCATCATCATCATCAACTGCCTCTTGATCTGTCGGTGCCGGCGGCAGCGAAGGGGAAACTCCTTGGCTAGTTCCACAATCTTGAGGCCAATTGCATCTAGAAGGTCCCACTTGCCCACGATTGTGAACAACATCTAGACTAGATGTTGACAACTTATATCGTTAGTTTGCTTAAGCAAAAAATAAATGTAACAAACAAATTATTTTAACATATTGAATATGTATATTGTGAACAAACAGTTATTGACAATTAATACAAGCTAGCCATAGATGCATGACTAATGAATAAAATGCATATTCCACTTAAAGGGTCGACGCTAATAAATTCATATACTAACCTGAGTCAAACAGAATTTCTATTCTTCCGTGTCGAAGATATACACACCTATAGTTTGAAAATAAAGCCACTTCAACACTACGTGCAATTCCTTCTTCAGATAATGGGATGCTGCAAATGATGCCCACCTACGACCACCAGCGGCGAACGCAGAACGAAATGTCAGAGGGGGCGAGGTTAATGGCAATTTTTTTTTTTGTGTTTCATTAAATAAAATATATACTACTAAAGTATCAAAATAACCATAAGAATATATGTCCAAAAAATAATAATAATAAACCCTTAATAAGAAAAATAAAAGAAAAAAAATACAAGTAAAATAATTTCTTGATAAGGAAATGACTTCCTGAAAATCGTTTTTTCAGATATATTTTTTTTTCACTTTTCTGTCCCGGAATTCGTTTTCTAATGAACACTTTTTTTTTAAAATTTTATGTTTTGAGAAAATGATGTCCTAGAAACCGTCTCTGGATAAGTATGCTTTGGTCGGGTGGCAAGGAAAGGGAAGAAATGTAAGGCATGATTTAGGGAGAAATTGATTGAAGGCAGTGGTATCACTGGTATGTTTAAATTGAGGAAGGGTTTAGTTGCAAAATTCACAATCTTTTAGTTATGTAGCAAGAAAGGGAGCCATGGAGGTAATGGTGGCGATGGCGTTACGGAGCGGCTACAGGCTTGCAGCTGCTGTGTTCTTTGTTCGGTCGGGAGGGAAGCCAAAGGGAGCCAGAGAGGGAGGAAATGATTCAATCAGCGACGGGGTTAATTAACTTAAGGGTTAACTTAATTGATTTAGGGCTGTTCTAATTTGGGGGGAGGGGGGTTTAGTTTCAATTTGCGGTTTTTCAACAAGGGCCCTTAAGTTTTTTTTTTTATTATTAACCCCCTAGTAAAACGACGTCGTTTTATTAGGGGGGAAAAAAAATATTGCTGCATCGTCTTCTTCCTCGCTAAAGGGGCGGTTTCAGCGACGCCGCCGGTGGGGCTGAGCCTGAAGGGTAGTAGTACTACTACCCCCTTCGCTTCGAGAGCAAGGAGGGGCGTCGGTACCCCCCCCCCCCCCCCCCGCCCCTCCCTGTCTCCGCCGCTGACAACCACAAAATGTTAATCCACGCATTGACCTGTAATCATCTCTAACGGTTGTTTCCCCTTTGCGAGATATTAAGACAACTCATTCTGCCATCATAAAATTGATGCCCCGCCAAAACCAGTATTAACTTTCTGGACACAACCATAAGGTATTAAAATTTGCAACGTTTGGTGTATTGGACTAAATATATTAGCTTAAACCAAATGAATTAAAAATTCATGTATCAGGAAAACTGCGGCACTTTCTTCCAACTGCGTATGATAGTGAACTTGCATATTTTTAAACAACGCTTGATTGACATCAATTTGATTACCTTGCCAGAGGAAAATATGTGCTTCTAAGAATGTAGTCACTATGGTCGGACTGAAGATATTCACACAAATGATCAATGAATACGTCTAACATGTAATTTGTTAATTTGTATGCTTCGTACAACACATTTGAGTGCAGATTTTTTTTTTTATAATCATAACAGTGTTAGGTCGCTCAGGAATCTCCATCCAGCAGGCATACTCTAAAAGATTAAAACGCATGAGAAAAGTTAAATTTCAAACTTCCATTACAGGTGATTAAACTAATGTGGAAATTGTATAACATGCAGATAATAGCTATTCCATTTTCAATAAATGACGTGGCCAACAATATGGTTTGACTGACCAGCTTGATCCAATTCCAAGTATCCTTAACCTTGTAGACAGTGGAGAACGTAGCCAATTTGTCCACGAATAATTTTAGTCTGTCATAATCGATTTTATGTTGATAATATATGTCACGAGTATTGTACAAAATCCTATGCGTTCATAATCTTAAGTACTTTGTAAAAAGAGTAATTAAGTATACAATTAAAGTTTTTTATCACAAAAACTAAATCTTGGTAACATGGATGAATTGATCAATATGAATGACGCTAACAATAATTATGGAAAAGTGTTACTTCTGACAACATCATATAGTTCAGTACATAACATACATCTGGATGGGAAATCACCAATATAGATGGGACAACATAATTATACATTAATTTCAATCTTAAAAAAAAGGCCGACTGCATTCAATCATATAAAATGTATCTGTTTGTATAAACAATACCACAAAAATCCAGATCATCACATCAGTTACGGCAGTGTAAACTTTCAATGAATATATAGTTTCGGAATTGATATTTGCAGCGACGGTTTCGATATTTGTAACGACATTTTCTTGTGAAAAGACTTTAATGCCCTTGGGGAAAAAAATTTAAAAAAATGTTTTATTAATTATTTTAGCTGTATTATGTTCGAATTTATTAGAAGTTTTGTCAAAATTCTGAAATTGTTTACCGGAATGGGGAAGATCTGCCCGGTGGTTACTGCAAATAAGAAAGTTGGGGGGGGGGGGGGGGGGGGGGGGCAAAAGTGTCGCCGGCGACCAACCAGCGACACTTTTGGCAAAAAGTGTCCCCAGAGTCCGGCGACAATTCTGAAAAAGTGTCGCCGGGCGACGGCGACATTTTGGCCCAAAAATGTCGCCAGGCGACGGCGACATTTTGGCCCAAAAATGTCGCCGTCTCCCGGCGACACTTTTGGCCAAAAGTGTCGCCGGACTCTGGCGACACTTTTTGCCAAAAGTGTCGCTGGTCACACTTTTGGCCCAAAAGTGTCGCCAGAGTCCGGCGACACTTTGGTTTTTTTTTTAAATTTTTTTTAATGTAATTTTATTAATTATTTTACTTGTATTATGTCCGAATTTATTAGTAGTTTTGTCAAAATTGCGAAATTTTTTACCGGAATGAGGAAGATCCGCCCGGTGGTTACTGCAAATATCAAAAATCTCAACTTAAGGGGGGGGGGGGGGGGGGGGGGGGGACCATCGCCGGTCGCCGGCGATGGTTTTACCGGTCGCAGGTTTTTTTTTTATTTTATATATTTTTTTATTTTTTTAGACTTTACAGTAGGAATAGAAAAATTAAATTTTTTTAATTTTTTTCTTCAAGGGCATTTTAGTCTTTTTACAAAAAAATGTCGCTGCAAATATCTTGCCCCTATAGTTTTATCAAAAACACAAATAAGTAACCCAGAATCATCACATCAGTAATAGGCATAGCAGCCACCGAAATGGAATAATACAATAATATAGCCAAAAACCTCATAAGTACCTGACCTAAGATTTGACCGAAAGGGTCTATGGGATATGATAAGTGAGAAAGAAATGGAAAGATGGTCTTTCAAAGTACAAACTATGGCTGGAAAATCCCCTAAGATTACCGATGGATGAGGCAAATATAGCTTTCTCTTGTCAGCTTCAAATGGTACTGAGATTTATTCCACTTCTATTGCTGGATTTTTAAATCCCGAGGCAGTTGGGTGGACAAACTATGGCCGAAAAATGCCCCCTCCTGATTAACGTCGGTTCGGTCAAAAATCACTTCTCTCTTTAGCTTCTTAATGTAGTGAGAATTATTCCACTTTTGGTGCTGGACTTTTTAACTCCCGAGGTAGTTGGGTTGAGGTGTAAAGAAGTTAATCTATACGGAATTGATATTTGCAGCGACGGTTTCGATATTTGCAGCGACATTTTCTTGTGAAAAGACTGAAATGCCCTTGAGAAAAAAAATTTTAAAAAAATTTTTATTAATTATTTTAGTTGTATTATGTTCGAATTTATTAGTAGTTTTGTCAAAATTGTGAAATTTTTTACCGGAATGGGGAAGATCTATCCGGTGGTTACTGCAAATAAGAAATGGGGGGGGGGGGGGGGGGGGGGGCAAAGTGTCGCCGGTCGCTGGCGACACTTTTGGCCAAAAGACAAAAATGTCGCCCGGCGACACTTTGGGCCAAAAATGTTGCTGGCGACATTTTAGCCAAAAACCCCACTTTCTTATATGAAGTAACCACTTTCTTATTGGCCCAAACCGGCGACACTTTTTTAAAAGTGTCGCCGGTCTTTGGCACAAAAATGTCGACCGGCGACACTTTCGGCCCAAAGTGTCACCGGCGACACTTTTTTAAAAGTGGGCCAAAAATGTCTCCGGCGACACTTTTGGCCCAAAATGTCGCCGGATTCCGGCGAGACTTTGGTTTTTTTTTTTTTTTTTTTTTAAGTGTTTGGGGTATTTCAGTTTTTTCACAAAAAAATGTCGCTGCAAATATCGAAACCATCGCTGCAAATATCATGCCCCAATCTATAAATAGGCTTTCAATAAAAGAATAGTTATAAAATTACATAAGTAACCAGAGTATATTTTTTTGGATGGCACGATGGGAGATTCCCATTAAGTTTTTAGAGGGATCATGTGTTCAAACCCTTGCAAGTACATTTCAATGATTAATTTTTGTACCTATTAAATGCACATTGCCTAATCACTACTCCCTATATTGTAGTGATAGTTCCATGTTTACCCTTATAACACTACTTTTAATATGTTTTGAAAACAATGCATTATCTTGGAAATATGAGTGTTATTATTCTCTTTCTTCTCATTAACTATATCTACTACAGCTAACCAATGGATATCAACAAAAAAAGTCTTGGGATATTAGAAAAATAGGTTATACTGAAAATTAAAAGTAAGGAAAAAATAATGAAATAAAGTATTAACGTTTTTTAAGATACTAGGTGGATTTTTTTTGCTCTAGTTATACTAGTTGGATTCAAAAAGCGGAATCAGTAGCGTCACTTATGATCAAAATGTTAGTCCGCCTAATTTTTTTTCCTTTCATGTTTCAGTCCCACCATGATGCGCCTTCTACTTTACTTTCTAAGATTTTTCTTTTTATTTTTTTCAACCAATTTTTGTTTTAAGAAAAAATTATTGGGTATAGAACATTTAAACCCCTATTTTTGTAATTATATAATAAGTTCTCCTTGTCAGGTGTAAATGCTAGTGATTTTATTAAAACTAATAATCTTATATAATTTTATAATTTAAAATTGCTCATTTATAATAAATTTGAGTTTCAAATAAAATTTCCGTTGACCATTTTATGTTTAGATACATGGAAATATTTATTTATTTATTTATATTAGTTTTGGTACAAAATAATATATAAGATCTAACTAAAAAAATTATACATTAGAACTTTTTATCATAAAATTGTGTTTTTAGATATCTTAATTTTCATATCAAAGAATGAACCTTAATAAATGAAATATATTACTAGCTTTAGTGAACCTTCCAATTATTGTATCTTCATTAGTATAAATGAACATTCCTATTATCAGATAGTTTGATGATTGTACCATAACTATTAGTATAGAATAACACAATTAAGAAAAAATCAAGACTATTCGGGGTCAATTAGCAATTTTTAGTAAAATTGGGGGTACAATTATAATTTTTCTCACTATTTACATTTAGTACAACAAAAAAATCGTCCAATTATCTTCATTTTCAAAATAATTTGATGAATGCACCAAAACTACTAGTATAAAATGACACAATTGATTAAATTTAAGGGAAATTTACAATTTTTAAATAAAATAGGGGATGCAAATGTCATTTTTTCACTAATTACGTTCAGTAAAACACATAAATTGTACTTTGTATCTTAATTTTTAGAAAATTTTATGTTAGCACCATAATTATTAGTATTAAAAAAACAAAATCGAAAATAAATTTAAGATGATTTGGGCTCAATCTTTAAGTAAAATTTGCAATCTTATTATCTTCATTTGTAATAATTTGAAAATAGCAAAATAACTATTAGTATAGAAGTATTCAATTGAAGATAGCTTTATACTATTTGGTGTCAACTTGCAATTTTTTAAGTAAAATTGGGGAAGCAAATGTCATTTTTCTTTTTTTTAATCACTAGTTACGTTTAGAACAACATATAAATCATCATATGTTGTACATTTGTAGATAATGTTATGATAGTACCATATATAATGACTCAACTGAAGAAAATTTGTTACTATTTGGGGTCAATTTCGAATTTTAAGTAAAAATGGGGATGCAAGTGTCATTTCTTCTCAATAATTAAGTTCAGTACAACATAGAAATCAACCTATTACCTTCAATTGAATATAATATGATGTTGGCACCATAACTATTAGGTTATAATGACTTGATTTAATCAAAAACATGAGACTATTTGCGGTCAATTATAAAATTTTAAGTAAAATTGGGGAAGCAATTGTCACTTTTCCTTTTCAGAATAGGTACAACATAGAAACCGTCCTTTTATCTTAATTTTAGTTAATTTGATATTTTCACCATATCTGTTAGTATTGAATGACTCAATTAAAGAAAACTTGCGATTATTGGAGGCTAATTTAAAATTTTCAATTGAAATTAGGGTCGTAAGGGATACATTTTTCTCTTTATTGCACAATTATTTGTATATATTGTGTGAGAATATCTGTATCCTAAATTTATTATTGCCCACAAAAAGCACTTTAAGGTTATATTCCCATTTCAAGAAAATGATCACTTTTTCTTCTAAAATCTAACTCAGAGAAACAACCTAAATTTCTATGCAATTTAAAATTTAAATTTTAAATTTTCGTCAAAATCTTCACTCACATACATTTAAAAAATAACACAATCATTACACTTTTTTACCTCTCTTCTACACAATTTCTCAAAACAAAATTCCCTCCCAAAAAATTGCTTCCCTAAACCCAAAAATTCCCAAGTCGGGTCACGAAGAGAACAAAGCCCTAAGTGCATAAAAATATGCACATAATGGGTGCAATTAACATTTTCCTTATGTTATATATTTAGGAGAAGTAATTTTAAGCCATTCACACGTGCAGCAAATAATTAGCTTTTATGAACAAAAAAGGGATAAATTAGTCGTCAGTTTGAAGAAAGCCCTAAGGGTGGTGGGAGTGGTAGGTTTTTGTGGGTTTAAACCCACAAAAAACCCACAAAAACCTAAAACCTACCACTCCCACTTGCCACCTCACAAACCCAGGTTCTGAAAACAGAACCTGGGTTTGTTATATTTAGTGGGTCCCACCTGCTAGGAGAGTGCAGCTCACGCTGCACTCTCCTAGCGAGTTCCTCCCACTCAGCGAGTGGGAGGAACGGCTGGTGGCAGACAAGTCTGCCACCAGCTCCTTTTTTTTTTTTTTTTTTTTTTGTGTTTTCTTCTTTTTGTTTGTTTTTTATATGTAAATCAAATGAATATAGCCGTTAGTTTTTCTTTTAATTTTTTTAATTCATCTTTTTTTTTGAAATTTTTTTTTCTTTCATTCGATCTTTTTAATATAAATTCTTTTTTTTACTATTTGTTTTTCTATAAATACTTATTAATTCTAATATTTCTCTACTTCAATTTTTTAATTATGTAGTTTTTTTTTGATATTTTAATCAGGTTTTTTTTTAATGTAACGTACTTTAAATAATATTTTACTAATTATCGTATTTTTTTTCTTGTGGTTTATTAAATTATATAATTTACGAAATTAAATATTTTAATAAATTTATAATTAAATATAGTTGATAAATTATAATTAAAAAGGTATAAATGAATGTGTATAGAATTGTTTATTAGTGGGACCCGTAATGAAGTTGCTTTTCTGGGTTTATTGTTGCTGGTGGTAAGTTTATAAAAGTTGGTGGGTTTTTGTGACTGATGTGGCGTGATAAACCCGCTTTTCTGGGTTTATCACTCCCACCACCCTAAGTAAACAAGAATTTTCCGCATAATCACGCGGGGAAAGAAAATCTGCATTGTCCCATATTCATTTGAGGTAGGCGGTTCGTGAGTTCCCAATGAATCGGAATTAAGTTCCTAATTAATGCCATGAGCAACACAACCCGGTGTCGTTGTTCTTCCCCGTACGTGACGAGTTATTACAGATTTGTTATAAAGGAAAATTGATATTTTCTAAAAAATGCACTGGCTGTATCAATTATCACCGTTACGGGAATTATAAAAGTTATTTTTATAAAAATCTTTTAACTACTGAAGGCACACTTAAAGCATATTTTTTTCAGCTATCTCTTGTTATTTCCATTTTATATATTCAATAAAAATAGGAATTTTCATAAACAACCAATCGTCATGATTATTTATCATTTATATTAATACCTTATTAAATTTTACCATTTAACTTATTAAGAAGGCAATGGCCATGACTATATTTATGTTAGGATTCGAATGCTAAAAATTAAAATTAAAGACAATAACATTGAAGAAGTTAAAGAACAATTTAATCTATGTTTATAAATACAAATAAAGAGATCGAGAAAAAATATATATAAATATTTATTTTTTGTGAGTGATCGATGTTACAAAACATTGGTGCATATATATAGGCACTTTAAATATTATTATGGTTTTGGGAGCATTTAAGATTATGGAAAAAATAAAGATTTGTTGAAAACTTGTAACAGAGTGGCCATTAGTAGCAACTTCTAATAGTTTAGTGGTCACTAGTGGGAAAAAACTTATTTAGTGTCCGAAAGTAGGTAGAAGCAATAGTCTAGTGGCCAAAAATGGACAAAAGCAATACTTTAGTGGCAAAAAGTAGAAAAAAAAATAGTTAAGTGGCTAAAAATAAGCATGGGCAATAGTTTCATATAAGTTGCCATAAATTAAATAACCTACAATTAAATAATGGGCAAACACCTCATAACCCCTATGTGGTTTGGAAAACTTTCAGATTATCCCCCCTATAGTTTAAAAAGCTACAAATGACCCCTTTGTGGTTTCAAAAGTATACCAAAAACTTCCTTGTGCTTTAAAAACTACAAAGAACCCCCTTGTGGTTTTTAAAATGATACATGAAACCTCCTTGTAGTTTCTAAAATTTTAAAGAACAAGCATAAAAAAATATTCAGAACCCCCTTGTGCTTTCAAATGTGTGAGGAGGTTCTTAGTAATTTTTAAAAACCACAGGGGGGTTATTTGTAGTTTTTAAAACACAAGGGGATTTTTGGTATACTTTTGAAATCACATGGGAGTCATTTGTAGCTTTTTAAATCATAGGAGGGTCATCTGAAAGTTTCCCAAACCACAGGGAAGTTATGAGGTGTTTGCCCTTAAATAATATCCCTAAACTGAAACGAAATGGAATTTTCTGGTTCCTTAATTCAGACGAAAGATGTTTATAATGCATGCTAACTTTTATTTATTTTTTTATTTTTTGGGAAGAAATGCATGCTGATTTGATTTTGGAGGGGAGAGTAACTAAAAATCGTCTTAAATGTAACTGTCCGCAGCAATAAAAAAGGAGGCATAATTTATAAATCGTAAATGTTCTTCAACCTTCGCATCCCATCATTTTAAACAGTTGACTTTTATTTATTTGGTATTTTCAACTCGTCAGATGGTAGTTGAGCATGCCTTTAATTTTTGGTAATAAATAATTAATCAGTTAGTAAAACTGAAAAGATCAGGCAAAATGGAACAAGGAGGAGGCTGTACGATACGACGTACGAGTCACACGCCGGATCGCACAGGTGGCAATAACTTGCTAAAAGCAAAGTTTCGGCAAAATTTCAATGGTGCGAGACCATGTGCGAGTCGCACATCATCTAGCAGGACCTCCAGTATATGCGTGAGACAACTTGCGACCTGCACATCGTCTCACTTGACCTCCAGTAAAGGAAAGATTTGCCGTGCAAAGCTTCGTGCGACTCATACGGCATCTCGCACAAATTCTAGTAGCCTCTAACAGATGCAACTCTTTTGTTTATTCTGGAATATGTATCTTTTAATTGAAGTGTTACATCCAAACAAATGAATGGATGATTGCATCCATTCATAGGCTAATTGTACCCCAAGTTTGCAACATTTCAACTCAATAAATAGATAATAATTGGCTAGAGACCATATCAACTAATTTTCATCATCTTGCTTGTCTAAACAATCAAAGCACTGTCTACTTTTTTGTGTACGAAAAATCTGTTGTATCCTAGAAGTGATCTTGCCAAATTCCCTGTTAGACATATAGTGGGGGCATTAAACACTTTAAGGAAAGTGATTAGACGCCTTAGATTTCTATTTTGTGACTTGTTAGAAGCCTTTCGCTCTTTCTACATTTCTTCAGTAGCTCTCTTAATTCTCCATATTCTTAAGTCTTGAAGATCCCCAAATATCTTCAGGATGTTTCATGTGATTTTTGGACACTAAATTTGAGAACCCGACAATACTCCTGCAAAGGCCAGCCAAAGCTACACTGTCATTGGAAGGCATTAATAATAGCCATGAATATTGTTGGGTTTGGGCTCCCAACGTATGTGGACAAGCCCAGGAGTAATGGTTATTCATAAACCCATTAGGATTAATGGTAATTATAAAACCATTAGGATTAATGAGTAAATCATAAACCAAAAATAATTTATCATTAATCAGAAACCCGGTTGAATTGAGACTAATTCCAATGCTCAATAGGACATGCCATATCTATAAATAGGCATGTTAGGGCTCATAATTTCATGGTTCAACATAAGTGTTGTGGTATCCCTAAGAAGTCTCCGACAGAAAGGGAGGTAGAAAAGTCTGCAGAAATTTGTCAACAAGGTTTCAGCCCAGAGTAGTCACGGTAAATCATTTGCTCGGAGATCTAAATGGTGTCCGATCGGTCTAAATTTTTATCTGGAGAAAGAAGACTTATATATCGTAAATCTGAACGGTGGAGATTGGATTTTAACGGTTATATATTTTTCTATAATTTTCGTAAACTGCTGCTAGTTTTCTGGTGGAGTTTTTCACGGGTTTTGATTTCTGTTTTGGGGTTTGGTTCTTTCGTTGATTGTTAAAAGACATATCTCAATTTTGTATTTACTGAGAATTGTACTCTACTGTTGATTTGATTATAGTGGAGTTTTGGAGTAGACGAATAGTCCCGTGATTTTTACTCTTCACATTGAAGGGGTTTTCCACGTAAAAATCATGTGTTCTTTCTGTTTGGTTTTTATGCTTTCAGCTTGGTTTAATCTTTCATTGGCGATTTGTTGTTGATCTTACTTAATGCTCCTAAGTTGTTCTAACAATTGGTGAGGATTTTTCCACTGTTTGGTTTATTAAAACCTGGTTCCTCCCAACAAAGTGGTATCAGAGCGTTGTTGATTTGTTACAATTATGGAGGTTAACTCCAGTAGGATGATCTCCTTGAATGGTATGAATTATCATAAACGGAAAGGGAGGATGAAAGATCTGTTATCTGTGAAAAGTATGCACTTGCCTGTGTTGGCTTCTGAAAAGCCGGTATCTAAATCTGATGAAGACTGGGTATTTGAGCATCTTCAAGTTTGTGGTTATATTAGACAATGGGTGGAAGATAATGTTCTTAATCTTATTTCTAATGAGACGCATGATAGAATACTTTGGAATAAACTTGAAGAGTTGTATGCTTTGAAGACAAGGAACAATAAGTTGTTTCTACTCAAGCAGCTGATGCTGTTGAGATATAAAGAAGGTACTCCTATCAACGATGACGTGAATGAATTTCAAGGTGTTTTAGATCAGCTTTCTAATGTTGGAGTAAAATTTGATGACGAGATTCTTGGATTATGGTTGCTTAATAATTTGCATGATTCTTAGGGGTCTCACGTACTAATTCTGCTCCTGGTGGAGTTATGTCCATGGAATATGCCGAAAGTGGCATTTTAAATAAGGAAGTGAGAAGAAAAACTTAAGGCTCATCCTCGTCTACTGAAGTTTTAGTTACAGAACAAAGGGGGAGACAGAAAAATAAAAATCAAGGTAACAGAGGTAGAAGTAGAAGTAAGTCTAAATCTAAGTACAAGATGTTGAATGCTAATATTGCCATAAGAAAGGTCACATCAAGAGAAATTGTTTCAAGTTGAAGAATGAGAATAGGGGTGAGATAACAAGTCACAAAATGGTAAGATGGTAAAGGTGATCGAGTTGTCACTGCTATCAATGATGACCTCGTTATTGTTTTTAATGATTCTGACATCAATTTGGTTTCTTCTGATACATGTTGGGTAGTTGATACAGGTGTTACAGTTCATGTCACATCGAAGAGGGAATTTTTTACTACACACACCACAGGTGATTTTGATTTCCTAAGAATGGGAAATAATGGGGTGTCCAAGGCAGTAGGTAATTGAGATATTTGCTTGAAGACTGGTAATGGGCATGTATTATTATTAAAAGATGTCAGACATGCTCCTAAGGTTCACTTGAATCTTTTTTCCATTGGGAAACTTGATGATGATGGATTTAACAATTATTGTGGAGATGGCAAATGGAAGCTCGACAGAGGGTCCTAATTGTGGCACGAGGGCAGAAATTGAAAGCAAATTTATAGTTGTTACAGACGCCAATTTTTGACAACACTATAAATTTGATGGAGAAATGGAGTTCACCAGAATTGTGGCATAAGAGGTTAAGTCACATAAGTGCTAAGGGCTTGATGTCTTGGTGAAAAAGAATGTTCTTTCAGGGGTGAACAATGCAAATTTGGAGAAGTGTTCTTATTGTCTTGAAGGAAAACAGAATAAAGTATCTTTCAAGACTAATCATCCTCAAAGAATGCACAATGTGTTAGATTTGGTGCATTCAGATGTTTTTGGTCCATTAAAAGTAAAGTCACTTGGTGGTTCATCATATTTTGTTACCTTTATCGATGACCATTCTAGAAAACTTTGGGTTTATACCTTGTGATGTAAGGATCAAGTGCTTGACAAATTTAAGGAGTTTCAAGCATTAGTTGAAAGGCAAACCAGAAGGAAGTTGAAGTGTATTCGTTTAGATAATGGAGGTGAGTATAGAGGACCATTTAAAAATTATTGTAGGCAACAAGGAATTAGGCATCAGAAGACGTCTTCAAAGACTCCTCAGTTAAATGGGTTAGCTGAGGGAATGAACAGAACGTTGCTGGAGAGAGTTAGATGTTTGTTAGCGGATTCAAAATTGCCCAAGTATTTTTGGGGTGAGGCTTTATATACTGCTACTCATGTTATTAATTTAACTCATGTTGTTGCTTTGAATAGTGATGTCCCTGAAAATGTTTGGACCGGTAAGAGTGCTTTTTATGGGCATTTGAGGGTGTTTGGTTGCAAAGCTTCTGTTCATGTTCCGAAAGATGAGAGGTCAAAATTGGATGCTAAGGCAAGACAATGCATCTTTATTGCCTATGGCCGGGATGAGTTTGGGTACAAGTTCTATGATCCAGCTGAGAAGAAGGTGATTAGAAATCGTGATGTTGTGTTTCACGAAGACCAAACAATTGATGATATCAAAAAGGGGGAGAAGACAGTCTCTCACGCGTATAATGACCTTGTTGACTTTGAGCAGGTTCTTTTGTCTCAATTGCCTACAATAGTTGATGGAGGAGATGATAATGAAGTGCAACATGATGTTGTTGTTGATGATTACCGTAATGATGGTGATTTACATAACCCTACTAATGATGATGATCAATCCACTATGGAAGATCCACATGAACCTACAATTAGAAGGTCTACTAGAGTTAGACAGGCGTCTAGAAGATATTCCCCAAATGAGTACGTGCTCCTAACTGATGGGGAAGAGCCTGAATGTTTTGAAGAAGTCATGAAAAATGTAGATAAACAATTATAGTATAATGCTATGGAAGATGAGATGAAGTTCTTGTATGAAAATCACACATTTGAGTTGGTGAAATTTCCTAAGAGTAAAAGGGCTTTAAAGAATAGGTAGATCTACAGACTGAAGCAGGAAGAGAATTCTTTGAGACTAAGATACAAGGCAAGATTGGTTGTTAAGGGTTTTAGTTAGAAGAAAGGAGTTGATTTGATGAAATATTTTCACCCGTGGTCAAGATGTCTTCAATCCGAACTGTGTTGGGGTTAGCTGCAAGCCTTGACTTAGAGATTGAGAAAATGGATGTGAATACTGCTTTTCTTCATGGTGATTTGATTGAAGAAATTTATATATAGTAACCTGAAGGATTTAGGGTGAAAGGTAAAGAGGATTATGTGTGCAAGTTGAAAAAGAGCTTGTATGGTTTAAAACAAACTCTAAGACAGTGGTATAAGAAATCTGAATATGTAATGCGGCAGCAAAGGTACAAGAAGACCACTTGTGATCATTGTGTGTTTGTGCAGAAGTTCTCATATAATGATTTTATTATTTTGTTGCTCTATGTTGATGATATGCTCATTGGTGGTCAAAGTGCTTCTAGAATTGCACTATTGAAGCAGGAATTGAATAAGTTCTTTGCTATGAAGGATTTGAGACTAGCAGAACAAATTCTTGGGATAAGAATTTTGTGAGATAGGAAAGTTGGAAAACTTTGGCTATCACAAGAGAAGTATGTACAAAATGTACTTCAAAGGTTTTGAATGGAGAAGGCTAAAACAGTTAGCACTCCTTTTGCAACACACATGAAGTTGAGTATTAAACAGAGTCCCTCTACAAGTATGGATAAGAAGGAGATGAGAGAAGTCCCTTATTCATCTGTTGTTAGTAGTTAGATGTATGCAATGGTGTGCACAAAACCTAATATTGCTCATGCCGTTGGTACTGTTAGTCGATTTCTCTCAAATCCTGGGAGAGAACATTAGAATGCTGTGAAGTGGATTTTGAGATATCTTCGTGGTACTTAAAGTTTGAAACTCTGTTTTGGAAGTGGAAAGTCAGTCCTTAGTAGTTATACTGATGCAGATATGGCTGGAGATGTTGATACAAGGAAGTCTACTTCTGGTTGTTTGATAAATTTTGCAGGGGGAGCTGTTTCGTGGCATTCAAGATTGCAAAAGTGCATCACGTTATCAACCACTGAAGCTGAATTCATTGCAGCTACTGAAGCATGTAAAGAGTTGTTGTGGTTGAAGAGGTTTCTTACGGAACTCGGTTGTTGTCAAGAGAGGTATGGGTTATTGTGTGATAGTCAAAGTGCTATTCATTTTCGTAAGCATCCTACTTTTCATTTGAAGTCAAAGCACATTGATGTAAGGTATCATTGGATACGTGATGTACTGGATGATAAGTTGGTTGAGTTGCAGAATGTGCATACAGACGATAATGGAGCTGATATGTTAACTAAGATTTTGCCAAGAGGGAAGTTTGAATTTTGTTCACTTGCCGGGTTGGCAAGTTCCTCCACATAGTTAGGAGGGGAGAGATTTGTTGGGTTTGGGCTCCCAACCTATGTGGATAAACCTAGGAGTAATGGGTAATCATAAACCCATTAGGATTAATGGTAATTATAAAACTATTATGATTAATGAGTAAATCATAAACTAAAATTAATTTATCATTAATCAGAAACCCAATTGAATTGAGACTAAATCCAATGCTCAATAGGACATACCGTATCTATAAATAGGCATGTTAGGGTTCATAATTTTGTGGTTCAACATAAGTGTTGTGGTATCCGTAAGAAGTCTCTGACAGAAAGGAAGGCGGAAAAGTCCGCAGAAATTCATTAGCAAGGTTTTAGCCTAGAGCAGTCATGGTAAATCATTCAATCGGAGATCCAAACAGTGTTCGAATGGTCTGAAATTTTAATTGAAGAAATAAGACTCATAGATAGTCAATCTGAACGGCGGAGATTGGATTTTAACGATTAGATATGTTTCTATAATTTTCGTAATCTGATGCTGGTTTTCTGATGGAGTTTTTCACGGGTTTTGATTTCTGTTTTGGGGTTTGGTGCTTTCGTTGATTGTGAAAGGCCATATCTCAATTTTGTATTTGCTGAAAATTGTACTCTACTGTTTATTTGATTATAATGGAGTTTTGGAGTAGACGAATAGTCCCGTGATTTTTACTCTTCATATTGAAAGGGTTTTCCACGTAAAAATTGTGTGTTCTTTCTGTTTGGTTTTTATGCTCTGGGCTAGGTTTAATCTTTCATTAGCGATTTGTTGTTAATCTTACTTAATGTTCCTAAGTTTTTCTAACAATTGGTGACAATTTTTCTGCTGTTTGGTTTATTAAAACCTAGTTCCTCCCAACAAATATAATGATGAGAATCAGATGAAGATCATAAGGAAGAAGATTGAGCACCCTATGCATTTGGAACATACTCTCGTGCTTCTGGCTACGCTGCCTTGCAGAAGTGGAAGCTGTAGATGTCAAGTCTATGAGAAACCTTGCAATGATTTTGTGTATCATTGCTCCTATGTTAATTTTGAGTTTGACGTACACATCTCGTGTTATTTTTCAGTTTCACAGGGTAAGAATTTCAGATCCCAACCCACAACCATCTGGTGAGGCTGATGCAAGGCCAGCCTCATTCAGATACCATGCTTATGGTGAAAAAGATTCCAACGAGTCATATCTATTCACCCTATCATCATGCGGCTTTTGGATCCATAAGGGGTATGGTTAGTTTCTACACATCTTTAAACGTGAGGATCAAGACCACCATTTCTCCCTTGCTATTTCCCTTCCAGTTCAATATATATCATATAGTTGGGGCATTAAACACTTTAAGGAAAGTGATTGCCTTTGATTTCTTTTGTTACTTGTTAAATGTCTTTCTCTCTTTCTACATTTCTTCTTTCATTTTCTGCATTAACTCTCTTAATTCTCCATATTCTTAAGTCGTGAAGATCCCCAATTAATTATCTTCAATCTTATAGTGTTTAATTCTGCTTTCATTATGTAGACGACACAAGAATCAACCATGAAGTTCATGAACCAAAACTTTGTGAATTAGACCGACTCGACGGCATGGGACCAGCTTTAGGCATTGGAAAGACAAACTCATTTTCTTTCTAACTACACTTAAGGTCATTTACATCCTTGCAGATGATCTTACAACAATTTTTCTCCCCCCTCGGACAAAGGCATCAATGAAATTTGGAGGCTGAGGAAGCAGAGACAGGATGATGAAGTGCTTTGTCGTGGACACATTCTCAACAATGTTTCAGACAACATTCACAACATGTATACGAATGAGAAGGATCTAAGGGTGATCTGGGCTACCTTGGAGCAAGAATATGCAATTTAGAAGCAAGGCTCAGATAAGTTTTTAATTAAGAAGTTTTTAGATTTTAAGTTTGTGAATAGCAGTCCTATTATTGGTCAAATTCACAATCTTCAAGTGATTGTTTCAAGAATAAAAGACAATGGAATTGAGCTTTCTGAACCATTCCAAATTGGAGCAATTATATCAAAATTGCCTTCTAGTTAGAAAGGTGTCCAAAAGAAGATGTTGCACACTTCTGAAGTTCTAAATTTGTCTAGTTTGATGAAGCATCTACGAATTGAAGAAGGCACAAGGATCTTACATAAGGATGAACCCGAAGCAAGTGATCCAAAGGTGAATTCTATGGAGGAAAACAAGCCAACAAACAACAAGAGAAAGAAGCCTGATTTTGTTGCAGCAAAGGACAAGAAGAAGAATAAGACCTGCTATAATTGTGGCAAGAAAGGTCACTACAAGGCTTAGCTTGAGAACTACCAAGTTCTTGAAGGGAACTTTGTTATAATGGGAAATGGTGGAAGAGCAAAAGTGTAAGGAAAATGTGACGTTCATATTATGTTCACCTTCGGCAAAAAGTTGATTCCCACCAATGTACTCCATGTTCCAGAAGTTGTCAAGAATCTGGTTTCAGCGGACATTCTCAACAAGAAGGAATTGAGGCTGTTTTAGAATATGACAAATTACTTCTCAAAGAATGGTATATTCCTAGGAAAGGCCTATTCTTGTAATGCCATGATCCAACTTTCAATCAATAAAGTTGCATCTTCTACTTATATGATTGAGTCTCATACTTATTACTCGTGGCATGGTAGATTAGGACATGTAAATCATCAACTGCTACAATTTTTGTCTAAAAAGGATTTCATATCTTTCGATGATCCAGTGAATAAAAATGTGAGACTTGCATATAAGAAAATATCACAAAGTTGTCATTTCCAAGAGTGAAAAGAAACAAACAATTACTTGAATTAATTAATTCAGATATGTGTGAGTTAAATAGTTTTCTAACCAGTGACAAAAATAAATACTTTGTTACTTTATAAAAAATCAATTGAACAAGAATATCAAAATTTTGAGAAGTGATAGATGAGGGGACTACATTTCTAATGACTTCAATAAATTTTGTGAAGAAAATGGCATGGTGCATCAAACAAGTGCACCATATACTCCATAACAAAATGGTTTGGTTGAAAGAAAAAGAGTGAATTGCTTAGTTCATCACAAATCTTTGGCCATGTTACCTGAATCGACACAAACCTTCAAAATTTGGTTTTTTCAGCACAAACCTTTAAAAAAGTTTCAAAACATGGCATTCCATCTACCCGTAACTAACTAACATCTCCACTATTTCAGGGGTAAAATCGTCCAATTCAATTCTTTTGTCTTACATTTCTCTTATTTTAAATTTATTGCCAAATAAACCCTTCAAACTTTCATTTTTTTTACCAATTCGTCCAAGAATTAAGAAAATAAAATATGAATATAAATGAAATTTGATTCTTAATTTATTTTGTATTTTAATATAAATTTACTATATAATAATAATACCAAAATACTAATTATTCTTAATATTATAATATATAATATTAAGTATAAAGATTTTTATCCTCTTTCAAAATAAGTTAAGACCAAAAATTCAAAAAAATAAAATTACATGGACCAATCTATAAATTTGATGAACAGTGTGCATTGACACTATTCATCATCTTCCCTAATCTTTTTATTTTTTTTGGGCTCACTTTTTAACTAGTTCTTAGTTTGTTTGAATATGGTTCTTCAATCTTCCAATCCCCAAGTTTTAGCTACAATTTTGCCTTCCCATCAAGAGCCACAGTTTTGATTTGTCCACTTTTTTTCCCAAATTTTAGCTTCATTTTGAAATCCCATAACGAACTAAATTGGGGAAAGATTGAATCTTTTTACAACGTTTATGAGCAAAAGATACAAGACCCATTAATTTATTCACAGATCAAATCGCAATTTCCCCGACCCAGAACACTTGAAATGGGCCAGATGCGACTCCACGAACAAGAAATTCTGCTACTACAACCTCTCCCAGCCACGCCACTAAGAACTACCAGAGATATTGGACCAAAGGCGGCGCTCTCAGAAACATCCCTGTCTGCAGTGGCTCCAGGAAGAACACCAAGCACAGTTCGTCGTCCACAAAACGCTCCTCCTCCACCTCCCCATCCGCCGCCGCAGCTGGCTAAAGAGAAGGATAGGGGAGTGCATGCCATCGAAACATCACGGCGGTCTACTTCCAGATCAAAACAAAGTCGCAGTTATTGATGTTGTTTCTGAACTTCGTTCAGATTTGGAAACAAAATGGAGAAGAAGAAATGCGATAAAATTGAAAGAGGAAGGGCAACATTAACTAATTTAGTAAAAAAAAAAAATTGCTTGGGATTTTATCTGATTTCACCTTCATCTGATTTCATCTAATTCCACCTTTATCTGATTTCATCATACATTTTCTAGATTACCTCGTGGAAGAAAGAAAAAGAAAAATTGAGCAAATGAGAGCAAGGAAATGGTGGCCTGCAATGGAGAAAGGGAATAACCAAAAAGGAAAAAAAAAAAGTTATTTTTTTGTTAATTTCTAAGTATCACTCATCACTCGAGGTAATCTTCTCTCTCAGAATCTCTCTTCCTTCCTTTAACTGACCCACACCAAAACACACCCAACCTTTTCTCCTCTACTAGTCGGTACAAAGTAGTGACACACACCAAAACAAACCCAAATATTTGTGAGTCTTCCGCCTACAACGAAGTCGCTGTTGCTGATGTTATTTGTGGACTTCGTTCAGTTTTGGATACCGACCGCTGCGACCTTCAATGCCTCTAATTGCTGATGTTGTTTTTGGACTTACCGGAGAAGACAAATGGGTTTCAGATATGTGATGATGCAGACCTGAGGTCGCGATATGCGTTGCCGTTGCTGAGTCGCCGAACCAAAACCTGCAAAATGGAGAAGAAGAAGAAGGAGATGCCATGGGTGAAAGCGAGATGGAAGCAGCGGTAGCGATGGGCTAAACCCTAGTGTGGGCGGAATTCAAGGAAGTTGGTGACGGTTGTGATGAAAAAATATATGGGGAAGAGGAAAAAATTTTCATGGTAAAAAAAAAAAATAGTAAAATAAAACTTAAGCAAAAGAAACAACAAAACAGTAAATACAAATACCACTTAGGTAAAAAAGTGATAAAGATAATAATTATGGAAGAATATGAAAAATTAATGAAAGATTGTGGTGAATATGTAAAATATATAAAAGATTGGGGTTTTTTTTTTAAACCAGTAAAATAATGAAAACAACATAGAAAAGAAAATGAAATTGGACAATTGTTCCCTTAAAAAAAGGGGTCTGCTAAGTCTTTAACAGATGGACTTGACAGAATGTCATATTTTGTTCCATTTTCGAAAGGTTTATGATGGAAAAATCAAATTTTGAGGGTTCGTGTCGATTCTGGTAACATAGATAAATGTTCATAATGAAATGAGCAATTTTATAGGATATAGTAAATACCATGTTAATAAGTTCAGGTTTGCCAAAGAGTTTGTGGTGCGGATTCTCTATTGAAAATTGCAGTGTGCAGAAAGTAACCAAAACTCCAATTAAAAGAATACAGTATAATCCCTTGAAAACCCCAATCACTACTTGCATTTATAGTACAATCAAGTTGTTTTTAAACTAGAAACCGAGCAACGAATTGAAGCGAAAAGCTAATTTAATTAGGCAAGATTATAAACCTAATTAACATGCAATTCTAGAAACTAATAGGTCAAAATCATGCAAGATTGACTACAGTTCAATGAGTAAAATTCAAAAATATGGGGTATTAACTTTACACCCAATTATACCAATGAATTCTATATGGTTATATTAATGCACATAGGTCCCTTTAAATAGAGGGTTGTGCGCCTTTAAGAAGTAGAAAAGGATTAGGAAATAAAAGTGGAAACCAATGAGAATCGGAAACTTTACAAAACCAAAAACCTAAAGGAAACTAGGTTAATGGGAGGTAGAATTTCGGTTGCCTTCCAAGAAGGGGTTGGCCGAAATTCTCTTTGAAAAATAAAAGGAAAATATAAATATAAGGTAATTACTATTTCTTAAAAGAAAACATGAAAGAATTCTTTTCAAGAAACTATGAATTGGGTAATTATCTAAAAATTAAGGAAGGGAAGTAAAACACACACACTTACACCTAAGGTGCACCTAGTGAGGTAGGTGGCGGCCGACCCTTAAGTGTGTAGGGTTCTCTTGTGTGCTAAATTCCTCAGGGTTCAATTCAACGTTGTCTGGGCCGGTCCGGCCGCGAATCGGCACCCTTGCCGGTTCAAAAATGCAAAAAAAACAAGACCCTTTAAAAAATTTGAGAATTTTTACAAAATTTTGCTGTCAATGCGAGTTGAACCTTGGTCACTCACATAGAAGACATGAGTACTTACCACTATACCATTGTTCACTTTTGTGTAAATTATTGTTTAAACTCATTTTTATATGAATCATGAACTTTCTAACAATCTATTAATTGACCCATCCAAACTAGTGTTAATTTTATTATCATTCCTTACTATCTATAAAATTAATACTATTATAATTTTTATTAGTTATTTTCTGTTCAATTAAAATTTGTTTAATTTATTCATGTATTAACTTAAAATACGTTTTATTTTGTTTACATCAAATTTTATCTTTTTTTTTGTCAGGTAAAAATGTAGTAATATAACTATATATATTTTAATAAAAAATAAGAAATATTTTATAGTTGATTTACTTATTGGGTTTTATAATAATGAATTTTAATGTTTAACTTAGTTGTAAAATTTACAAAAAATATATAATTGTTGTGAAAAAAATATATTTTAAACGTTACAAATAATAAAATTAAAGCATGTTAATCATTAATATATTATTTATATTATATATATATATGACGTCATCCGGTTTGAGCCCCGGCTCGAACCGGTCGAACTCCTGGTTCGAGCGAACCCTTGGCCTCATCGGTTCAACGTCCGGTCCGGCCCAAACAACCATGGTTCAAGTGCCTTAATTAGATTAACACCCATTAGAAATCTTCGGTTATCTTCCAGCTCCTTAGCATTCATGAACTACTGGACTCGGCTTTGAGTAGAAATGATTAGACTTGTTAAAGCTTATTGCATCTTCATGCGTCGACTCCGAGTCATTGGATCAATGATGTCTATTAGCGGATCTCTGTGATATGGACTTGGATCCGGAAGAACTGTCGGCTTGGTAGTGTCTTCTGCAGCTAGTGGTTGATTCGATAAAGGCATGTGAACTATTCCTTCATCAATTTGTGGGGAGAAGCCTTGTTGGCTGCTTCCCATGTGCAGAATAGAATTCTTTCTTTGAGGACTAAGTGTCCCCTTATGAGATTTGGAAAAGGAGAAAACCAAACCTTTCATACTTGAAGGTTTGGGGCTGTATTGCATACTATCGTGTCCCTGAGTTCAAGAGGACTAAGTTAGGACCTAGAGCACTAAAGTGTGTGTTCATAAGATATGCAGAAAAATTTCAAATCTTACAGGCTGCTAGAAATGGATTCCAATGTAACTGTGGAATCAAGGGAGGTTGAGTTCTTAGAAGATAAGTTTCTACAGAATTCAAAAGAGAGTGATGTTCCATCTCAGTAACTTAACACTTCCCAAAATAGTACAAGCAAGGAACTTGACTCTTCTATTAAGCCTAGAAGAAGTCAAAGAAAAAGGAAGGAGAAAACTCTACATTCAGATTTTATTTCCTCTCAATCCATTGTCTTCCTAGTTAATGGAAGTAGGGATACTCTACTTAATAAAATTTTCATTCTTTTAAATGTAGAAGATGACCCTAATCCATAGAGTGAGGCTATAAAGTCAAGAGATGCTGCATTATGGAAAGAAGCAGTAATGATGAAATGGATTCAATATTATCAAATAGTACTTGGATCTTAATTGATTTAACATAGGGTTCAAAGCCTATTGGATGCAAGTGGGTGTTCAGAAGGAAGAGAGCAACAGATGGAACAATTGTCACATACAAAGCAAGGTTAGTAGCAAAGGGTTATAAGCAAAAAGAGGGAATTGACTACTTTGATACTTATGCTCATGTTGCTAGAATTGCATCTATTAGGATTATAATTGCGTTAGCTTCAGTTTTTAATCTTTATGTTTATCAAATGGACGTAAAGACAACATTCTTAAATGGTGATTTGCATGAAGAAGTGTACATGGAATAACTAGAAGGTGTTGTCCTTCCTGGAAATGAACACAAGGTATGCAAATTGGTTAAATCATTGTATAGACTTAAACAAGATCCTAAACGATGGCATGAGAAATTTGAGAATGCTATACTACCTGGTGGTTTAGATTTAATAATGCAGATAAGTGTATTTATTCTAAAACTACAAGTGAGTATTGTGTTTTAAGATGCCTATATGTGGATGATATGCTTATTGTGAGTAATACCTTGAAAGGTATTACTAAAACTAAAAAGTATCTTGCCTCTAAGTTTAGAATGAAAGATCTTGGTGATGTTGATACTATTTTAGGGATAAAGGTGAAGAAGCACAGTGGGGGTTATGCTCTTTGTCGATCTCATTATGTTGATAAAATCTTAAAGAAGCATCAACATGTGGGTGTGAAAGAAGTAAGTACTCCTATGGATCCAAGTAATAGGCTTATTGAAAATCAAGGTAAACCAATAGCACAACTTGAATATTCATGTGTTATTGGTAGTCTCATGTATGTCATTAGATGTACAAGGCCAGATATTGCATATGTATATAGTTTACAGGTTGGCAAGGTACATAAATAATCCAAGCAATGATCATTGGAAGGCTGTAACTAGAGTCTTGGGTTATCTCTTGAAAATAAGAGATCTGGGGCTCTATTAGAATAATTTTGTAAGTGTAATTGAGGGATTCTCATATGCAAGTTGGATAACAAGCATTAGTGATCAAAAGCCTACAAGTGGTTGGGTCTTTAGGCTTAGGAATTGTGCTATTCTTGGGCATCAAAGAAAGAAACAATCATAACTCATTCTACCATGGAGTCTAAGTTTGTTACTTTGTGTTTAGGGTCAAAGGAGGCTGAATAGTTAAGAGATCTATTGTTAATTATAGATTTCTGGCCAAAACAAATGCATCCAATTACTATATATTGTGATAGTGAAACAACTATGTCTAGAGCTTTGAATAATATATACAATGGAAAGTCTAGACATATAAGCTCGAGTCATGCCTAGATAAGAGAGGTATTGAGTACAATGTTGTCACCATTGTGTTTGTTAGAACATATAAAAAATCTAGCGTATTCGTTGACCAAACCTCTTGGAAGAGAGTTGGTGAATTTGACAACATTGGGTATAGGAATGAAAACTCTGATCTAAAATTGTTAGATGATGGGAACCCAACCTCCTTCTAGTATCCCTAGCATGAGAGGTTTAATGGGTAACAACAAGTCACTAGAACAATTGTGAACACCAAATTTGTATAGACCATACTAAGGAAAGGTGTTAATTAAAGTAACTCTTAAGTGAGAGGATGACTTAAGTGTCTGAGTGAAATTTATCTTTCTTAAGTGTTTATCTGGCGAAATAACAAATAAACTAGAGTAAATTTCACCTATGTCATCATAGAGGGTGGTGTCACCTTCGGCTAGAATTTAGAGTTATATCTAGTACATGATTACAGAACTAGAATGAGCACATGGCCATATGAGTGCCAAACAGTTGTGATTGTAATATGAAAAATGATGTTCACATGTGTGCTAAGTTTTAATTGAAATCAAATTTTGGTTTAAGCTTTGCGCCACCAACTTTTGCTCAGTTTAGTGACTTAGTTACACTAAAGAACACTAAAGGAAAGTTTAAAACAATAGTCACTTTCTCCTAAGTGTGATTTCATATTAGTGTTGATAGTTTATACTATAAACTAAGTGGGGGATTGTTGAAGATTCCTATGATTTATAGTAAAAAATGAAGTAAAGTCTTTGGAATAAAGATCAGGCAAAATGGAACAAGGAGGAAGCTGTGCGATACGACGTGCGACTCGCACGCCGGATCGCACAAGTGGCAGTGGCTTGCTAAAACCAAAGCTTCGGCAAAATTTCAATGGTGCGAGACCATGTGCCAGTCTCACATCATCTCGCAGGACCTCTAGTATGTCTACGAGAAAACGTGCGACTCGCACATCGTCTCGCTCACCTCCAGTGAAGCAACCTCTGAAATTCGGAAGGAAAGATTTGCTGTGCGACTCATACGGCATCTCGCCCGAATTCCAGTCGCCTCTAACATATGCAACTCTTTTGTTTCTTCTGAAAGATGTGTCTTTTAGTTGAACTGTTGCATCCTAACAAATCAATGGATGATTGCATCCATTCATAGGATGATTGTACCCCAAGTTTGCAACATTTCAACTCTATAAATAGAGCATGATTGGGCAGAGACCATATTAACTAATTTCCATCTTCATTCTTTTCTAAACAATCAAACCACTGTCTACTTTATTGTTTACGAAAAATCTATCATATCTTAGAAGTGGTCTTGCCAAATTCCATGTTAGACATATACTGGGAGCATTAAACACTTTAAGGAAAGTGATTAAATGCCATCGATTTCTATTTTGTGACTTGTTAAATGTCTCTCTCTTTCTACATTTCTTCTTTCATTTTGTGCAGTAACTCTCTTAATTCTCCATGTTCTTATGTCTTGAAGATCCCCAGTTATCTTCAGAATGTTTCATTTGATTTTTTGGACACTAAAATTTGAGTGCAAAGGCCAGCGGAAGCTGCACCGTCGTTGGAAGGCATTAATAATAACCATGAATATGATGATGAGAACCAGATGAAGATCATAAGGAAGGAGATTGAGCACCCTATGTATTCGGAACATCCTGTTGTGCTTCTGGTTACGCCTCTTCGCAGAAGTGGAAGCTGTAGATGTCAAGTCTGTAAGAAACCTTGCAGTGATTTTGTGTATCACTGCTCCTCTGTTAATTTTGAGTTTGACATACACATCTAGTGTGCTGTTTCAGTTTCAGAGGGCCAAGAATTTCATATTCCAACCGACAACCATTCGGTGAGGCTGATGCAAAGGCCAGCCTCTTTCAGATGCAATGCTTAAGGGGAAAAAGGTTCCGACGAGTCATATCTATGCACCCTATCATCATGAGCCTTTTGGATCCACAAGGGATGTGGATTCGTTTCCACACATGTTAAACACGAGGATCACGACTACCCTTTCTCCCTTGCTATTTCTCTTCCTTATCAATCCATATAAAAAATATGGATTCAATTTCCAAGTATGCATCCAGAAGTTGCGGCCGACCGTTTGGATCTATTATTGTGGGCAGTGCATATACTTGCTAACTCAAATGCTGCGAAAAATTAAATGATAGACCATTTAGAACAATTTTCGAATTGATAAAAAAAATTAAAAAACTTTTTTCGACTAAGAGATTAAAATGAGACAACAGATTAATTAAGGGACCAATGAATTAATTGAAGTGATTCATGTTGATCTCTTTTATGAAACACAGAAGTATTTAATTAAACACGAGGATCACGACTACCCTTTCTCCCTTGATGAATGAGAGAAAGAATATTTGATTATAAAAAGAAGGAAAAAAAAAAAAAGAAAAGAAAAGAAAAGAGGAAAGTATAATAAATTCTTACATCTAAAGCTTAAAGTTTGTATCACACCCTAATAACTCTTTAACACAATCAACTCTGACAATATGAATCTAACTTATCTAAACCAATCAAATAGTACCACACAATCCCAGTAAAATCAAGATCCCACAAAATTTGACAGCAGAGAAACTTGAAAATGCGGTGGTCGACTTCGAGGGTTCCCCGCCATCATCGCTCACATTCTGTGGGTGGTCGAAATTGGAGGGAACTAAGGTATCTGGCGCGGAATCTTCGTTATTCAAGTCAGGATTCGCAGGTGATGGGGCTTCAGCTGAAGGGCCTTTCAGGCTGGGAGGCAAGCCATGACCATAGGTGACGTTGACTACAAAATGTTGACCATTTTGACATTGCTCGCCATCGTAATCGCCGGAGAAAAAATAGGTCGTTCCCACTTTGACAAGAGGCACTGCAACTGAGATTGGTTGGGGAGATGTTGATGATGGATTTCCTAATGACCATTGGATGGTGTTGTTGTCTGTGTCATCTTCATAATCGCAACTCTTGTACGTTGTGAAATTGTAGGTTCGGATGACTGAGTGATTGGTGTCTGTGTTGAAAACTGGATAAAAATACACAAATTTTTTTTTTGTTGAGGTAAATTATTGAGGAAAGAAACCATGAATCATAAATATTTAAGAATTTTGTTGGTAATTAATGATATGCATCTATAAAGTTGTAAAAATATTTTGGTACTATAAATCAGTAGTAATGAAGGAAAAAATTACTTTAAAAATCATTTTTTGTTCTAACAAAAGAGTCCACTTCCAAATTTTTTAATCTTTCTACCTTTACTAATATAATCTGATTCACAATTAGCTCATAATTAATAAGTAAAGATATAAATGACATACAGAGTGTAAGATTAGCAATGAGCTCATACTTAATACTCCCTCCGTTCCATTTGCAAAATCCATTTAAAAAATATTTTTTTGTTCCAATAGAAAAGTTTACTTTTAATTTTTTCTCCTTGTACCCTTATTAATATAATCATGTGTGGTGTATAATTAACTCATACTTAATAAGTAAAGATAGAAATGGAATAAATGATATCAAATTAACTATTTTAAATGTTATACATTGATATTCATAATAAATTGTACATTAGTCAAAGTAAGCTCTTGTAACACAATGGAAGAAGTATGTAAGGATATAAATGACATAAAGAGTGTGAAATTAATTATTTTACATGTTATACCGTGACATTCATAATAAGTTGTATATTAATTAAATTGGTCAAAATGAAGTGCTTTATTAGAATATAGAATGGAGAGAGTATCTTTTATTGTGAACAAATATATTGGGACAAAAATATTTTTTTAAAAATACTCTTTCATTAAAACAGAAAGATTATAAAATTATTATTTTAACTAATGTATCGAACTGCTCATAAAAATTGTAGTTTCCCACAAACGAAGGTGTATCGTAGAAGCACCATTACTAAAGTTAGTAAATTTGTGATTTAGATAGAGTATACATGATGCTAAGCAAGCGCAAGTTGCAGCAAGTACACAAGTGTCTCGCCGCCATCAGAATAGATAATACTAAACCGGCAATCCCATGTTACCCATTACTTTATTTAAAGTGCAAAAAGGCGATATCTCGCCATGAGCCAGGGTGACTCAGCGATAACATTAGGACCAGTGCCTGGTGCCCACAAGGATACTATCCACACCGGCTGCAATCTTGGCTGCAATCTGCTGCCAAGTTACCAACTGAGCTAACCCATTACTTTATTTAAACTTGTGAGGTGGTCAAGGTATTTATCTGTTTCTGTTTGCCTTTATTCTCACCGACAACAAAGATCAATACCAAAAGCTCATCTGAGTACAGCTATGTTGTTCCATGTTCTGGATAAATCATTAGGGACACTTGTAAGTAAACCATGACACGTGGGTGTAGATGAGTGTTACTTGATTTTCTAACCTTGAATTAATGTTGTTTAGTTGGATCATAAATTACGTCAATGATTAGTGTATAATTAGGGAGTAAAGATATTTATGATACATTAATACTCTCTTTATTCATATAACAAATCATGTTTGTAATACTATAGGACGGAGTAACATAAGTATAGATGACAGCTTTTTATTTTATTTTATCTTAATAAGTTTAGTTTGACTATTCTAGTGGACATTAAAATGTATTTTTATTCTAATAAAATAGTTAACTTTTGAATTTTTTATTATTTTTATCCTTACTTAATATGTGTGGTTTATAATTAACTCACATTTAAAAAAATAAAAGATAGACATTAATGAAATAAATGATTGGCAATTAATTATTTTAAATGTTATAATTTAAGATCCATAATAGATTGTACAACCTATGTCCCACTCCAATAATCAACTTTGAAAAATGTACAACCTATTATGAGTTGTGACCTACAATACTTAAAATAAGTAATTTGACATTATATTTTTTATTTATAAGGCTGATTGTAAATCGTACATTTTTATATTATTAAAGCTATGTGGTGTGAGCAAATCTAAAGTAAACTTTTTTTAATGAGACATGAATTTCTTTTGAAAGTGGACTACTTGACTAGGATAGATAGGATATATTTTTCTTGAAAAGGTGGAGAATAATTTTTAAAAACTGATACTGTATTACGGAATAAGTGGGTGAGAAGTCGCATAGGTTAGTTGCAAAATATCTAAAAGCAGGTGGCCAGTGGGGTATATCACGTATTTTTTTTTTCTTTTCCGGGAAAAATATCACAAATTTCGGAGTCTGCAGCTTACTTCCAACTTCCAAGATGAACCAATGCTAGCAAACTGACAATAGTAATCTTCAAAGAGCTTGTCGGTTTAAGTCATGAAAACATTATTTTAGAGCATAATTAATTCTAATATAAAAACGTAAATACAAAGGAATTATAATATATTATATTTATATTGTAAAAATAAAAAATAAAACAAAAACACGAAATCATTAAAACTGATAGGCGGCATATTTAGACAAAACGGGATTAATACCATATTGTTCAAAATCAAAATCACCAGCTAGCTACTAACATGTGTAATCACGAGGCACTTTTCTAACCAACGATTATGGAAGTTAAGAACCTAGATTATGTGCGGTGTAAGGAGGAAAAAGGCATTTAAAAGAAACATATTACTAACATTCTTCTCATCTCATGATGCTCTCTAACTCTCAATCCATCTCAGTTTTTTTCACTCTTAAATCTTATTTAAAATGGTCAAATTTGCTATTACCAGATGCTAAACTAAGAGTTACAGTCTTTTTGAACGAGGATACCCAGAATCAAATCACTCACTCTCTAATATCATGAACCTTCACATAAAATACCTGTGCACCTTAAACACAAACTACTTTTTCAAGGCAGAAATGGACAAATTGGGGAAGAAAAAAAGAAAAAGAAAACGAAAAGATTTCAAAACTGATCGAGTTCAAAACGAAAAGATTGATCCCAATTCCCAGTTACTCGATTCCAATCAACACACAGACAAATTATAACATTACTCAAGCAGAAAAAGAACTACAAGATCATATATGTTGCATAAATTGTTGAATTAATGAGAATTTTGACCTCGTTGAAAATTGGATTCGTGAAATCTTCAGAAAAACTACTAAAGATGGGGAAGACAAGAAAGTAGAACTTACTGAGGAAATCTCCGAGGCCGAAGGTTTTGGCAGCAGCCCATTTCTGGTAATCAACCTTGGGATTTTCAAGGCTGTCAAACCAGCCAAAAGAGTCACCCACGGTGTAGTTCTTGTACGAAGGTGGTGATGCCACAGCAGCTTCAGATCTTGAAAGACAGAAGAGGAGGAGAAAAGTAGTCATGAGGAATATGGTTTGGCACAGCCTGCCATTTTCGTACATTTTTGCCCAAATGAGTGCAACTCGATTGTCAGTTGCTATCTCGGATTTGCTTCTTTATGAACAGAGACAGGGACAGGGACGGACAAAAATGAAGGACTATCATTCTGGCACACTCTGGCTCTGTATTATTGAGTTCGGTGCCACGCAGTCACACACTGTTTGTTTTATTTATTTTTTATTTAAGTGGTTTCCTTTGTATAACCGAAAGGGCAAATTACATTTGGCTCCTCTGATTTCGGTTAAATTACAAATAAATTCTTGTGGTTTTTGAAAATTATAAATACATTGATATATTGGTTTGATCATATCATAATTATAAAATTAATCTTTGTTAGTTATGATTAAGAATGAATATAAATTTTCATGAACAATTTCACGATTATCTTGATAAAAGTTCAGTTCAAAATCATTTATTTAATAAATAAACAAACACGAATGAAATTTGAGACTTGATAATTTAATAAACTATTAGAGTTTTGAACATTCCAAATCTTGGCTTGACTCAACTCAATATTACCCTCACTATTAGTAGAAAAGACACACACAAATCAACCCAAAAAAAAAAAAAAAACTTTTAAATAATTCAGAGATGTATTTATAATTTTTAGAAATTATAAAAACTAATTCGTAATTTGACCAATTTTTGAGGAGATGTAAATGTAATTCGCAGTAACTGAAATTACTAGGATGGGCATTTGAACTTGGATGGTTGAAGTTCATTTGAGTTTACGCAAAGAGAGGTCAATGCTGCCTCTTGAAATGAAGCATAAGGAAAAATTGCACTACACTTACAGTCGTTTTATTTTTGGCCATTCTTTATTTCGTGTCTTCAAGAAAATTATCATTTTTTTTGTAAAAAATTTACATAAAGAAACACCTTTATTTTCTATTAAATTCAAAATTTAAATGTTAAATTCGCTCTAAATCTTTACTCACATTTTTTCAAAAGTAATATAATCATTACATTTTTTTTCCCCTCTATCTTACACAATTTTCCTAAAAATAATTCTCTCCAAAAAAATTTCTTACCCAAACCAAAATATTTATCAATGTGGTCACTAAAAAACAAAGCCTTTGTCTGAATGATTGATTACGATTTTATTTTCACATGTCAAACCCTATGACTAAATGCAGGGACAGTTTACTAAATGCATGGACAATTTTAAAATTTTAAAGAGTGAAAATACTAAACTATCCTCTCATTCACTAAAAAAAACTCCTCACTTTAATTTTTTCTTCTTTTCAAAACACCATGGTTAATATTCTCGCCAGCAACCGTGGCCGGCACTTTTCGCTGACTCTGGCGACCTTCACGAGGGGCCGGCGAAGGTCCGGGAAACCTACACCACAGGACGGCGAAGGTTTCCTCTTTTTCTTTTCTTTTTTTTTAATAATTTTTTTTCTTTCACAGAGGTTTCCTCTTTCACATAGGTTCTGCAATTTAGCTTTTCCAGCAAATCGAAAATTTCAGAACCTACAAGGTTCTGCAATTTCCGAATTCTCCTCGCCACTTCCGCCGATTACGGCCATCTTCGTTTGGTTTCCGCTCTCTAAATGGTTTCCTCTGTTCGTTTAATCTATGAAATTGTTCGTGGATGAATTTGATCGTTTAATCTACCCAGTACCAGCTTGCCTATTGCCTTGCCGCCTACGGCAAGGCCTCTAAGCCCAGCTTCATTTTATGGGAGCATCCTCCCTCTTGTATCCCCTTGCACACCTTCCTGATTCCAATCAATAAAATCCACACCTTTCTGTTTCAAAAAAAAAAAGAAGTTAGGACTTAGTCTTTATTACCTGTTGTTATTTTTGTTAGTAGTTCCTTGTGAATAGGAACTCCTTATCCCACTCTCCTACTTCCCTTAATTATAGTATTCTGGTTGATTAAGGCTGTTATATAATAGAGCCTTCAGTGTGTGAGAAAGATATGAATGAATATATTATCTTAACTGTGATCAGGAAAAATTTTATTTTTGGGTACTATTCCATGTGGATCCAGTACATTGAAGGGTTTTATTTGTCATAGAATTTGCTGATGGATTTTTGCCAGTTGAGTCTCTCTACCAACAAGCTTTTATGCCTTGTTCCTCCAAAATTTGCAATAAAAATGCAACAATTGATCAAAACTCTCCTTCAACAACCTCACAGGATAAATACTACATCTGTTCCAATCGAATAGTTATGTTTGAAGCCGTACTTTAATTGTAACTAGTAAAATAATTCTATCTACTTTTGAACCCTTCTTTCGGGGTAGAGATATCGACCTTAATTATAATTTACTAAAACCTTTAAAGTTTCATGTATATAATGTAATGTTCTATCTCTGTTGCAAAATGAATGGCCAAACTGTTTGAACCATTCGGTGAAGACGTAGTCAATTATCGCGAACATTACAACGTATTTATTTATACGGGTAACTCTATATTCATGTAGTACTCCTAATACTATTTCATGACCGATTTAACCATTTTTTAATCGGATGAAGACATGAAATTGATGAAGGAAATTGGATTTAATGCTTACAGATTTTCCATCTCATGACCCAGAGTAATGCCGAGTAATAACAATTTACTCAATCTTTCATGCAAATCCATACTTAGTGAAACAGATAGAGTAATTAACTACAAGTATATATATAAATTGGATTTTTTCAGATGGAAAAAGTTGAGTGAAGAGGGCATCAACTTTTATAAGGATCTCTCAGAAACCTCAAGGATGCAGGTACAATTAATTTCCCCTATCAAGATAATATTAATGTTAGACTCAATAAATATATATATATATATATATATATATGTGTGTATGTCTGCTGATTAATTTATATAAATAAATTAAATTTTCAAATTTAAAAAGGAAAAGTAATTGGTACTTTTAATGTAAAAAAATATTATAATTAAATGTTATTATTAAATATTTAAAAGTGATAAAAGACGATAATGATTAAAAGAAATAAAATTTAGGAAATTAATAATAATTAAAATAAAAATAAATTTATTGGATTGGAAGAATATGTAAAACTAATGAAAGTTTGTGGTGAACATGTAACAAATACAAAAGAATGCGGGTTATTTTAAAAAAACAGTAAAATAATAAAAAGATAAGACAAAGGAACAGAAAATTTGACAATTTTGCCCTCATAAAAAGGCTTATGTTAAGTCTTTAACGGAGTGGTTTGACAGAATATCATGTTTGTAACGTTTTTTGAAATGTTTGTCATGTCTGAATCAGGTTTCCAAAGGTTGTACTAAGTTCAAACCATGCATGATTGAATCCTCCATGAACCCTTTCAAATATAATTGTGTAAGAATCTTTTGAGAACCTCCTCAAAAGGTGGAATCATAATTAAACCATCTAAGGTCGGTTACGGTTATGATTCCGGAACTGTGGCCATTCGTACAAGTTTTTTGGGTGTTCTACTACGCAAATCATAGCTACCAATTAATGTGTATACTCATTGTGAAGTGTTGACAATTTGACTAATATGGGAGGATTTTGTGTTGGCCAACATGGCAGCTGGATTTTTGGGTTCGCCAAAAAGCTGACCGCATGTTCATTCACCAAAGTTAGTGCAATTATTAGCAGACAAAGAGACTATGGGTATTGCTAAGCGTTTCAATGTTTAAAATTGGCAACTCTTTTGGGGACTCACTCTTAGTTGTTCGGGCTATACACTCTAGGATGCCAACAATTCTAAGTTTGAATGTATTGTTCATGATGTACACATTATTGTATGTCGATTAAGATGTTTATTTGTTACTTGAATCCGTAGGATTCAAAACAAGGTTGTATACGAATTATGCCAACTAAGTAAAATATCAAGCTCACTCTATACTGAGTGGAGATATCATTAGTTACATGCATCTTTGTCCAATTTTCGGGAATGAATGAAATGCATTTTTCTTTCAAAAAAAAAAAGAAAAAAATGAGAAGAAATTTGAAACAAGCTGAAAATATTTCTTGTTAAGATCGATAGTCTAGCTATTTGAGGAACAACCGAATTGGAGTTGACAAAAAAGTTCATTCTACTTTGTTTAAATATAATGTCTGGTGTATTGTTTAATTGAAGAAAAGATATATAAAAGGCGACATAACCAATCACATTCACTAAAATTCTTTTCAGTAAAGATTTTTAGAAGAATTGTGAGATCCATGTTTATCGATCTTTTCGAGTGATAGTTTGGTAGGTTTATTCACTAAATCGCTATCAACTTTGACTTTTAAAAAGTTGACACTTCCTCCAATCCATTAGAAATTTATTTTGAAAAATATATTTTATTCCTCTTTTAATTTTTTTAGAGTGAATTGCATAACTAGTCATGTAACTTTGCAGAAATTGCAAAAATGATCACGTAACTTTCAAAAGCTGATTTTTAGTCACTCAACTTTAAAAAACGTGCAAAAAAAGACATTCCGTTAGAGCCAGCCATTAAGTCCTTAACGGAAGCTAATTTTTTAGGGCAAAATCGTCCAATTCTTTTTCCTTTGCCCTATCTTTCAATTATTTTTGCTTTTACTAGCAAATAAACCCCTAATCTTTTTTTTTTTTTTTTTACATATTTGACTAAAAATAAATTTGACTGCATAATAAAAAATTTATTATAAAATTTAAATTATTTTTAAAAAAATTTAAAATAAAAGATTAAATATTATAAATATCATAACAGGAGCCCAACTTATTTTTTAATTAGGACGACAACAAATTTAAATTATTTTTGTAAAAATTAACTATGAAAAATAAAATATTAAACTATATTAAATTAAAAATACTATAATTTAAAACAAAAATATTCATATCAAATTTTAAATATATCATAATATTAAGAATAGTTATTATTTTAGTAATATTATTATGCAGTAAAATTTATTTTCAGTCGAATATGAAAAAAATGAAAGGTTAGGTGTTTAATATTATGATATATTTAAAATTTGATATGAATATTTTTGTTTTAAATTATAGTATTTTTAATTTAATATAGTTTAATATTTTATTTTTCATAGTTAATTTTTACAAAAATAATTTAAATTTGTTGTCGTCTTAATTAAAAAATAAGTTGGGCTCCTATTATGATATTTATAATATTTAATATTTTATTTTAAATTTTTTTAAAAATAATTTAAATTTTATAATAAATTTTTTATTAGTCAAATTTATTTTTAGTCGAATATGAAAAAAATGAAAGGTTAGGTGTTTATTCGCTAATAAAAGTAAAATAATTGAAAGATAAGACAAAGAAAAAGGAAATTGGACAATTTTGCCCTCAAAAATTAGCTTCTGTTAGAGAGTTATCGGCTATCCCTAACAGAATGACCTTTTTTTTGCACGTTTTTGAAACTTGCGTGGCTAAAAATCAGCTTTTGAAAGTTGCGTGATCATTTTTGCACACTGGCAAAGTTTTGTGACCAGAAATGCACTTCACCATTTTTTACTCCTTATACCTTGATAATATAATCATATGTGGTCCACAATTACTTAATAAGTAATGATATAAATGCAATAAATTACGTCAACGTAATTATTTTAAGTGTTGTATCTTACACTCAAAATAAGTTGTAAATTAGTCAAAGTGATTTCTTCTAATACAACAGAAAGAGTAGACAAGATTAGAATACAGTTATTAAAATATGTCAAATGTTTTAATAACCGCAGATAGGATAACTAAAAAGCATATAGATAAGATTAGAATGCGATTACTAGTGTTGAAATATAATATGATTCGTGAAATCGCATATAGAATAATTCGAAAAGGTGAAAATAAAGAGTTAATTGCCAAAGAACTATTCTAAACTTTACCTTAATAGTAAATTTACTAATACAGTTCACATGAACATTGTCACATATATAACTTAGTTAATGGAAAACAACCCATCTTCTTAATTTACCCTCATAAAATGGTAATGTATGTGTCATGTTACCATATTTGGCCAAAAAATGGGAGCATTTTCACCGGGAAGACTCAAAATAAGTATCAAAAGCGAGGGAGTCTTTTTGGTAAGGAACCTCTTAAAATTTGTGAGGAACCTTTTTATTCTTTAAATTTAAAAAAAAAAAAAAAAAAAGAAAAAGTTTCGTCTATATCTTATGAGGTCATACATTCTAATTTTGCCGCACGCAGCTTCCTCAAAGATCGAGTAATGGGAGCATCATAATTTAACATTGAAAAATGGGTCAAATTTGCGAAACAGAATATTAAAATACGTCAAATTGATGCACACCAAGTTTTGACATTTCCAATTCGCAGACCAAATAACAGAAGCAGCTTCATCTATAAAGCGAAGGAGGCAACTGTGCATGAAAAATGGCCCGTGATTTAGTCAAAAACTCACAATAGGATCTACAATTCCAACTCCAAGTAGAACGACAACTTTTGCATTTTGCAGTGTATACGTACCTCAAAGTTTACCATACACGTATACAACGGGCATGTTACTTGCAGGACATTTTTTACTAAACAAAGGACACTTTTTAAAATTTTAAGTGACAAAAAGACAATAATATCTCTGTACATTTTCACCCTCATAAATTTTTTTATCTACCCTTTTACCTTCACCCTTCACCCTCAATTCCTCTTACCTACACCCTCCATCCTCATTTTTACTCTAATTCTTTCAAAATCTTCTTTCACTCATCCCCATCCTTTGTAAAATTTTCTCTACTGGGCAGGCGATTTACAGAGATAAAATCACCTGGAGAAGGCGATTTTATATGTTAAAATCACCTACTCCAGGCGATTTTATCTCTATAAATCGCCTGAGAGGGGCGATTTTCTGCGCTTTGATCGCCTCCACAGAGTGATTCTTCAGGAAAAATTTGCCTATCCAGAGCGATTTCATGGGAAAAAATTGGTATTCTGGGGCGAAAACATCCCATTTGGCTAAGGCGATTGTTCATGGAACATTTGCCTAAGGACGGCGAATATTACCTAGAAAATCTTGGGGAAAATCGCTTGGACCAAGCGATTTTCCCTAAAAAAATAGCCAATGATGGACTATTTTTCAAGGTTCAATTATTGGCTATTTTTCAAGGTTCAATTGCAATTGAACCTTGAAAAATAGTCCATCATTGGCTATTTTTTTAGGGTCCAAGCGATTTTCCCAACAGTTCACCGGAAAATCGTTTTTCCGGCGAACAAGCCCTAAATTTACCCTAAAATTAGCACAACACGGCCAGAAAACACAACATAAACCCTAAAACATTCCTAAACACAATACCCATAAGAATTTACAACACCCAACACATTGAAATTTTCATTTTCTCTAAAAAAAAAAAAAAAACGACTCAGCGATGGAGGTGGAGATGGAGACGAAGGAGACACCCGGAGCTGGACCAACGAAGAAGATGGCGATGAAGGTGGAACCGGAATCGTGAGAGGGAGATGGAGCGAACTAACGCCGATGGAGACAGAGCTAGAATCGCGAGGGAGATGGAGCAAATGGCTTGCTGTTTTGGTCGCGTAAGGGAGATGGAGCAAATTGCAGTAAAATTGACAGGTAGAAGAAAAGGGAGGGGCAAAAAGGGAAATTCACGTCTGAATTTTTTAAAAAGTGTCTTACGCTTAGTAAACCGTATCCTTCAAGTAACAATTCCGTACAACTATATTTGAACAAAGCATTTATCAATGGATCAAACTTTAAGCCCAAATGATGAGCATTTCAGACTAAAGGGATGCACAAAAGAAACTTTTAACAGTTTAATGAAGCATCCAGTCATTCAGGAATCTCGTCAGACCTACTACTACTTGTTAAATTTTTGAAGGCCTCCACTGGGGGAGAGGGGGAATAAAGCTCTCTACAAGGAACACAAAAGAGATGTTAGGAATCAATCTACATGTATCTACTGCACGATTTTAAAATTTCAAAAAAAAAAAAAAAAAAAAAAAAAAGAGACAGAAAAATGAAAGAGCTTCAGAACCTAGCAATTTCATATCCAGCTAATGACAAGAAGCATTGGATTGATACAACAGTAAAGTATGGTTCAAACCAGCTTAAATAAAAGATAGATCCCAACTTCCCAATCTAAAACCCAAACCCTTTTGAGAAATAATAGTATTTTGGGTTAATACTGCAAATTGCAAATGAGCATGGTGAAAAGTATATCTCTCAACTGATGCACAATAGAAAATCTAAAGGTAAAGTATGAACATTGAAATGATCTATATAGCTTGAAATTTTGGCATAAAGCAATCTAAAGACTCTGAGGAAGGTAAAATCACAAAACCAAACGTGTGCATGCCTGAACTCCTACTCTAACTAGACAGAAAGAAGCAGTCCAGAGACCAAACGGAGAAGGAAAAGTTTCAGAACAAGGCTCCTACAATGCAAGGTGCAGTAATTCAAGTCCAGATTACACGAGGTAAAATACACAAGAGTGTGGATCAACCTTTTTAGAAGAGCTAGGTTGATCAGCCTTTTCGCAATAGCTGGGTGGATCAACCTTTTCAGAAGATCCAGCTGGATCAAGCATGTCAGAAGAGTTGGAGTGAACAAGTCCAAGATACTCAGAGACACTTGGTGTCTAAAAGAATAGATAAATTCAATTGGGTCAGGCTCTAGCTTAATACCATACATGCAAACATCTCAGAGTTGTTCTGAAAGTCTTTTGGTGCATACAAAAGTGCTCAGTCCAAAGTTCTCCCCCCAGTTAACAGATAAACAAAATAGTTCCCGACCATATCTGTTCATTCAAGTTTCAACACAAACTATATTTTTTACACTTCAAATTGTATATTACTATTAATTTCAACAGGAGCACATGGAAGAAGGTGTTTCTCACTGAACAGATGGCTGCAAAGAAAACAAAAAGTAAACTCAGAGATGGGCTATGGTATGTTAGAAGGATATAAAAAGGTACCTTAAACCTTTTCGAAAGAATGCATCCATCCTTCAGAGGCTCTATTTCAGCTACGTTAACATATGCAAACTTCCACTGGCCGACAATATCACAATAAGCCAAGAGTATAATGCCAAAATGAAACAATAAAAAATAATATGGGAATTGGGCAGAGATAGCGCTAAAGTAGCTCATCCCATGACTAATTTGTGATTTATACAAAAAAGGAAAAGAAGGGGAAAAAACAGCATGTCAAACTAAAACATACCTTGGAAAACTCTTTGTCATGAACCTGCAATTTGTTCTGTATACGTATCTTCACTTGACCCAAGGTTTCATCATCCTTGATGACCAAAAGAAAGGGTTCCCCAAAATTTGTCTGTTGGGAGACAACTTAGAATTCCGTGTTAAGGCACAGCGAACTTACTTCCTTCCCAACATAGAATGGTGTACAGTGAACTTACTTCCTTCCCTTTGTCTGCATTTTCTTTTTCCTCAGAGAGAGATAGATGAATGGACGGATACGACACAGGAAAAAGTGATAACTTTTATGTTAAAAAACTTACATGATCGAAAGAAGGAAGACCAGGCTTCAATTCGATGTGGCACACATGAATGAGACGATCTTGGGGACCTAGTTCTTTTTCTTCTTTAGGAACCTACATCAAATAGAAAAGACTAAGTGGAATCTCATCTCTGACCAGGAAGACAAACTTGTCTTTCTCTGGACAAATACTTCCAGAGTTTTGCAGATTCAAAAATACGTATCACTGCAGTATGCCATCACTTCAACTGAAAAACAATCAATTTGACCACCAGGCATTAAGTATCATATGGCTCTATCAACTAAAATTCTCAGGAGCACGATAAAAGGTAACAACCATAAATGTTATTTCCCTTCCTAAGTCTATTCATGAGCCCAGCCAAAAGTGAACAGAAAAATTAATTAAAGTTCCTTGAGAACTTCCCCTGTAACTCTTTATATATTCTGAATTGAACCTGAGTTCAACTCTTTAAACATCTCAGAGGAGGTTCAAGTAGGCTTTCTACGGATAAGGATCTACAACTAAGTGTTCAGCAATTTCTTCATCTCAAGTTTTATAGGAGAAAAAATAGTTTCTGAAAAAAAGGATTGCAAACCTCTTCTGTCCGCAATGTGCAGTGCTTATCAGAAATCCACTCTATACTTTCAGTGGTACGATATATCTGCTCAAAATGATTACTTAAAACTAATTATTGGAATGACAAGGAAGTTTATGCATTTCTTGAAAAGGCATCGTGAGAACAAAAAGCTCAGTAGCAGCAACAACATTTGAAGTTTTTTTCAAAATTTAAATGCCAGAAAAAGAACGAAGAAGAAAAGAAGTGAATATCATTACTGTGAATGAAGTCAGAGTATCAAAGAAAGTTTCCGAATCATCTTTCTTTCCATGCTATTTTTCTGTCTTAATTAGACATGTCACAGAAATGTGATTTTCCTGACTATGGAAAAGAGAATCAAATACTATACTGAAACCTAGGACAGAAAAAAGCGTACAGAAAAGACCTTTTAATTCCTTATGAGCACAAAAATAGCATTAACTACAAAGAACTTCGCAAGATAATTAATTCCATCAATTTTCAGAAGTACCTCACGGTTCCGAAGGTACTCACAAAATGATAGAACATCTGGATAATGAAGCATCCAGTGATATTGAATTGATTCTTTTTGGAACCAAATAATGGATCCATTTGCTAGCTGCAACGAGAACAAAAGTAATTATTATATGGCCCTGGCACCATTAGATTGTGTGTGCAACAATACCTTGCTATATTGGAATGCCTTCTGGTGTGCATAAAATTGAATCTCCATTTGGCCTAGCCCAATGGACTAAAACAAAGATAAACAGTGAAGGAAAAAAGACGCATATAGAGCCCAAAACCATGCTTAGGTCGGAAAGATCGTCCAAACCAAGTCAAGAAGTATTTTTTACAAACTTAGGTCGGTCGTAACCATAAAACCGAGCCGGACAGTGTATCTCGTAAAAGGTTAGGTCGGACCTTAGACTTTGGAATGCCTTGATCATTCCCTCGCATTTCTATCATGATAATTGGCCTAACCGAGCTAAGATAGTTAGATCGGCCTACCCTGTTTCACTGACACAGTAGGTGAAAATCGTCATAGATTAGGTATGTCTTTTCAATTATACGCAGGGATTTTCAGATTTCCTAAGAGAGGAAGACACCCATGAAATCCGGTCAAGATGGTAGCGTCCACGCCACGCTAAACAGAAGGAGCAGGTGAACAAGTCAATCATGAAGGTTCAACGGACACATTTCAACTTGGAGGTATATATACTAAGTCTTCAGACTTAGCGAGGTACGCAATCTTTACCATTTCAAGCATTCATCTTTACTGTTTATCTTCTCCAACCATACTAACTTGACCGTCGGAGCCTATATAGGGGGGAAAGCCCCGCTCCTTTTTCTGATTATTTACCATTGGTCACCGGAACAGTACAAATCACTTCTCTTTATCAACCTCGCCGATCCGAGCTACCCAGATCGGTTCCCCAGCGTGCTCATCATTCTTTGCGGCAAAGCTTTGTTCAATTTGGGCCATACTTTTCAAGAAGTTTTACTGGGCCTTGAGAAGCGCCACCTGAAGTGTATTTTTTGCGTCATATCAACTGGCACCGACTGTGGGGAACGTTTGATCAAATTATTTCATCAAATTTTTCTCACTTTTAAAGAAATTTGTTGAAACCATGACGCAAACTCAAGATTGTTCAGGAATGGGTGCTTCTTCTTCTAACACCGCCGCTGATCTCATCGTTACAACCGCTATGGTTCCTACCGTCACCACCACTTCCATCCCTCCCAATGATCCACCAACTACTGCCGCCGTTGTTGAGCCTCTCACCCCCCAGCAGGAACAAGCGGAAAGAGAAAAGTTTTACCGTTTGTTCCCGCAATTGTTTCATCTAATGAACCATAGCATTCCGGTCACCTCTACTTCCAATGTAGAACTACTCGTCTCAAGCATAACAACCACTGCCCCAGATTTTGTTAACATAGAACACCCCTTTAGTTCGCAAGCTGTCCCCGCTATTCCCCCACCGGGAGCTCTGTTCAATCCCATGTCTGACCCCTCCGTTGTGGTGATGTCTAGCCTCCCCCCTCAGTCCCTCGCCGTTTCAGGATGCCCTCCACACTCTGGGGGAACTCATCTTTTTTCCGGGTCTAACTACGTAGCTGGTCTTCCTACCCTTTCTACTGCGCCTCCTGTGTACACCACCTTAGCCCATACCCAGGTCACCCCTACTTTTCCAGCTCCCTTCATGTTTCCTAACGCTCAGCTCAGTAATTACCCTTTTATGTCGGGTCTGACTTTTCCCATGATAGAACAGCAAGTGAATCAGTTAGGTCAGCCTAGCCTGGGCCCACAGAATCAAGTAAGTTAGCCCGGTCTAGTTCAACCGTTAAACCAATTTAGTCACCTTGGTCCTGAAGTCAACCAATTAGGATATCTCGGGCACCTAGCTCCGTCGAACCTAGCTCAGTTTCAGCATTACGGTATAGGCACCAGCCGAGCCATGCACAGGGTACTCTCCCTTACTTAACCCGATCTATTACCCCGGGCCCAGTGCAGGAAACTTCGCAGCTGGAGGACCACTACCTGCTTATCCCGGAATGGCTGGGTACCCTCATGGCCAAACCGGATACGCCCAGCCCGGTCAAGCATTCCTCCCTGGATCGGGATATGCGCAGTTGGGACGAGCCGCGCCCACTTCTCGGGTGTCTCATCCTTTTGGCTGGGAAATCCAAACAGCACCATTTCCCCCGGGCTACAAAGGTTTAGGTAAGGTTGATAAGTATGATGGGACCACCGACCCTACAGCTCACTGGATGCAATGCATGAGTGTCATGGATGCTGCCAATTTATCTGATGCCAACCGTTGCATGACATTCCATCTAACCCTTAAAGGTCAAGCTATAAATTGGTATTGTACTCTACCTCGAAACTCCATTCATTCATTAGATCAGTTCGGTGACCTATTTTTAGCTAATTTTATGGGTAACAAGATATTGTCCAAACCAATTTCACATTTGATGAACATAACTCAAAGAATGGGAGAGGGGTTACAGGCCTACATAGACCGATTTAACGTAGAATCTAGGCAATGCCATGAAAAAGACGATAGGATTATGATGGGGTCGTTTATTAACGGGTTAAAGTCGGGACCTTTAGCTACTGAACTCGCCATCCGACCCCCACACTCCTATTTTGAAATGATGGTTACTGTTGTTAACTTTGCTGTTATTGAGGATGCAGCAGCTATAAAACAGGAACGAGAGAGAGGTTGTTCTGATCTATACGGTAAGAGAAAAGCTTCTTCCCCGATTCCTCCCACAGGAGGAAATAAGAAGCTGAATTTTGTGAATACTACTAACCCTATCCCGAAAACCGGGGTAAGTGTTAACGCTGTGTAGGTAGCCGAGCCCTTCTCCGTTCCACGAGCTGACATATACGCAGCCATCCAGCATCAAGGGTTGCTACCCTAAGCCCGCCCCATGACGGGTCCCACAGATCTGCTCAATCCGGGCATGTATTGTAACTATCATAAGCACATTGGTCATAACGCTAATGATTGTCGAGATTTGGCTGCAGAAATAGCTAAACTTATTCAAGCTGGAAAACTGCCCCAATATACACAAGTGGCGCCATTGCCCAAACCTGCGGCCTCAGCAGCCCGGGAGCGACATACCGGATGCTACCGGTGTGGGGAACCCGGTCATTTTGCCCGCAAGTGTCCCCAACCCGACCCCCGAGCCCCGAACGCCGGGAGTGGAGCTGACCTGACCATAGCTGGGGTCGTGAACACCATAACTGGAGGGCCAACCCAAGGCGACTCCAATCGCCAAAGAAAACTGGTATATAGACAAAGAAACAGCGTTTTAGGTAAGCGTAAAGTGGAATCCATGGCACTAGTAATTACTTTTGATGATAGTGATATCTTCTTGCCTTACCATTGTGACGATCCACTAGTGATCGATTGTTACATCTCTAATTACCAAGTGCGTAAGACATTGCTAGACACGGGTAACTCTAGTGGCATTGGCAGGATGTTAGTTACATAAGGCACATCTAAATTCAGTACGTACACCATTGATTAGCTTTGGCAACCACCATGTTATCCCTATAGGACAGTTAAGCATTCCGGTCACGTTAATAGCTGGACAGCTAAAACGTACAGAAACCATAGACTTCGTGGTCATTGATGAACCCTCACCGTATAATGTATATCTAGGTCGGCCTGGATTAAATCAGTTCCAGGCCATTGCTTCTACCATGCATATGCTTTTGAAATTCCCCACCATGGGTGGGGTAGCTACTCTTCGTTGTGATGTCTTACAGGCTAAGCAATGTTACACGGCTTCTTTAAGGGAAACGATACCAATAGATCGGAAATCAAAGGTCGTCTCTGCAGTCCTTCCGACCTCCGCGTCCCGAGCTTCGCCGCCTACCCCCTCGGGAAATATTACTCATCCCATTGACATCACCGACCTGACAGGTAGCTCAGAACGGTCCATCGAAGCAGGGGCTGAGGTGAAGATCATCCCCCTGGCTGCCGATCCAAACAAGGTAATTAAGATTGGGGCTGATTTACCTCCTCAGTTACAACATGATTTACTTAACCTTTTGCGTGAGTTTGCGGAAGTCTTTGCTTGGGGGCCAGAGGACATGCCTGGCATATCTCGAAATATCATTGAACACAGGCTGTCCATTGATGCCAATCATAGGCCGGTTCGTCAACGAAAGCGTAACCTTGGAGGAGAACGCAACAAATACGTGGAGATCGAAGTCAATGCCCTATTGGAGGTACGTACCATCCGAGAAGTAGATTATCCTGAATGGCTAGCTAACCCTGTGTTGGTTCCCAAGCCCGATGGTTCGTGGCGTATGTGCATAGATTTTACCGACCTAAACAAAGCCTGCCTTAAAGACTGGTTCCCTCTACCGTTGATCGACGTTCTGGTCGACGCAATAGCTGGATTCCGTTTCCTTAACTTCTTGGATGCTTACAAGGGCTATCACCAGATCTTTATAGCTAAAGAAGAGGAGGAGAAAACATCTTTCATCACGGATAAATGTACTTATTGCTTTATTACTATGCCTTTCGGTTTGAAGAATGCCGGAGCTACTTTTCAGCGTTTGATAAACAAAATTTTCAAAAACCAGTTAGGTCGGAACATGGAAGCATATATTGATGATTTGCTTGTTAAAAGTAGGGATGAGTCTGCTTATTTTCTTGATTTACGTGAAACATTAGAAACCCTTGTCCAATATCAATTAAGGTTAAATCCGAAAAAATGTGTTTTTGGTGCTACTTCGGGAAAATTCTTAGGTTATATGGTTTCTGAGGGGGGTATCTCGGTTAATCCAAAGAAAGTAGAAGCTGTACTGCAAATGCATCCACCTAGATCAATTCGTGAAGTACAGCAATTAACGGGTAGACTAGCAGCCTTAAATCGGTTTTTAGCTCGGTCGGCAGAGCGTGCCTTACCATTTTTTAGCATTTGAAAGAAAACAGATAAATTTGTGTGGACTCTGGAATGCCAAACTGCTTTCGACAACTAAAAACGTATTTAGCTTCTTTACCATCTTTAACCATGCCTATTCCTGGAGAACAATTATATATGTATATAGCTACCACTGCATCCGTAATTAGTTCGGTTTTGCTTCGAGAAGATAACCGGGTTCAAAGACCCATCTATTTTGTTAGCAAAGTTTTGCAGGCAGCTGAGAAAAACTATTCTAGCCTGGAAAAGCTAGTCTTGGCTCTAGTTCACTCCACACGGCGTCTCCGACCTTATTTCAACTCCCATGGAGTCACCGTCTTATACCGACGCACCTCTCAAAGCTGTCCTACAAAAGGCAGGAGTTTCTGGTCGTCTCACCAAATGGGCCATCGAATTGGGGGAGTATGACGTCACCTTTGCCCCTCGCACCGCAGTTAAAGGGCAAGTATTAACAGATTTCATAGCTGAAAGAGTACCAGACAACCAAGAAAGCATGCCTGGCCGTCACAAGAAACCGATCTTCTTTTAACCGTGGCAAAAGGTGATGACTTGTGGACACTCTACGTAGATGGTGCCTCTAGCCAGTCCGGATCGGGTGCGGGGATCATCCTCACCAGCCCTGTTGGAGAAGTCCACACTTATGCTCTACGATTCTGCTTTACGGCCACAAATAATGAAGCAGAGTACGAAGCCATGATAGCCGGTCTAAAGTTAGCTCGGAAACTCGGGGTCGGAAATCTTAAAATTTGTTCAGACTCCCAGCTTGTAGTTAAACAAATTTTGGGGGAATATAAGGCTAAGGATCGGCAAATGGAGGAATATTTAGCACTGGTGCAGCAGCAGCTGAAAATTTTTTCAAAATGGACTATAGAGCGGGTTCCACGGAGTAAAAACACAAATGCAGATGCCTTGTCCAAATTGTCTTCTTCGGTTTTCTCTCATCTAACTAAAAGCGTTCTAGTAGAAGAAGTACAGACCAGGAGTACAGCCAAACCAACAATCTTGTCTATAAGTGAAGGTCAGGATTGGAGATTTCCTCTATGGCAATACTTACAAAATGGCACTCTACCAGATTCACGAAAGGAAGCACAACGAATACGAAGAAAGGCTGAACACTATCAAATAATCGGGGAGGATCTATACAAAAAGGGTTTCTTGATGCCCTTACTAAAGTGCTTGGGTTCAGGAGAAGCAGAAGCCGTGCTGAAGGAAGTACATCAAGGAGACTGCGGGTCTCACATTGGGGCTCGAAATTTGGCCAAGAAAATAATTGGGGCTGGGTTTTATTGGCCCTGATTATTCCAGGAAGCAGTAGAATATGTTCAACGGTGTCCCAGTTGCCAGCACAATGCGACAATTCACAGGTTACCGGCCTCCAGCTTTACGGGGATAATTGCCCCTTGGCCTTTCGCGGAATGGGGGATAGATCTCATGGGGCCGTTCCCTAAGATCGGTTCTTGTCATTATCTTGTCGTAGCCATAGACTATTTCACAAAATGGGTGGAAGCCGAGGCATTGACAAACATTACCGGGCGAACCGTAGCTCGATTTCTTTGGAGACAAGTCATCTGTCGGTTCGGCGTGCCCAACTCGGTTATCTCAGACAATGGGACCCAGTTCGAATCCAAGGAGTTCACAGCCTTGTGTTCAAAGCTTGGTATCACCCAACGTTTCGCATCTGTAGCTCATCCTCCTGCAAATGGGCAAGTGGAACTCACAAACCGAACTTTGTTGCACGGATTGAAAACCAGGCTAGATAAAGGCAAAAATTGGGTAGAACAGCTGCCCCATGTACTTTGGTGCCACCGAACTACGCCTAAATCGGATATGGGGAAGACCCCTTTCGAGCTAGCCTTTGGGGTCAATGCTGTTATCCCCCCAGAAATACAAAGTGGTGCCCCCCGAGTTATGCACTTCGAAAGGGACCAGAATCAGAAAAACTTGGAGCTTAGCTTGGATTTGATGGAAGAAGCTCGGGACACTGCCTATGTACACCAACTCAATTACAAAAACTTAGTTCGGCAACACTATGACGCTCGGGTCAAACATCGGGCCTTCGTACCAGGAGACTTAGTTTTACGGAACCGAGCTATCAGCAAACCGCAAGAACAAGGCAAGTTAGTATCTAATTGGGAAGGGCCTTACCGGGTGATTGAAGCCCGACCTACTGGAAGTTATGTTTTGGAAGATTTGCAAAGACAACTGATTCTGCGGGCTTAGAACGGAGCACACTTAAGGAAATACTATCTATGAAGCAGTTAGGGTTAAAGTCGGGAAAAGTATCAAATTTAAGATGACGAGAGAAGAAAAAGAAGGTCTTTATTCAATAAACGAGCTCAGGTACAAAGCCGATCTAAAATTTACAAAAATTCTTCAAAAAGAAAAAAAAATACAAAGAAGAGCTAGGAAGGAAGGTCGGCGGCATGGTCATGGCCACTGTTAAGAAGGGTAAACCCGATCTCAGGAAGGAGGAGCTTGAGAGGTCGCTTCATCTGCTGCCTCCTGGGGGTCAGCCTCAGGATCTTCTTCTGCATTCTCCGGTATAGGGACGCCATTAGCTCAGCATTCCTGCTTAATCTCCTCTACCAGATCGAAAGGATCACGACCCTGAGGAAGCAAAGAAGTTTGGGCCATGGAATCCGCGGGGACGTCTTCTACCGACCTGGAACCTTTTAACTCGTCCCAGCACAAGGTATACCCGCACTGGATCAGCTCCAAGAAGCGCCGGTTCATTAGCTCTAACAGTGGCCCCTCCTTGAAAGAAATTAAAGCAGCCTGGCGCGCCGCTTCAACTTCGGCCGGGCTGAGCAGCTCGGCAGCCTTCTTTGCCTCCTCCTCAGCTGCCTTCACCAAGGCAGCCTTTTCCTTCTCCAGGGCGGCCTTCTCCTCCTTCAGGGCGGCCACCTCAGCTTCCAAGCCCTGGTTCTTGGTCTCCAGCCGACTGGCTTTTGTGCCCAGCTCCTGGTTTTCTGCATGGAGCTCGGTGTTGGTGGCCGCGAGCTGCGTTACTTTGCTGGACTCGACCCCCAGCTTCATCTCCAGATCCTCAATTGCCTTGGCCGCCTTCTTCGACCTTTCTTGCTCATAGCTTTGGGCCAGAATGTCCAAAGCTATCGTCCTCTTGGCCGTAGCAGCGTAATTTAAACCGACCTGCAAAAACCGATCCAGGGTATTATAAAAGCATCACGAGGTAATCATTTATTCTCAATAACTGTGAATTTGGAAGCTTACCCTTTTTATGTGCGAAGCCAGAAAGGCCTCTTGCTGTGCCAGCTGATCAAGGGTCTTCCTCATCTGGCCACTCATTTCCACGATCTCCACAAGGGAGTTATGGGATTCAGACACCAACTCCGCATAGGGCCTAACGTCTTCGGGCTGAGGCTCCGCCAAATGGATCTGGTGCATAGGTCGGGCTAGGGAGCCCGGTCTCTCCCTTGGCTCTTTCAGCAATATTAACCTTTCCTGAGACAAAGGGTCCACGGGTCCCAGCAACTCATCGGGGCTCGGCAGATTGGAGCTCGTCAGCAATTGTGGAGCCTTAGCGGCTTTGGCCGCCTGAACCTCCGCAGGGGTCGGCTTGGTCTTCTTTGTGGCCCGAGGTACTAGTGCCGAGCTGGGAGGATCAGCGACCTCGACTTCCTCCGTAAGGTCGATCTCGGCCGGTCTCTTCGAAGACCCGAAGCCGCCGCTGGCTTGTTGGACTTCTTTTTCTGGCCGAACCCGCCGAGGCCACCTGAAAACAAACAACAAACAAAGGTCAGAATCACCGATCTAGGAAGGATGAGAAGACGATAAATAAAAGGTTAGAGACAAGTATTTACTTTCTTCCTCTACATCGGGGATTTGGCTCAGCCCGGCCCAGACCAGAAGACCCTCTGAAGGGTACTTAACCGAATATTTTTCCGAGCTGGTGAAATTTCTTAACACCTTATAGTCCGACTGCACTACGGGGCTAGACTTATCTCGGGTTTGGTCCGCCGGCACTATAAACTGCGACCAACGGCAAGGGAGATTTGCTTCGTCGGCCTTCACCATAAAGTACCTCGCCCTCCAATGTTTGTTAGTATCGGGAGAGTCGGTTATAAGTATGAGCCCGTTTCTACGTTTTTGGAACGACACCCACCCCTGCCCATAGGGATACTGACGGACGGTATAAAATTGGAAGAACAAGTCTACGGTAGGTCGGATCCCAGCCCCAAAACAGACACACATAAACCCCACCAAAAACCTAAGGGCGTTAGGTAGTAACTGGCTCAGCCCGATGTATAGGTAATCACACAGCTCGTTTGAAAAATCCGGGGCCGGAAACCTTAGCCCGAATTTTATGTGATGTTCGTATATCCCGACCCAATCCCCAGAAGTGCTAGTTATCCTTTCCTCGGGTGTGGGTAGACGGGTTTGGATAGATGGGTCAAGGAAGTGGGTCGATTTTAGGGTTTCTAATTCTATCCTAGTAAGCTCGGAAGCTATTTCTTTGGGATGAAAGTCATATTGGGCGGCCGTATCTACAGGAAGCAGTACAAAAGCACCATAATCATGCATATATCCAGATAACAGATCCTACGAAGGGTTCATGCTTCGAACATGCCAGAAATTTAAAGCTAAATCAACAGTTCATTTGTAAGAAGAAAGGGGAAGAACGGACTAACCTGAAGATGGGTTTTGGCGAGAGGCTCTAGTGCCGGAACTCCTTTCGGAAGCCATTGCAGTCGACTGAATGAAGGTAAGAGTCGCGGCGACGGCGAAGCAACGGTACGGACAAAATTAGCGGAGCAGGAAGACGACACCTACAAACTCCGGCAAGGCACAACGACTACGGCGGAAGGAAGGAGAGCAAAAAATTTCCTCTTTTCTTTTTTCAGGACGCGAATAAGGTAATGGTGCCAAATGCCAACTTATATGGCTTTTATAGAGAAATCTCGGGGAGATCGAATGGACACGGGCAAGCCAATCGTTGCAGCCTTTAAATGTCACCTCGAGGATAGTAAAGGCATGGGAAGTCGTACCGGTTGCCTTAATAGTCGTGAAGACGTGTCCAGTCACGTCCCGACTCTTCAAAAGCCAGACTTCGGGTAACGCAAAGGTATGCCTTTATTACCGCATTCATTAATTTGTCCAATAGTCTGTTCAAATTCTTTAAGTCAGTACTGCAATTATTACTTGTGAATCGGCTGACATGATGTTTTCTGTAGGTCAAATCTCATAGTTATATCTCATCATATTCGATAATCTATAGGTCGGAAGAAAAAACTTTAAAGAGGTATCTGAACATAGATCGGATGAATATTTGACGAATGCCTTAGTCACATTTTTGGCTTAGTAAAACGTAGTGAATATCATGCTTTAGCTCGGAAAATTGCCCCAAACTGGTATCGGGAATACGTGATAAGTATTTTACAGTTTTAGTTCGGAAAAACATAGAGTATTAAGTTTTAGATCGGTAAAACCTAATACTGGGGAGACTTGTTGGTGTGCATAAAATTGAATCTCCATTGGGCCTAGCCCAATGGACTAAAACAAAGATAAACAGTGAAGGAAAAAAGACGCATATAGAGCCCAGAACCATGCTTAGGTCGGAAAGATCGTCCAAACCAAGTCAAGAAGTATTTTTTACAAACTTAGGTCGGTCGTAACCATAAAACTGAGCCGGACAGTGTATCTCGTAAAAGGTTAGGTCGGACCTTAGACTTTGGAATGCCTTGATCATTCGCTCGCGTTTCTATCATGATAATTGGCCTAACCGAGCTAAGATAGTTAGATCGGCCTACCCTGTTTCACTGACACAGTAGGTGAAAATCGTCATAGATTAGGTATGTCTTTTCAATTATACGCAGGGATTTTAAGATCTCCTAAGAGAGGAAGACACCCATGAAATCCGGTTAAGATGGTAGCGTCCACGCCACGCTAAACAGAAGGAGCAGGTGAACAAGTCAATCATGAAGGTTCAACGGACACATTTCAACTTGGAGGTATATATACTAAGTCTTCAGACTTAGTGAGGTACGCAATCTTTACCATTTCAAGCATTCATCTTTACTGTTTATCTTCTCCAACCATACTAACTTGACCGTCGGAGCCTATACAGGAGGGAAAGCCCCGCTCCTTTTTTTTATTATTTACCATTGGTCACCGGAACAGTACAAATCACTTCTCTTTATCAACCTCGCCGATCCGAGCTACCCAGATCGGTTCCCCAGCGTGCTCATCATTCTTTGCGGCAAAGCTTCGTTCAATTTGGGCCATACTTTTCAAGAAGTTTTACTGGGCCTTGAGAAGCGCCACCTGAAGTGTATTTTTTGCGTCACATCATCTTCATTTCGTCTAAAGAGTCACAGGTGGAAGTAGGTACACAGTTTATTTCCTGAAGAAAACAAACTGAGATATTACTAAATCTGTATGCAGAATGGAAGAACATAAACCAAGCATAAACTGAGATACCACTAAATATGAACACAGCAATGCAATAAGGGAATTACATTGCCAAGTGTGATATCTAGCTTTTAACAAGCCACGTAACAACTGAATTACAGGTAGCCAACATATTATATCCCTTTCCACTGCCCGTTCTGTCTGAATACATCCATTTAGAATGGGACAAAAGTGGTCTGATCCACAAATATACAATGCAGAAAAAATATATTTGATATGAACCTGGTAAAACTGAATCGGTTGATTAGAAGCAAAACCAACAGATTCATTTAGCTTCTCACTAAATCTTCTGGCCTTATGATATCCGTCACAAACATCTTTCCCACATACCGACATCTACATCATGAAAAAAGAAAACGGAAAATTGAATCCTCAGACTCAAAGCAGGTTAAATCTAATGATACGGAGGAATCTGAAAATATTCAAAATTTCCCTAACTTTTTCTTCTCAGGATCATAGAGCTTGAAAAACAGTAATATCTCCTCTCCAAAGACAGTCATGGGCCAAAAATCCTATGTGAAAAAAGTGTAGCCCATATCAGCCAAAATGAAAGTGACCAAAATGAGAAAAAAAAAAAGAAGTCAGATACTGAGACAAGTTTGTCACTGTAGTGAGTCATCCGCTAACATATACCATCCTAGCTGGTACTTCAAGAAACAAATTTATATCTGCATCTTGAAACTTAGTTGATAATTTCTCCACCTGCCCAAGAAAAGCTACATGAAATCTTGAACTTATCAACCTTTAAGGAGAACATAAGGTCACTGCATATTAAAAATACAGTTCAGTCATGTTAGAAAATGATGAGGCAAACATGGAACGGGAAATGAACGCACCAAATTGAAAACAAAACTTTGTCTGCGACCAAACAACCATGCCCAGAAAAGAGGAAAGTAAACAACATAATCTAAATTGACGAGTGAAAATATGAAGTTCATTAATCCATACATCAACCCATATTATACCTTACAAATGATATATTTATCATAAGGCACAGCCAAAACAACCAGGATTTCTAAACAGTTCATATCTGCCTCTTAAAGATCAGATATGTCCACCAAACTTAACCAACAATGAAAGTTGGAGTCAATATATGTCATCCAGCAGCAGTAATGACAACATGCCGAAGATACGGCTTCCCTACTGTATGCTCTAAGCTCACATATCGAAGTCATCTATAACAAGTCACTCGTGAAGCCAAAGGCACATTCACTAGTAGTATTGAACTAGACAAAACATACCATAACAAGAATGAGATCCAGAAAACTAAGAAACAATCATTTAAAAGGGTATTCTAGAGAGATGAAATTCAAATGGAAGCTTACCTTGATAAAGATAGAAATGGATGAAATACAGGACTCACTTAAAAATAAGAATTAAAAGTAGTTAAATATTTCAACAGGCAAACCAATCTTACAGTCTCTTCTTTCGCAAGAGGAGTCAAAAGACGATTAAGGGGAGATGTGAAGTTTTGCCACTTTCCAAACAGCCAAAATCGTTGAAATTGCACTTCCACGTGAAAACGATGCTCAACAATATCCTGCAACAACTTACAAATCAGCTAATATAATAGAAAAGTGCACCAATAATGTTATGCATATAGATAATCCACACACACAAACAAAATGATCATTATTACACTCAAATAAAACTATAATTGACACTATTGGCCAAAAAGGCTTTCTATTATTTCAAACATCAGGTGACATCAATAGCATTAACATATAAATAAATAACGTGGCTTTAAATTGAAAAGATGTTTGGCCTATGGTTCTTCTCAGTGATGCTTGTACAGAATCAGTAATTGAAACCTACCAACACAATATAATAACATTAAGACAATTGCAAGCGAGAATGAAAAAATAAGGATAGCTGAATTTTACTGGATAAAAAAGATGCCAAGCAAAGTTAGCAAACAAGAAAAATGGTTTAGCATGTCTCAAAACCGTGTTCCAATTCTATCCATGTCCTTCCAGAGAAAGCATTGTCCGTGAAAGGAAACAACAAATCTCTACTTATTCCAGTTTCGCACTATTGTTCCAATTTGTTTCCCTCTTACATAAGAGCAGATATGGACATCCTGTATGCCACCAGGGCCATGCTATTCACCACACATAGCTACAAGAAGCCATGAAACTTGGTTGGCTACTTCACTAAAAATATTGGACTAAAATACAAGCAAAGCTTCACACATTCTGGAAAAACTCCCAACACAGAAAGCTTTAATTAAATTCTAGTTTAAAATATAGTAGCATAGAAATTTACAAAATTAGTAGGATTAGTTCAATGATTGGAACATCTAGAACCAAAAACCTCCAATTCCAAAGACAAATTATACTACAATGCATGGATACATAATGTGCATATAAACAGTTGTATTACCCTATAATATAATTTAGAAATTTCACATTGAATGCAGCAAAAACTATTTCAAAAATTCACCGGATGAAATATCATCGATTTCAAGGGGTAGAAAGGGAATCAAAACTGTCAATAATCATTTTTACCATAACAGCACGGAAATATGAATGCTTCTGAATAACGAAATTTGCAACTTGCTCATATCCCACAAGATCAAAATGTACTTTATTCCCAATCTGGTTCAAGATGTCCGCATCTGTTGCAACATGTAAACATGATATATAGCAACCAGTTAAGAGATGCTAATCTGAAGAAGTTGTAACTTACTTTCAATGAACATTCTTGAGAGACCAGAGAAGTAACCTTCACAACTTTGAATCCTTGTTCCCAAAACAAATTTTCTTCTTCACTCTGTAGCTCCCAAAATAAGTAATTGAAAATAGAAACAGGTATCAATTTTATGAAATGAAGGCAATCGATCAGAAATTGAAATAAAACCAAAACTAAGCATTAAATGATACTGTCACGTGAACATAAATACAATATAAGATATATTTTCACACACACTTACATGAATCAAATAATAATATTTCAAGTAATTGTAAATTGATTGTTGAAGAGAGTGCTAGTTTCTCTCACGCACTCGCACATGCATTATCAGGCACACAAGGTAAAGAAATAATTGAGCAACGAGTTTGTGGTTTCAGAGCCGCCGAGATCTTCAATTTGAAGAACTGAAGCGAATCAGTCAAAAAGACGTCAAAAACACGCATTGGTTCATTAAATGATCGAGATCACATCAACAACTTTATGAACAAAGAAATAAAGAGATACATCAATTCTTTCACCTGCATCCAACTCGGATTTACACACAGAGTTACACTTGAACACACAGTCTTCATTTTGGAAACACACCGACGAAGACAATTAGTCGAACAACGAATTTGCAGTTCTGACGCCCTCCCGCCGGCAACATTTTACGAACGAAATGGAAATAAGTTGGAATTTAGATTGTATACCAAACGTAATCGAATGAAAAACAAAATTCCGCAGAAAAACAACTCGAAATTCCAACTAAATTCCTTCCAGTTCAACACAAAAGCAAATCAACACAAGCAATACGGAACATTAATCAACGAATTTGAGCTTTCCTCCCTACCTTCACTGGTTGGGACTTCCTCATTTCCAAAGCCCTAATAATGAATTTTTTCCATAAAAAATGTAAAAATATGACGAAATTCCATAAATAGAGAAATTTTTGGGGAAATTCCAGATTTCACGAAAGCGAGGTTGGAAACCTTGCTTTCAGTGGAGAAATAATTTTTTCTTATTTACTGAAGAAAGCGAAGTTGCGAAACTCGCTTTCTTCGGAAGTCGGGTGCCTTGCGTAAATTCCACAGAAAGCGAGTTTCGCAACTTCGCTTTATGGGGGAAATTTTTTTTTCTCATTTATTGAAGAAAGCGAAGTTGCGAAACTCGCTTTCTTCGGAAATCGGGTGCCGGGCGTAAATTCCACAGAAAGCAAAATTTTTATTTGGAAAAGAAAATTTTTATAGATCGCCAAGTTGATAACGTAGATTGATTTAAAAATGTGGCGGAGGTAAAATTTTTTAAAGAAACCAAAGGCATATAGAACAACATGTACTTTGATTCGGTGGGCACTTTTTCGGATAAAGCGTCGGCCATTTTCCACTTCGGTTGGATTGGATATGGGGTGAAGATAAAATTGTTATGGAAAGCTATGGTGGCAATTTGCGTAGCTTAAAAAATTGGGTGATGCAAAAATTTGAGAATAAACCGCACTTGCAACCTTCGCTTTCGTGTAAAATAGGTCGGTTTCGCATAACAATGGAGACGTTATATACTTTGTACATATTTGGAAAAGATATTTGTAGACAATAAAGTTTTGACATAGTACAACTTTAATAAAAAATCCGACAGAGCTTCCCCTGTAACTGGATCAAACTCCCTGTTAACAATTCCAACAGTAAATCACATCATTCATATCACGACATATAAATCAATTAACCTATTTAAAAAGTAACCACAAAACAACAGTACAAATATATTCAACCACTACCCAGAGCAGGAAAAACATTACACCATCCGTTAACTATTGAAAATAAACAGTCACCATCAAAATAATATTTTCAAAGGCACCCTCCCGTCCCACATCGGGGCCGATTGGTCGGCCTATGCGGTTGTTTCCTCATGGGTTCTTGATCAATCGATGTGTCAACAGGTAAAGAGAGAAGATGTGGGCCATCCACATTGCTAGCGGTCTTCTTACGCCGCCCATACACTTTTGGCAGAGAAGGTGTGCTGCGTGAAATACTGTGTCTGCCAAAAGCTTGGAAGGTATGTTCGCGAGGGGTTTGTTCTCCATGATAATGTAACTGGCCACACAACAAATCAGCATCGGTATACTTGTATCCCTCATTATGCCCTGGGTGTGTGCTCGATGCTTGAAAATGAGAGAGATCTCCACCTTGCTGTACCAAAATAACTATCTTGGTGCTGTGAGTCATAATCGTCACCTTCTTGATGGGGTGCTAATGTAGATGTTGCACCATGGTCGTGGGTGGACATGGATGCTCCACCCTGCGCAGACCGTGAGAAGGACATTTGCCCTTCTGTATGACGAGAAGTGGTTGCTCGATCAGCAGCAGTTTGTATCCGACGAGTCTCTCCAGCAACATCGAGGGCGCGAGCACACATATCGCATACAGTAAGAAGCTTGGATTCAATAGGATACTCATTTATGTGAAGATTTGCTATAACTTCATCCAATAAACCTTACAGTTGAGTGAAACATTGACTCTATATATGTAAGGGGAAAAAAGGAAATTATAAGAACTATGAAAATGAATTTGCGTATGTTAATGAAGTTGCGAAGGGAACTTACCCAATATTCAACAAGCGCTCCAAACGGTTGCATCCTTTGGTCTAGACGATGCGATGGATTGCCCACTAATAATCGAGTAATTCTGAAATACCATTGTATTTAAGGAGAATGATAGGGGAGTGGGTTATTATTAGTAAAACCCTTACAAATGCACTCTTCTGCATCCATCCACCACTCTCTGAAAGTGGAATGTTTTGTGGCCCATTTTTCCCCAGAACGACCTCTACGGTCTGTACGGTGAAGCTTAGAATTTGTGTCAATATCTTGTGGCACAGGTTAATACAACCCAAATTGACGCATGACCCTGTCTGGAGCATGCAACTCTACGACATCAAAATTGATCAATGGCACCTGTGCATTCTAGATTTCGCGTCCACTCAAACAGTAGGAAGGGAGTTCACGCAACTCCGATTCACAATAAGGTTGCCAAATAAACTGCGTACAAAGTATTGTTTGAGTGGACAATATTTCATAAATGAATGGTGAATATATAAAAACAATACTTACATCACCCTCTAAAAGATAGTCTAACTGGCTCCGATAAATCCGCAAAACGTGTGTACTGACATTTGTAAAACTTAACGGAAACATCCATCTACAAAAAGTAAAAAATATCAGCTATCCATCCGGAAAACGTAAGGAGAACGCAACATATAAAAGGCGAAATGCAAAATTAAAGTATTAGCTAACTTACCTGCATCCACGTAGCCCAACTGAGATATTGAGATCATTGTTTGCAATATATTCATTTAGAATTGTTGGTCTCAATTTTAGAATTCTTTCCCATGCCCACATCTATAGCAGTACAACTGGTCCACATACACTGGATGTGCCCTTCGTAACTGCCCTACACATTCCTCGATACAGGGATGCAAGAACGGCATTGCCCCAACTGTAATTTGGCACCTCTTGTAAAATTTCAAAAAGTAGCAAGTACATTAATTTGCACTTCGAATAAAACTGCTAAACAGCATCAAACGACATCTAGTATGTTGCTCAACCTCTTGAACTGTAGAATTTGGTGTCAGTGGGTGAAGTCTTAAATGTCCTGATATGCTCTTCACTGCTAGGCGGTCACCATCAAAATCATCAGGGTCTGGCGCATAACCCAACAACTCCAGTGCCATATCTTGCCATTCCATAATAGATCGGACCCCTTCATCGGCTATAATTGGAAATCCATGAATAGGCAATCCCCAAATAACGCCAATATCTTGCAAAGTCACGGTAGCCTCACCAACTGGAAGGTGAAAAGTATGGGTCTCTTGCCGCCACCGCTCTATAAGCGAAGTTATCAAATGCCAATCAAGTTTTATTTTACTTGCAAAATAAACACTGTGAAAGCCAACTCACGAAGCAATGCTTCAACACGTTGATCAAATGGATAACCATCCCACAAATAATGATCACATTGCCTTATGTCTAAAACTGGTACATCTGCATCATGCCACACTAATGAAGATCGATGATTATGCTGCAGAGTCAACACAGATGGATCTTGAGGTCTAGAGTATAACTGTCTATCCGCCATTTGGCTCGAAAATCTGAAAATCACCAAAACAAAAATATAGTTGGCAATGATGATTATTTAAATAGGCATCAAATATAAAATGAGTACAACTATTGATTTTTGATATACAAATACCATCAACATTGACTACGTATGATACAAGTCCATATACTCATAACTGAAATAATTTAGGATGGTTAAACACATAAATTTCAACAGGATTTACTACAGATGAAGTCAAAGTTAAGTAATACATTACACATTGAAAACATAAAGAAAAATAGGAAATCGAAGACATCAAATTTCTATTAGAGCATCAAGGGTGTGCTTTTGCCCTATCACGAAGTTGTGCAATATTTGGACAAGATTTTTGATTGTGGGCATGTCGGCCACATGCCTTGCATTGTCTCATCCTTGGAGCATCCGTCTCATTTGTAATTCTCAATGAAGAACTCCTCCCACGCCGAGTATTCCGTCGCGCCACATTTGAAAACAACTTAAATGGTGAGGCTGGCCAGTAGTCTTTGTGCATAAGTGGAGAGAAATGATATGAGTACGTCGCCTGCATCAGTTGAGATGTATAGAATCCATCAACCAACTCTATGGCCTCGCGACCCATCTTTGCACACACTTTGATTACATGCGAACATGAAATTTTATAAATTTGATATTTTCCACATGTACATGTTTGTGCATGAAGATTAATAGTGTGCACATTGTTACCCTTCGTACCATGTACCCCAGTCACTACTTGGAACAAGCCACTATCACCATCAAACACAGTTACATTGTGGTAGTTTGATCTAGACTGATTCCGTAAGAACTTTTTCACCACTTTGCGAGGCCAAGGATCGTTCTCTGTCACATATTTCTTTGCCTCCTTACTATATTTGTCAAAATAATGAATTAGGCGGAAGAAAGTGAATCGGACACAAGCCGTAACTGGTAATGCTCTTGCCCCCTTTAGTACACCGTTCAGTGACTCACTATGATTTGTTGTCTTAATACCATATCAAAACCCATCATCATAACAAAGTATCCACTTATGCAATGGTAAGGCAACTAACCAGTTATATGCGCTATCACTTAACTGTCGAATCTGAGTCATAGTTGCATTAAATTTGCGAACCTGATGCGAGCGCGTAGCTTTGGCCATCAGATCAGTTAAAACAGGATTCTTGAATGTCTTACTGAAATTGGCCTTAACGTGACGGGAGCAAAAGCGATGATAAACAAAAGGGGGTTGCAAATGGGGATTGTTCGCAACTGCCACTACTACAAAATGGAGCTTTAACGGCTGCGGATTAACGGCGGAAAATAGAAAACCGCAGTAATAAAAGGAATACGGACTTTCTACGGCGGTCTGAAAATGAACCGCCGTAGATCAGGACTTTCTACCGCGGTTTAAAAATGAACCGCCGTAGAAACGGACTTTCTACGGCGATTGGGATAAACCGCCGTAGAAAGAGGGCTTTCTACGGCGGTTCACAGGCAACCGCCGTAGAAAGTCCACTTCTACGGCGGTTTCCTTCCAACCACCGTAGAAAGCCCTATTTCTACGGCGGTTTATTTTGAAACCGCCGTTGTATTGACGTATTAAAACCTAAATAACAACGTGTATTTCCATATTGAGGCCGAAAGTGTTCTTCTCCAAATTTCTACTACGGTTTTGCACGTTGAACGTAAAGAATCATCATTTGGAGCTAAAATTTACCACCTAAAGGTTAGAAACTTCTAAAATTTCTCAGTAATTGCTTATACTTGTACTTTATATATGTCATCCTATAGAATTTATTTTTATTTATGGTAGATGGCTGAAAATTAAAGTTGCATATATTCCATGTATATGGTGAACCTTAGTATTGGGGAACCCTATTTAGTTATACTATGTAGTTTCTTGGTGATGTGATTTGATTTATAGTGTTTGATTTTTAATGGATGATGTTCATATAATTAGCACTACTTAGGATGTGTAATATTTTTTTATGCATTTCATGTGTTTGACGAAATGCATAAATGAAAAACTTAGAGTTTCTTCTTCATTTGATTATGTCTATTGCGCATGTGTTGTTTATGCATTATTTTTTTCATTGAGGTATTATAGTAGTTTTGATTATATGAGTAACATAAGTATTATGACATGTGCTAAGACAAGCATGCAACTTGATACTTTGTACATTGTTTGTTGAATTATTATTTGGTATTTTTAATTATTTCAAGGTGTTAGTTACACATGGATCGAAATATCTTGTTGTGTGGTGATCGGACCTCCGATTCTTATGCGAGAGAAGTTCAGAATTTCATTCAATTCGCTTATAAGAATACAAAGTACGTCCATTGTTCGTGCAAAGCTTGTAAAAATGGTGCGCGGTTTGATAACTCAGATACAATAAGATTCCATTTATATCGGCACGGATTTGATCCTTCTTATAAACTGTGGATTTGGCATGGTGAAAGTATTGATGGTTTACCTGAGCAAAGAAAATCTCATGCAAAAGGAGATGATGCGATTACTAGAAATCGATTAGATGCCATGATTGAGGATGTGGCCGAGGATTTTGCTGATAAACCGGAAGTTCTTGCTTCCATTTTGGGTGACAATGAGAAGCCTCTATACAAGGGTTGCACTAAATATACACGATTGTCTAGTGTTTTGAAGTTGTTTAATTTGAAAGCAGCAAATGGGTGGTCAGATACTAGTTTTACAGCCTTATTGAGGGTATTGAAAGATATGCTCCCAGAAGATAATGAACTTCCAGATCGAATTTACGAGGCGAAAAAAATGTTATGTCCATTGGGTATGGAGTATAAGAAGATCCACGCTTGCCCAAATGATTGCGTCCTCTACAGGAATGAGTATAAGGATTTATTGCTTTGTCCTAAGTGTAAAACTCCACGATACAAAAACAAGCAGCTGTGTGATGAGGTTGAAGACAGTTCTGATGCGCAAAAGAAAGGGTCGCCGACTAAGGTTCTGTGGTATCTTCCTATAATACCGAGATTTAAACGGTTGTTCGCTAATGAAAAAGATGCAAAACTAATGACATGGCATTCAGATCGGTGTATTCCCAGTGATGATGACAAGGTGATAATGCATACATCAGACTCAGATCAGTGGAAAAAGATTGATTCAATGTATCCTTCTTTCGGGGGAGAAGCCAGAAATTTGAGGCTTGGTCTGTGTACTGATGGAATGAACCCGTTTGGCAGTCTGAGTAGCACACATAGCTCATGGCCGGTGATTTTGGTTATTTACAATTTGCCGCCTTACTTGTGTATGAAGCGCAAGTACATACTTATGTCTCTAATGATTTCAGGCCCACGGCAACTAGGAAATGACATCGATGTGTATCTTGCTCCTCTTATTGAAGACTTGAAAAAGTTATGGGATGAAGGCGCACCTGTGTTTGATGCCTACCGTGAAGAAATGTTCACATTACGTGCCATGTTGTTCTGTACCATTAATGATTTTCCTGCTTATGGAAACTTGTCTGGGTACTCTGTTAAAGGGCATAAAGCATGTCCAATATGTGAGCAAAGTACAGATTTTTGTCAGCTTGCACATGGGAGGAAGACAGTATACCTTGGGCATCGCAGATTTCTTCCCGAGACTCATCCGTATCGCCGTATGAAAAGAGCATTCAATGGATTCCAAGAGTTCAGAAAAGCTCCAGAACCCTTAAGCGGGCCAGAGGTGAAAGCTCGTGTGACGGACATTAATGTGGAGTTTGGTAAAACTTCGGAGTCCAGCAATAATGATACAGGTTGTTGGAAGAAAAAAGCCATATTTTTTGAACTTCCATACTGGGAGAACTTGGATGTCAAACATTGTCTCGATGTTATGCATATTGAGAAAAATATTTTCAAAAGCCTCTTAGGTACGCTCTTGAACATCCCTGGTAAAACTAAGGATGGTTATAACGCGAGACTTGATATGGTTGATATGAACATAAGAGCAAATTTAGCACCGGTAGCTCGAGGACAACGCACATATCTACCCCCAGCCTGTCACACTTTGTCCAGAAAAGAGAAAAAATAACTGTGTTCAAGTTTGCGTAGCATCAAAGTTCCATCATGATATTCTTCAAATGTAAGCAGACTTATTTCCTTGAAAGATTTAAAACTAGTTGGTTTGAAGTCTCATGATTGCCATGCCTTAATGCAACAATTGTTGCCTGTAGCTATTCGCTCGATATTGCCCAAGCATGTTAAGTCCAGTATAACAAGACTTTGTTTCTTCTTCAATGCTATATGTAGCAAGGTTATCGCGCGCGAAAGACTTGATCAGTTACAAGATGAAATAACTATTGTCCTTTGTCAATTAGAAATGTATTTTCCACCCGCCTTCTTTGATATTATGGTGCATTTGGTGATTCATTTGGTTAGAGAGATAAAAATCTGCGGGCCTGTTCATTTGAGATGGATGTACCCATTCGAGCAATATATGAAAATATTTAAGGGGTATGTTAAGAATCGTTGTCGTCCTGATGCTAGTATTGTTGAAGGTTATATAGCTGAGGAGGTAATTGAGTTTTGCACTGAATACTTGGTCGAGACCGCATCCATTGGAATATCTAAGAATCAGCATGATGGGAGGATTACAGGTATGGGCACAAGGGGAGGAAAAATATTTTTGCCGTCTAATGTTGAATTGAAGAAGGCGCATCTCTACATTCTGCGCAATTCTGAAGAAGTTGTGCCCTTTGTGACAGACCATATCGGTTCAATAAGAACGTCTTATCCTGCTTGGATGGATCAACGTGTGCTCAATGAACATATTCGGACATTTGTCTATTGGTTTGGTAATGCTGTCCTGGGCAAAGACGTTTCGGAGACATTGAAATGGTTGGCGTTTAGGCCCAGCCCTGCGGTACGAGCATTTTCATGCTATGACATAAATGGATATTCATTTGCTACTAAGAGACAAGATGAGAAGAGTACGGCACAAAACAGTGGTGTTACATTAATTTCAGAGGCTTTGCATGTTTCTAGCAGGAAGGATAAAAATCCATTGTATGCAAGCATGGCTTATTACGGGGTGATCGAAGATATTTGGGAGCTTGACTATGTTTGTTTCAAAGTAGCTGTATTTCGCTGCAAATGGGTTGATAACAATAGTGGGGTTCGAACTGATGATCCATTGGGTTTTACCTTGGTGAACCTTAATCGGGAGAGTTTCAAGGGGGAATCATTTATACTTGCATCGCAGGCGAAACAAGTTTTTTATATCACCGATCCCTGCGACGAACATTGGTCTGTTGTTCTTCATGGTAAACAACATCACGGAGTGGAAGGGATTGATACAGAAGAAGGGCTTCATGAGGCTGGCCCTTTCTCTAGTGGGTTACCTGAATCTAGAGCAGATGAGGAAGATAGGGAACTTGATAAATACATACTTCGTGATGACCACAGCGAAGGATTATGGTTCGAGGATCAAGTGTCCCATAAGAGAAAGAGAATAAGTTAAGAATCATTTTCAGGTATATTGTTTGTTTTTATTAAATTTCAATTCCCGTGGGTGTGTATGTGTGTGTGTGTATTTGTAGATGTTTTTTTGATTTTAATGAAAAGAGGTGGACATAAATTTATAACAACATTTATTTTTATCCTTCGTAATGTGGGATTGAAACAGGTCACAACTCGGATGAAGCCGCGCAATCAATGGATAAAATTTTTGCCGGGACTTCATATGCGGATTTGTTATATAAATGAATATGTTCTTGTTGGAAATTGTGTGAAGCTTCTGTGTTGATCTTATGATGCACTTGTGTTTTGGTCAAAAACAAGCAGAGAAGATTTTGTCTGAAGTGATTTGAAACTGAATTCCGTATTATTCGAAATAGTTGAAATTTTAGTGAAGTATTTAAGTATATATGCATATCCTTGACAAGGAGTACGTTACATTTATAGGGGAGACTTTGTCAAATTTTCCGGCAAATTGATTTCCTTGTTTTTCATTTATGAATAAATGTTTCACGTATTATTATTTTTTTTTTCAAGGAGTAGTACTTTTGGTAAAATTTCCAAGGGAAGCTATACGTAGTTCATTTTGTTTTGATTTTATATTTAACTCTTCATAAATTACTTGTCAGTGGGTTCGGGAAACAGGGGAAATGCAGGGGAGAAAAGGGGAGAGGAGGGGAATAGAATGAGGGAGGAAAGGAAAGTTCAAAAAATTTGAACTTTAATCGTCGGTTCCACTGCGGTTCACGAGTGAACCGCCGTTGAATGTGGAACTTCAACGGCGGTTCAACCTTGAACCGCCGTTGACAGTGAACTTCAACGGCGGTTCAACCTTGAACTGCCGTTGAACGTGGACTTTCAACGGCGGTTCACTCGTGAACCGCAGTGGATTAATTGCTACGGCGGTTCAACCTCGAACCGCCGTTGATAGTCTCCTCGTAAAAAATTGGAGCCAATTCCCCGCGGGCATATTTTAATATTAATTTTTTTTCCATTTTCAGAAAACTAATCCCACAATTTTGTAAATATAATAATAAATACCTAGATTGTGTATATTTATTAATTATGTACACAATCCCGACTTTTATGAACCATTTCATAATTAAATTTCAAATTTTCCATTGAACCATATATTTGCATTTAAATTTCCCGCGCGTGATACTACACGTACAATAATTATAAGTCAAATATAAAAATTAATAAATTCCGTAAATTTACATGTAAGAGACGATAAATTAAGAAGCTTCATTATGTTCCCTAAAATTTCTACTTTTTCAACTTGGGCGAACGGGATAAAATAATCAATTCCACAAATTCATTAGTTACGTATAGTAATATAAAAATTAATTAATATTAGTTAAGTGGCCAAAAAAAAAGTTTTCTACTTACTGGATTTCATTACCTTATATACATATATGAACATATATAATATGTTTATATATATATATATAAATATATATAAACATCTTTCGCTTTTCTCCTTTCCCCTCTTGATGCACATCATCAACTCTATCGATCCTCTCTGCTCTCGATCTCTTGTAAATTTCCAATACATAAATAAAATATTTTCATTTGAAGAATTGAATACTTTAAGACAACTTTTATAATTACTTCTTATTTATATAATGTATTTTGAATTTGGTACAAAAAATAGAAAATCCATGCATACCATTTCTTCATAAATTACTTGTCAGTGGGTTCGGGAAACAGGGGAAATGCAGGGGAAAAAATGGGAGAGGAGAGGAAGAGAATGAGGGAGGAAAAGAAAATTCAAAAAATTTGAACTATAAGTAACCGGGTCGTCGGTTCAACGGCGGTTCAACCGTGAACCGCCGTTGAACCAACTTTCCACTGTGGTTCAATAATGAACTGCCGTTGAAAGTGGAACTTCAACGGCGGTTCAACATTGAACCGCCGTTGAAAGTCCACTTTCAACGGCGGTTCACTCGTGAACCGCGGTGGATTCATTTTTCAACGGCGGTTCAAGGTTGAACCGCCGTTGAAAGGTCTCCTCGTAGAAAATTGGAGCCAATTCCCGCGCGGGCATATTTTAATATTAATTTGTTTTTTCCATTTTCAAAAAACTAATCTCACAATTTTGTAAATATAATAATACATACCCTGATTGTGTATATTTATTAATTATGTACACAATCCCGACTTCTATGAACCATTTCATAATAAAATTTCAAAATTTCCATTGAACCATATATTTGCATTTAAATTTCCCGCGCGTGCTACTACACGTACAATAATTATAGGTCAAATATAGAAATTAATAAATTTCGTAAATTTACATGTAAGAGACGATAAAATAATAAGCTTCATTATGTTCCCTTAAATATCTACTTTTTCGACAAATGCATTATAGGTACGTATAGTAATATAAAAATTAATTAATATTAGTTAAGTGGCCGAAAAAAATTAAATAGATACTGGATTTCATTAATTTACATACATATATATATATACATATATGTTTATACATACACATATATATATATATATATATATATAAACATCTTTCGCTTTTGTCCTTTCCCCTCTTGATGCACATCATATATCCAACTCTCTCGATCCTCTATGCTCTCGATATCTTGTAAATTTCCACTACATAAATAAAATATTTTCATTTGAAGAATTGAATACTTTAAGACAACTTTTATAATTAATTCTTATATATATATATATAAAATGTATTTTGAATTTGGTACAAAAAATAGAAAATCCATGCGTACGTAGCGCGGGAATTGGCTCCAAAAACTATTTTTCTACGGCGGTTCAACTTTGAACCGCCGTAGAAATCAAACTTTCTGTTTGAACCGCCGTAGAAAGTATTTTCTACGGCGGGTTCTCGGTTGAACCGCCGTAGAAAAGTAGTTTTTGGAGCCAATTCCCGCGCTACGCATGAATTTTCTATTTTCATATCATTTTCTAAACCCTAAACCCTAAACCCTAAACCCTACTCTCTATTAAGTTTTTTTTCCCGATTTTCATAAATTAACCGCGGTGACGCTTAAGATTGAAATAGATAGTGAAGCGCCACCCTTTTCCTGGATTTTCGCTTTGACATTCTGAATTGGGTCGCAGGATTTGACCTCGAGGATGATGGCCTTCTCCGTCAGAGTCCCAACGTAAACCTCCATTTTTTTCAAAATACGTTATATATATATATATATATATATATAAGACTTAATTATAAAAGTTGTCTTCAAGTCTTCAATTCTTCGCGCGAATGAAAACATTTTATTTATGCAGTGGAAATTTACAAGAGATCGAGAGCAGAGAGGAGAGAGTTGGATGATGTGCAAGAGGGGAAAGGAGAAAAGAGGAAGATGTTTATATATATATATATATGTATGTAAATTAATGAAATACAGTATCTATTTAATTTTTTTTTGGCCACTTAAATTTTATTAATTAATTTTTATATTACTATACGTACCTAATGCATTTGTGGATTTGATTTTTTTATCCCGTTCGCCAAGTCGAAAAAGTAGGAATTTTAGGAAACATAATGAAGCTTATTACTTTCTTGGCTCTTACATGTAATTAAATTTACGGAAATTATTAATTTTTATCTTTGACCTATAATTATTGTACGTGTAGTAGCACGCGCGGGAAATTTAAATGCAAATATATGGTTCAATTAAAAATTTGAAATTTAATTATGAAATGGTTAATAAAAGTCGAGATTCTGTACATAATTAATAAATATACAAAATCTGGGTATGTATTATTATATTTACAAAATTGTGGGATTAGTTTTTTGAAAATGGAAAAAAAAATTAATATTAAAATATGCCCGCGCGGGAATTGGCTCCAATTTTTTTCTCTATTTAAACCGAGAAAAAGTGGGGACTTTCAACGGCGGTTCAACCGCGAACCGCAGTTGAAAGGAGAATCAACTGCGGTTCACTTGTGAACCGCCGTTGAAAGTACACTTTCAACGGCGGTTCAACCTTGAACCGCAGTTGAAAGTACACTTTCAACTGCGGTTCGAGGTTGAACCGCAGTTGAAAGTTACTTTCAACTGCGGTTCAAGGTTGAACCGCAGTTGATTGTTGGTTCAACGGCGGTTCGCGGTTGAACCGCCGTTGAACCGACGACCGGTTATTAATTAAAATTAAAATTTTTACTTTTTTCATTTCCTCCCTCATTCTCTTCCTTTCTTCTCCCTTTTTTTCCCCTTCATTTCCCCTGTTTCCCGAAGCTTCTCTCCCGCGGCCGTTCGGCTTCTTCGCCGCTTCTCCCGTCGCCGGCGAGCTCCTCCACCTTCCGATCACCCGTCTGCTGCCCAAGCATTCACCGATTGTTCGGCTGGACCACGCAAGGCCGATTGTTCGGCTCTCCATTTCCACCCTCCCGTATAAACTTAAAGCTTGGTTGTAGGAGTTCACCCAAAAGGTTCCACCTTCTATGCTTTCATTTTAAAACTTTTGTGTATTTAACCTTACATTTTGTAAATGCTTCCCATTGCACTAGGATTTTTTGGGTTGATATTTATGGTTGATTTCAGTTTTAATCCTTGTGATGAATGATTGGAAAGTTTTTGGATTTATTGATTGTTTGTAGCATTTGGTTTGGTTGTTGAATTGAGTGTTTTGTCCTACATAAGTTGAGAACCTAGGGTTTTGATTAATGTTCCATTAGGTACCCTTTGAAATTCGGGTTTTTTTTTTGAAAATGAGAAACTCAAATGATTATTTCGGTTTTGCTTGATTAATTTTAGAACATTGGTGTTTGATTTCGGTTTTTATTCGATTTAGTGTTCCTCCTTTAGTGATAATGAGGAAAATGCTTTTTTGTTGATTCCACTTTGTGAAATTTTATTCCTTTAGTAGAAATGAATGATTGTTCTCATTAGTTGTTGGTTGTGAAATGTGAAGTACTTTATCAATGGTACCCTTGATAAGTCCACTTTTTTTTGGCCCTCATTTGGTTTAATTTGGATAATGGTAATTGTGTATTTTGGAGGAGTGAATTTTGCGAATGTACATTGCCTTTTTTTCCACATTAGTTGTTGGTTGTGAAATGTGAAGTATTTTATCAATGGTACCCTTTATAAGTCCACTTTTTTTTGGCCCTCATTTGGTTTAATTTGGATAATGGTAATTGTGTATTTTTAGGAGTGAATTTTGCAAATGTACATTGCTTTTTTTTATCACATTACAAGCATTCTTGTATTTGACATTAAAGCTTTTCTTTGATTGCATATATGTTATATTGAATTCTCTTTCTATGTACATGAAGTTTAAGGTACTTTCAATGGCCCGAAAAAGAAAAAGCACTACGGAGCATAGTGATGAGGGTAATGGCAATGGAGATGGTTCTTCTACTACATGTAGTAGAGGTAGAGGGCCCACAAATTGCAATGATCTATTGGAAATGTGAAAGAATGGGAAAACTCTTGACATTTCTTTTGATTCCGAGCTCAAGCCTAAAGAGTATCATACAAAGTGGATTACCTTTGTGGCATATACGGCCAGGAGCAAAGTGGACATAGTGAAATATGAATCATGGCCCAAAGTTCCCGAGGAGATCAAGAAAAGAGTGTGGATGGAAATACGGGTATTTTCTTTAATTATAATGCATTGTTTGTTTCTTCTTCCATACAAATGAACTCAAATTCCTCACTAAATTTTTACTCCTAATTTTCACTGTAGGCATTATTTGTTTTCGAGTCAACCGAAGAACTCGAAACAAAGTGGATTTCTTATGCCGGTAAACGGTGGAAAGATTGGAAATCCTATTTAGGGAAATATGTACATGGTGACAAAAAGGGTCAAGACCCATGCTTGGAATATAAATTTCTCCCTAGGGAGACATGGATTAAGTTCAAGGCTAGCCGCGAGACAGAAGAATGGCAGGTATATTTTTTAAAATTGATTTCCTTCTTCTTTTTGGATATTTGAAATTGCTCAATTTAGGGATAATAGTTTTTCATTATATTTCTCTCTAGGCAATTCGTGGAAAAGCGCAAAAGAATGCCAATTTAAATGCTTTCTACCATAATTTATCTCGCGGTGGCTACCGACTGCTGAAGAAGCAGTTGCACGACGAGGCGGTAAGTGCATCCGGGAAGAAGCCTTCAGAGGAGGGTCAGTCCGAAGAAGAAGGCGAAGATTCTTATTCACAGCCAGGCCGTCATCTACTTTGGAGACAGGCCCACACAAACAAAAAAGGGGAATACTTCACGCCAGAGGCTGGGCGTGTAGGGATGGAAATTCTAAGTTTTGCCCCATACATTTTCTTATGTTTCAGTTCTTTTAATATTTAAAGTCTCTGTGTATATATTGTTTATTATAATTGATTATTTATTACTAGATATCTATGATGAAATGCTAATTAATAATTTGGTTGTCATTAAATGTTTATATCCCAATTATAATTATCTAGTTATCACTGTAAAGTAAATAAATGATTAATTTGTATATATGTGTATTTATTTATATTTTATAATTATGGTTATCAATGTTATATTTAAAATTTATATACATAAATGATTAATATGTGTATATGTGTATTTATTTATATTTAATTGATCTATTTACATTTACTATATTTGGCAATATGTGTAGGAAAATCTATGTTCCCGCGAGTCCCAAGGGGAGTCCGTTGCAGAGGGAAGGAATGACATTCTTGTCATTGCAACGGGAAAGCGCGATCACCCCGGTCGTTATCGCGGCCATTCTACGCGGGCACGTATCACAGAGGTTTTCCCACAGAAAACAAGGACGTCGCTTAAAGATGAACTTGATTTAACTAAGCGACAGCTTCAGAAAACCACTGCCCAACTCGATGAATCTCAGACACAGCTGAAGATGATGGTTGGGTTGCTATGTGGTAAGATGGGAACCGACTATGATACATTAAAAGCCACCGTCATCAATGGTGCCAAAGATGAGAGCTCGCACCCAGAGACCTCCGGAGCGGTCCCTGTTTCCCCTGTGAGCCCTGTTTCTCCTCTGATACCTACAAGGTTGCCCGAGTTGGAGATGCTACATGTTGCAGCTACGGACCTGATCAAAGCCTCTGACGGGGGTGCTTTAGGCGAATACAAGGTAAATAAAATTAATATGTATATTTTCATAGAATACACGTGGTATTTTTAAAATTCAGTGCATGCATATGACACACTCATAAACAGAACAGTCCGAAAGATTTGCTCATAAATCCCAACTCCGACCATATCTTTGGATGAGTAAGATCAATATGAACTCCCCTAGGAGTCTAGTTTCATTTCCAACTGGTTTCATAATTTTTAGATTTTTCTGTAGGGATTTATCCTCCAAAAACCGAAGGCAACTACAGCATTAAGCCTTCATCTTAGTTAAACAGAACAGTCCGAAAGATTTGCTCATAAATCCCAACTCCGACCATATCTTTGCATGAGTAAGATCAATATGAACTCCCCTAGGAGTCTAGTTTCATTTCCAACTGGTTTCATAATTTTTAGATTTTTCTGTAGGGATTTATCCTCCCAAAACCGAAGGCAACTACAGCATTAAGCCTTCATCTTAGTTAAACAGGAGAGTCCGAAATATTTGCTCATAAATCCCAACTCCGACCATATCTTTGCATGAGTAAGATCAATATGAACTCCCCTAGGAGTATAGTTTCATTTCCAACTGGTTTCATAATTTTTAGATTTTTTTGTAGGGATTTATCCTCCCAAAACCGAAGGCAACTACAGCATTAAGCCTTCATCTTAGTTAAACAGGACAGTCCGAAATATTTGCTCATAAATCCCAACTCCGACCATATCTTTGCATGAGTAAGATCAATATGAACTCCCCTAGGAGTCTAGTTTCATTTCCATCTGGTTTCATAATTTTTAGATTTTTCTGTAGGAAATTATAGCTGAAAAATCAAAATGTGGCAGATTTTCGATTTTTAGAAGCTTCATCTTTAAGAATTCTAAACGGTATTTTAGGAAGCACGAAACTCATAACCCTAAGATATATCTTTATGTATAGAAGATGTTTCAGGCTTTGAATAATTCCTTGGATTGGTTTCACGTGAATACTTGTTTAGACGGCAACTTTCTTCATCAAATTTTTTTTCCTTATTACAGTGCTTTGTTAATTTAGACTTAATAGTTGATTAATTTTCATTCGCTTGCCTATTATCTCAGGACGGGTGTGAATGTCATCTGTTCATATATGAGGATTCGCAAAAGCGGCGTAAGCTTGTGGCAAAGGGAAATATTTATAAGCAAAGCAAGCACCACGGGCGCGAGGTTAGGAAAGGTTGCGCGAGGGTCACAATTAAAATTTGCTATGGTGACTTTGCCTTGCTACCATTTCCTGAGGAAGAGGCTGAGACAGTGGGAATGGCCAAGTCCTTTTTCGTGGAATGGCCTATAGAGTTGATTGAAATTATTCAGCCGACTCCGGTAACAAAGGTATATTCTTTCATTTATTTGTGAATTACTCCATACCGTTTTGTATATTTAATGTTATTTCAAATGATGTTAGGTGGATAAAAGTGCCCAAAAGAAAAAAGGCCGGATGAATTCTATGGATGACAAGACATCTCCTTCGGCGACGGTTCCGACTGAGATGTCATCCTCATCGACATCTGATCCATTGCAAGAGTTACAGCTCCGAATGGATAATGATTCGAACTTCAATGGTTTCTTCTTTCAAATGACAAGAGAAGTCATAGGTTTGGACCTGCCTAATCTGATGGATCGAGGGGATCTTGTAGAGTTATTGACCAGAGAAAGCCAGGTCTCAAACAGTTTGATGCAGTTGTTCACCCAGTGAGTTTCCACTTAATTTTATAACCTATTTCTGATTATTGTTATATATAGTATGCATTCCATGTGCATAGGCTAACCAATGAAGCCCTTTTTGTAAATTCTTTAGAGCTTTACATGAGGTAGTTGAAAGGAATGGGAGAAAGGGGATAGGTTTCCTCTCGGCTGATCATGTCACACCCGTAACAAATACTCTTGAAGCTAGGGTAAACTACATTGCGCGAATCTTGAAGGATAGGAATAAAGAAATGTATCTGGTGCCTTATCTTCAGGGGTAAGTGACACTGTAAGCGATTCTCTAATATTTAAGAAACACTGATATAAAGATCTGACGTACGTCCTTAAATTTTTTATTTGCAGTGAACATTGGATGCTAATAGCCATTAAACCAGTAGAAAAAGTTGTCTACTGGTTTGATTCTTTACAAAATCCACAGAAAGAGGAGGCGGTGGAGCTTATAGACGAGTGAGTTATATATATTAACAACGGTTAGAATGCCTATATATCCATATATTGCTAATTATTTTCGTTCCGCTTTCATTTTTATAGGGTGATGTTTAACTATCAAGCTTTCTTAGGATTGCCCAGAAATGTGCATATGCAACCTTCGTGGATAGTAGTTAAGGTAAAATTGGTTCTTATTAAATTTTTTAATTACATCCGTTAGTCTAGTAGCCTAAGCAATTAGTAGTGTTAGTTGTTTTGATTAAATCCGTGAGTCCAGTAGCCTAAGTTAGTAGTGTTAGTCAATTAATTTATTAGTTAGTCAAGTTATTCATTGAGGTATTTGATTTACGCATGCAATCCGTGAGATCAAAACTGTAGGTTAGTTAATATATGCATGCAATTGCCTTTTCGATCTGTAGAAATTAGTGAGTCCTAGTTATTTAATTAATTAGATTAATATGAGTGAAGTTATGAATATTAAAGTTTTATGCCTACCGTTGTGTTGTATACAATATATTAATTGTATGATCTTCATATTAATTCATTAGCATAAAAAGCAAACGAGCAATTGGGAGTGTGGGTACTATGTAATGCACTACATGTACCAAATAGCAATGAAATCATCCACATTGGCACTTGAAAAGGTAAATATTTCTCATAACTTACTTAATTGACTGTATTTTATTTTGCTACTCGGTTACTTTTTAATTTCAAAAATTCTGTTGCAGCACTTCAAGCTCGACCGCACTCCATTAAGCAATGTGGATATAGATGCAGTGCGAAAAATATGCGCTCGTTATATTTTGGAGCATCCTCCGTAGTTGTAGGATACTAATTAGCTTGTTCATATTAGAGTTGTAAAAATATTTTTTGGATACGCTGTATTATAAAAGCGATTTCAATTTGTATATTAGTGATATTTGTATTAAATTTCAAGTTTTAGCAGCAGGTTTTGCTTTAAACCAGGTTTTAGCAACAGGTTTTTAATGCTTTTAATGCGGTTCGAGTGTAAAAAGAGTACCCTTTCTACGGCGGTTCAAGGTCGAACCGCCGTAGAAAGGGTACACTTTCTACGGCGGTTCAGCCTTGAACCGCCGTAGAAAGGGTACACTTTCTACGGCGGTTCGACCTTGAACCGCCGTAGAAAGGGTACCTTTCTACTGCGGTTCAAGGTTGAACCGCCGTAGAAAGTGTACCCTTTCTACGGCGGTTCGACCTTGAACCGCCGTAGAAAGGGTACACTTTCTACAGTGGTTCAACCTTGAACCGCCGTAGAAAGGGTACACTTTCTACGGTGGTTCGACCCGCCGTAGAAAGTTCACTAACTTACAACGGCTGCCAGATAGATGGCGGTTCAAAAAGGCCAATAACCGCCTTTAAAAGCCCTTAAAAACCGCAATTAAAATCCCTTTTTGTAGTAGTGTGCATGAAGTATACCCAAATGACGATTGGATATTATACAAATGCCACGTCGACCATCGATGATATGTGTGTTCAAATTGTCCAAGAACCATGACCAATTTGCCAAATTTTCTCATCCGTCAGTGCGAATGCCAATGGCAAGATATGACCGTCAGCATCAATTCCAACAGCTATCAGTAGTTTCTCTTTATATGTTTCCCGCAAATGAGTCCCATCAATAGTGACAACCGGGCGGCAGTGCTTGAAACTATCTATGCTAGCTTTGAACGCCCAAAACATAGAGTGAAAAATCTTGTACCCAGCATTTCCACCATCTGCGTGTCTCTACTCCACAACAGTCCCTGGATTGCTTTGTTGCAAAGCTACTAAAAATTGGGGAAGTTCCTGATACGATTCATCCCAATCTCCATACACCATCTTCATCGCTTTTTGTTTATGAAGCCATGATTTCTTGTATGATATATCAATACCTAACCTTTTCACGTCAGTCCTTATATCACATGGCTTGTACGAGACATTTACCTCCACATTATCCCTTACCAAACGACCCATCATATTGCAATCAACATTAGGATGATTATAGCCAATATTATCAAGGTTACATGTGTGGTTGGATATCTTTGTGGTAATTTTCCAGTAACCATGATTTTTCTTTAGAGACCCCTGCACGCGCCAATTGCATGCTTTGTCGTTATAATAGATACATCGAACAAACCACGTTGACGAATTGGACTCGTGTACTTTGAAGTACCTATGCAGCCGAGCAGACCACATTTTCACTGCTTGTTGTAACTTTTGTTTACTTTCAAAAACCATGCCCTTCTCAAGCTCCGACTTAAAATCATCTTCCCACACAGGCCTTCCACCATCCTTAAACATATCAGCCATGTGATATTTCTCATCACCTATGTCATGAAAGAAAGCAATGGTACTGCCTTCATCCTCCATCGGACTAATTTTCGGTGAAGAAGGTGTTGGTGACGAGAGGGTAGCATCTGACTCGTAGTAATCAGCAAACTCTCCTTCTCTATCATAATCATCTCCGCATTCGTTATGACAATCGAGGCTTTCATGTGAGTCGTGTCCACCATTAAACGCTGTTGCACTATCATAATCATCTCCGTCTTCGTTAGGATCCTCGAGGCTAGCATCTGAGCTGTGTCCCCTATCAAACTCTTCGTCAGTATCATATTCATCTCTACCTTAGTTATGATCATCATGCAATACGGATCCACCACCCTGGTACACCAGATGAGTTACATTGTTACCCACCACACTAGTGTCTGGCTGCGTGAGACTGCCATGTACAGGGGGAGGAAATATCAAACGGGGAGTGCTAACATACTCTCCAAATGACGAAAGCCTCGATGGCACACCTTCTTCCAAAGGAGCGGACTGATTTGCTGAAGGCCCTTGTTCCCCATTACTAGTTTCTGGCCAAATAAAATCATTTCTCAAAACGGCCCCATACTGGCTCTAAGAACCATCGAGAGGTGCATTTCCAGATCCACCGTTAAGTAGTTCTGTAAATGACAACTCCGGTGAGATGCCTACGCCTAAGGACGCACCAACTATAGGTGGATTGGTTCCTCAACCACCTCTTTCAGAAAGAAGAGTTGCACAGCCCCGGCGAATGCAAAATGCCTAGGGATGAGAAGCATATCCTTCAAAGTTTCATCATTATCTACAGGGAGATGTTCCCATATAGTACCATGTTGGAAATTACTTATAGGATACCGGCAAAACACACTTAACTTGTGTTGTGAAGGAATAGTTCAGGTAATTTTGTATAACCTTTGCATTAACTCATCAAAGCGCATAGTCTCATCAACAGATGTAAATCGTTTTGCAGGGCAGCTATATTTAGAACCAGCAGGTCCTTCCTCTATACATCTATCCCAATATAGCGCGAGCTTCACAGAACACGTAGACATATTGCTACTCTACAAGATTATAGTCATGTAACCCTATGTTAACATTGACGTATCAAACTATTGTTACTAGATAATTCCAGCAACCAGAAATCTCCATAACCAACATTTATCAATTTTTCATAATGTCCAAACCAGCATGTTCAATTTTTTATATCCAAAGCCAAAGATTCAAGGCAAACACCTTCACTCAAGGAGAAATATGGCAAACAGTGATCACAAAATCTCAATTATAAGCATTATATACACACCTAAAAATTGAATACCAATGTACACCAACTCACAACAAAACTAAAGGCTCAGCTATTCGGCAAGATCAAATCATTTACTCATTTAGAATATATGCACAGTAATGTACATGCTAAAGTACACAGAAAACGCAACTAGGGAACCAAGGAAAGATTCAAAAGAGTAAAAATAACAGCCTCAAACAAGCATTTGTGTTCAGTTTTGTAGCAAGAAACAACTGAAACTCACTTTTTTGAGGGATTTTTTCGATCACAAGGGAGCAAAATCTGTATGTTGAACCAGCTTCACTGTACCGTCTCCACCACATGTCAGGAAACCATGCGAAAACACTTGAATGTACTGAACACCCTCCTGCAGAAAAGGAATCAAGTATTTCTTCAGTTTCTGCTCTCTGCTCTCTCAGATTGCAAGCAACAAGTCGGATAAGTACAAAACTACTGTTAGCTTATGTTCTAAAATTACTCAAACTACTCCTGCAAAATCGCGGGAGCTTGGTTGCAAAAAAGTGTGTCTTTCATGCAACCTTAGCCAGTGATATACTAATCTAGCTCTCTTGGCATCCCACAGTTTCACATCCTGCATTGCATGTTTTTTGTGGTAAACATACCCAACTATAAAACCCAAAGGTGGGAGAATAAATCAGTTTCTTAATGATATCTTCTGTTTTTTATTTCTTCTGTTATTTTTAATGATATCTCATGAGCTCCTTTTATGTTCTGTTTTATGTTCTGTTTCAAGTGCGGAGAAAAAACCAAACATCCAGAAAATGCAAGCTTATAGTCAAATGAGGAATTAAATTATACACATGACTAAACAACACAAAACAAACCGCCAATTTCGGCATAAAAATAAACCAATCCGCCATTTTGTAAATATACAAACTCAACCATGAAAATGGAACAATTTTTTTGAATGAAAAAACATGTAAATTATACCTAACATACTACATAACAGAGGCCAGTAGTGCAATGTTCAGCATAAATTTCACATTTAACATGAAGATTTCAACAAAACAAAGAATCCCTAAGGCTTATTCTTTTCGATTTTCAGTAGTAAGAGGGAGATACCTTTCAATTTATAGCATTATATGCTCTCCCAATGCTGTTGGAATTGAGTCGCCCTCCGTTGCCTCGGTGCCGCCGGTCTCAGCGCCACAGAGGAAGAGATGGCCCGACGGTCTCACTGCTGCCGAGGAAGAAGAGATGCGCCTGTGGGGTGGAGTTTTTTGGCTTCACAGCTTTTCGTTGGTAAATTTGGGATATCAAAGTAAAAGGGCTAGGATTACTGCTGTTATAAGTTACAGAGACTTCCCGATATGTGAAGAAAACGAATTTACGAAATTCGTTTTCTTCGAGTTTCCAAAGAAAGCGAAGTTTCCAACTTCGGTTTCTTTGGAATTTAGTTTCTGAAGAAAACGAAGTTCGGAAACTCACTTTCTTCACAAACTGATAAAAAATTATGCTTCCAAAGAAAGCGAAGTTTCCAACTTCGCTTTCTTTGGAATTTACTCCGGGTACCGATTTTGCGAAGAAAGCGAATTTCGCAAGTTCGTTTTCTTCAGTAAATGAGAAAAAATTAATTTTCCATTGAAAGCGAAGTTTCCAACTTGCTTTCAGTGGAATCCGAGCAAGTCACTGAATTGTGAAGAAAGCGAAGTTAGGAACCTCGCTTTCTTTAGAAAATGCGAAAAAATTAGTTTTCCAAAGAAAGCGAAGTTTCCAACTTCGCTTTCTTTGGAACTGACTCCTGGCAACCGATTTCCGAAGAAAGCGAGGTTTTGAACCTCGCTTTCTTCACAATCCACGGGAAATTCCGGATTTCATGAAAGCGCAACTGCGCTTTTATGAAATCCGGAATTTCCCCAAAAATGCCCCTATTTCTGGAATTTCGGCCTCTTTTTACATTTTTTATGGAAAAAATTCCCCTAATAATTCTCTTCCTGCAATGAAATACAATATCTTCCCGCCAAGAGCTGCTCATTTTATAGCTTCATCGAGAAGATAGTTGCGACTTGCGAGGGTCCGAGGACCTTTGTGTCATTTCTAGTCTTCCCGAATCTTTGGATCGGATGAGTGGAAAGGTTGGGAGGCTTTAGTTATGGCAGTTAATACAAAAGAGAGAAATAAAGTGCACTAATTTTGCATAATTAAGCATATTGGCTGTCAAGTTTTAAAAAATTATTTAGCACAATCATAGTTTGGAGTATTGCGATACGTATCATAGAATCGTACAATACTACGATCCAAAAACACCAGATCGATCATACTTCCGATTTTATCGATACTATAAAAATTTGTTAAAACAAGTAGTTTTTATATAAATTATCAGTAATTTTACATCTGTACATTTTGTCATATCAATATCGATCTTGCATCCAAATCGATCCTACCTAGGATTGTGATGGCCTTGCCTATCTACTCAATCTCTTGTTATAAAATCTCAAGTTTTGTTTGCAGGCAAGTTGGAAAAAAGATGTCCAGGTATTGGTGGGGGCGAGAAAGGAGATAAAAGGAAGATTCATTGGGCTTGCTGGGACAAAATTGCTGAACCAAAAGAGGAAGGAGGTTTGCGTTTTAGAAAGCTAGAAATTCTTAATGAGGCCCTATTAGCCAAGCAGTTTTGGAGAGTAATCAAAGAACCATACTTGTTGATGTCACGAGTGTTGAAAGGGAGATATTTTCCTAACAGTGACCTTTTCCAAATTCAGCATAGAAACCATGATTCTTGGCTGTGGAAAAGCTGGCTTAGTGCAAGAGAATTAGTTAACCAGGGCAAGCAATGGATTGTAGGTGATGGGAGCTTAATACAAGCTTGGGAGGAGAATTGGATTACAGGTTCATTCTGTTCCAAACCTATGAGTACCAAACCTCCTAATTGCTCTATACAAATGGTGAAGGATTTAATTGACCAAACAAGAAAATGTTGGGAAGAGGATTTGGTGAAACAACTTTTTGATGGGATTGAAGCAGAAAAGATTTTACAAGTCCCAGCAAGTATGGTAGGAGCTAGGATTAGTTGAAGTGGAGACACGAAAAGAATGGAAATTTCACAGTAAAGTTAGCCTATAACTTTGCCCAGACAAGAAAGGAAAATGACAGTCTACAAGGTGAAGCCAGCCACAAGAGAAAGGAAATGAGGAAGATGTGGACAAAATTCTAGAAACTACAGGTGAAAGCAAAATTAAAAACTTCATATGGAGGTGTTTTCATGGATGGATTCCAGTTAACAGTAATATTATTAAAAGGGGGATGTAGATAGATGATATATGTAGCAGATGCGATCAAGAAATGGAAACTATTGAGCATATTTTCTTTCATTGTACCGAATCTGTTATTGTTTGGAAAATTGCCCCTGATAAATGGGATAGGATACATCATCTAACAGATTCTTTCAAGAACTGGTGGAAGAAATTTTGCATGGCTGCGATGAATGTCAATCTTATACAAAGAATTGAGTTGACGAATTATTTGTTGTGGCATATATGGAAAGCAAGGAATAGCTGGTACTTCCAAAAGTAATGACTTGAACCAGTGGAGATAGTACATCGAGCATGTTTTGAATGGCAGGAGTACAAATCAGCTCAGGAAGGAATACATACGAACGTAGATAATACAAAGGCTACTACTGCAAGTAGTATCGGATGGGAAAGGCCTGGCCAAGAATTTTTCAGAGTAAATGTGGCTTTGGAGCTAAGAAGAAATGAAAAGAAAGCTAGCATTGGTTTCACTATTAGAGATGATCAGGGAATGCTTGTTCTGGCATTAGATGCCACAAAACAGAATGTGATGATCAGGTTTACTGTAGAAATGGAGGTCATTCGTACAACTCTTTTGGTGGCGGAACAAAAAGGAGTCCAGCAAGTAGAAGTGCAGAGTGATAACAAGAATATGGTAGCTTGGTTACAAGGAAAGATTTCACCTATTTCAGAAGCAACAACCATAGTTGAAGACATCATTCTGTTGAGATCTAAAGTTTCAGTTTGTAAGTTCTTTCTTATTTATCCATAAGAAATGGAATAGGTCAAGCCAATGTTTGGCTAGATTTGCTTTGTCTATTGATTGTCCACAATGTTGGGAAGATTCTTTTCCATCGTGGATAGACGGAGCTTTCTGTTTTGACTGAATAGGTCAGGTTAACTTTCTTGTATTAATCCTTCTTTTTTATTTACAAAATTATTACTGTTTAAGCCAAAAAAAAAACATATTAAGGTTTAGTAAAAAAAAATTATTAAAAATGAACTTCAAGTTAACAACAATTTAACACACACAAACAAACCATCCCACTCCCCCGGGCGCTAATGGAAGACAAATCCTCCTCTCAAAGGTGTTTTATTCTTTGTTTTTTTTTTTTTTTTGGTAATTTTTAAATGTTAAAAAGTCTAATTTATAGCTTCAACAAATCATATGGGTAAATGTACGAGGTAAACACACTTTTGGAGGTTTTTCAAATTGTAATAAATCACACATAAGGTGTATTTTGTTGGGAATATTTAGAGGGGAGGAAGAAAAAAATCGCAACAAAAATAATAAACTAGTATATATTGTAGGCTTCAAATCATGTACGAGACACTTTCCTTTAGGTTTATTTCTTCCACTACAAAGTGCAATAAATTAGGAAGAAATTCCTACAGGATAAGATGAAGAAAAAGTTCAAGAAGTTCTGCACTAAAATCTTAAAGTATAGAAAATAAAAAAGGGAGAGCAATGATTTTACAAGTCTTGTACATCTAAAATCTGCAGCCTCTAGATACCAAGGAGATCCTATTTATAGAGATTCAAGTCCATTAATGATTAGACACCACAATGAAGTTGCATCCCTTCATGAGTTGTGATGAGGACATCCCTAGCGACATAGTAAAGACAAGCCAGCAGGATCAATCCGAGAGCAGGGAGCCACTAGTTCTACATCGTGGCCCAACATTTCTGAAGGACACAAGTCCTTATCAAAGAGACTCTCTGATTGACATTGTGGGCCCATGACCAAAAAACGATAGAAAGCTGTAGATGAAGCTCTTAAGAACCTTATCATCTCCAGCTCCCGTCAAGCCCACAAAATAGAAGAAGGCCATATGCTAGATCCCCAATACAAGAATACAAGAAGGACAAGGTGGTCCACGTCTTTTCAATCCTTGAAGAAATGCAACCCCTAGTCCTGCGACAAGAATGGCGGCCTGTTTCGTAGAGTCTGTTGACTCTACGAAACCTCGCATCCACAACTCATGCTCCATCTTACTTTGGGTCAATCCATACAGCATCCAAGCTTCTCAAGTTGGCCCACAGATATCAGAAGCAGACTGCGAAGAAGCCTGCAACGCAAGCCCAAGCCACGTTCCATCGCAGCCCACCTCCTCAATGGATCCGCGCGCAGAGCCTTTGGGCTTTTTGCAAATTTCGCAAGTTGCCTTGTTCTAGAATCCGAGAAGGATTTGGAAAGCGTATGTTTTCCTTCTCCTTTTCCAATAATAATTACAATTATAATTAAGTTAAGTTACCTTAATTAGTCACAACTTGACTTAATGAAATCCCTATTAGCAATAGCAACCTAAGATGAACCTAGGAGGGGGAGGAGGTGAATTAGGTTCTTGACCTTTTAAAAATATTTCTTCTACAAAGAAGAACTTTGAAAAAGCATTTTCAAAGACAAGTGTAAAAATAGTTTTTAGCAAGTGAGGTGTGTGATTGGTGATTTGCAAAACCGAAAACAAATAAACAAACAAGGCAAGAGCACACCAAATTTATAGTGGTTCGGATTCCCCTTGAATCCTAGTCCACTCCCAAGTTCTACAACTTGAGATTTTTAATCTACTATGAAACACTTAAAGGAGTGTTCCAATCCCTTCACTTGCTTAAGATTAATCTCTTAATCCCAAGTCTTTTCCCTTCCCTAATCTAACTCTAGACTAGGACTCCGTTGCTGAATCTACCTCTAAATTAAGACTTCTTTGCCTAAGGCTAGCAATTGGATCTTTTGCCCTAGTCTTCCTCAATGATTTGAGGTCTTATTCAAGACTCCTCTTGCTTACACCAAAGGACTTTTGCTCAATCAACCTCTTGATCAAAACTTTCTCCCCTTTGCCTAATCTAGCTCTAGACTTAGGACTTTTACAATTGCCTCAACCATCCTCTTGATTAGGACTTTTACAAATGCCTAACTTAGCTCTAAGCTAGGACCTCTACCCTTTGCCTAATCCAAACTCTTGGATAGGTCTTTAATCCAAATGCCCAACTTACCTCAAATTGGGACTTGTACAATTGCCCAAACTCAACCTCTTGAGTTGGGTATTTCCTTCTGTTCTTGGTCCCCCTTTCTTCTTGCCTAATTCTTCACATAAGAGCTCAGGACTTTACCTAATACAAGTTGCCTACACTCAAACTCTTGAGATAGGACTTTTCTAGATGATTTTTACAAAGATGAAAAGCTCCACAATAGAGTTTACAAATAACACTACGATTGGGCACAAAGGCCTCTTGCTAATCCTACCTTAACAAGCTAATTTGACACACAACTGTTTGAAATAGAGCTTGAGAATGTTTCTTAAGTGTAGGAGACTTGAAATGGATGATTAACCATCTTTTTGTAGCTTGGGGTTACTTATAGAGATGGCCAAATAGCTTGCAACGGCTCTTAACGGCTACTTGAAAGTTGTCAGAAAAAGCCTTGTCTGATTCGTATGATAAATCGGATGGAAAATCGCAGCTCTCACAAAGATGCCCTTTATGTATCTAACGGCTATATCGTCTGATTTTCGGTCCGCGTCGGATGATAAATTTGGATGCTCGGCTTCGACTTCGAAGGCCCGTCGACATCCGGTTTTGAGGCTTTAATTTAGCTTTGAGTTTTGGAATAAATTCCAACCTGAGAGCTCAAAGGGTGTTGTCTGCATGTCGAGGCTTGGGCTCAAAGGTTTCTGGGTTTAGCTTTGATCTCGAAGGCCTGTCGAGACTCGAATTTGAAACTGTTCTTGAGTTCAGATCTTCGTGCGATTTTCTATCTGACTCGGACAAGAAATCAGATGAAGTTCAATTCCAGAACTAAAAGTTTTCTTCAGGAACTCTTGTCCGATTAGTCACTCGATTTGTACGTTAATTCGGAAGAGGTCTTTCTTCTTGCCATTTTTCTCTTTCCTTGAATTTCTCGACTGGCTACCATGCGAGATGTTGTCCAACTCGGACACTAGATCGGACACTCTGTTTTGCTGCACTTGTTCTTCATTTTTCTACACAATTCTTCAAGTGCAAAGCATTAAACAAAATCATATATTTGTTTAACTTATCATCAAAACAAAGATTGAGACCATAGGTTTAACACTTAATTATTAGTTTCCTTTTTAAAGTAGATTTTCTTTCCCACTTGAATTTGGATTTTCTCTTCAAGATACCAAATCAGGCTTTCCTTTTCCTATTTTATTTCTTGTGAATTTTTGGGTTTCCTCTTTAAAGGAGACAATCAAAATTCGCACCTACCTTATTCGAGTTTCCTTTTCGAATTTGGTTTGTAATCCAATTCCAACTCTCGTTGGTTTTCACTTTTAATTTGTTTCATTTTCCTTGTAATTTTTGACTACTCCTATCCCTATAAATAGGAGGTAGCCAAAAACACCAAGACTTAGAATTCATAGTATAACTGTGAGGGTTATCCTTTACTTTGGGTTTTCCACTTTATTGTTTTGAGCTTGTGTGTTTATTATGTATTGATAACTCTGTAAGTTCCTGAACTTAGGGTTTCTAGGTTACTTGCTCCACCTAGATTTCTATTGGTTCGCCTCTTAATTCTTGTATCTAGTTAGGAATAAAATAGCTAGTTCACCTAGGCTAAGTAGGGAATTTTGAGTCTCCAAGAGAGTAAGTTCGTGACCTTTCAAGTTCGCTCCTTCCTTGGTAGTCGACTTCCGCAACGTGGGGCGTTTCACAACAACTCACATCAAATTTGGTCTTAAAGCCAAGGCAAGCTTGTTTGGTAGGAGGAATACCGGAATAACTCGGTTGAACTCATAAGGTGTTTTCTCTCTCCCTCTCTTTAATTTTTCTTGTATGAAAATTGTTTGCGTATCAAACTTGGTATCTTACATGGTTCCTCGAATAATTAATTGAGAATAAAGATGACATATTGCATGTTGGAATTTTTTTTGAAGATCAATTAAAAAAAAGGGAAGCATTGCATTATTTTCGGATTTAGCAATAAAAATCGATTTTATCTTTTGCGAAATCCTAGACAAAATTCTCTTGCTGGGAAAATTAAGAAAAAGAGGTTGGTTAAAAGAAAAGAAGAAATCGGAAAAAGATGAAAAAAACAAAAGTTGAAAAAAAATAAAATAGCATAAAAATTTTGTGATTTGCGATTTTTCTCTCCGGTATTCTTCTTCCTCTCTTTTTGCGATTTTTTGTGCTTCAGTGTGATAGTAACACTCCTGTTGTATTACAAATTGTTAGATAATTTGTTGGCTGAATAGTACTGAAAGATTCCGCCTTTGTGTCTTAAAAGTGTTTTTAAAATTGTGTATCGCCAAAGGTTGATCTATTTTTGGTTCTAGGGCTTTTTGAAAACCCTAGTTCTCTTGGCTATAAGAGTTTTAGTTTTGATCAGACCTCGACACCTTAAAGCAAAATTACGATTTTACCCTCCGGGGCAGGATTACGATTTCAGGGTTTAAGTTGCCACTGGTTATTTTGGCTGAGACTCAACTCCAAGTCTTGTGCTTAATTTGGGAAGTTGAGGATTGGTTTCTTTGATTACCTATTAGGAATGTGATCACATCTTAGGTAGTTTTCCTGATTGAAACACTCTGCTATATGTTCTTGGCTTCTACTCATTCTGAGTTGCCCTGTAAATTACTTAGCCTGAATTCTTTTCAAGCGACCTGGACGTTAAATGTTAAATTGTTTAAGATTTTCTCATCGTATGCATTACATTAATTTCTTGAGATTGAGGGCTTCTCCCCGAATCTCCTCCTTGTGCACTTCTTGTCTGAATCAAATACTGAAAAATATCTTTTTCTACACTTCAAAATCAAAATAGGTTCAGCCCTCATTTCAAGAATTACTTTGCGTTTTTGCCTAAGTTTGTTACTTGTTTAAGTGAATTTGCATATTTACATCCTTGCTCAAAATTGAAATAAGACCACTGTAAAGGAGTGAGAGGTAAAAGGCAAAGTGACTTTCAACAAGTCTTGAAAAAGCCAATTAGAGCGAAACACTGGGAAGTGCTTAGTTTTAGTTGAAACATTTGGGGGACAGGGGGTGAGGTTATTATCACCTATTGAAAACTTGTCTAAAGCAGGTAGTTTTCCACAATTGTAGGATTCATGACTGCCACCCAATGGAGCCTCGATTTCCATACCAGGGTTAAGGCAAATGGAGAGGTGGCCATCTTGATAATCGATGGAGGTAGTTGCACCAATTTGATAAGCGATTTCATAGTAGACAAAATGTCGCTGCCTCTAGTCGATCATTCTCAACCTACGATCTTCAGCGGTTTAGCAACATGGACACCGTCCACATTCAAAAATAGGTAATGGTACACATAGAAGTGGGGAGTTTCCAAGCTAACGTTGTCTGTGACATCATTCCTTTGCGAACTTGTCACCTTCTGCTGGGACGCCCCTGCTCTATGATGTCAATGCGTGTCATGATTGTGTCGCCAATAGCTACACTATCTGGCAACACGACAAAACTATCCTTCTGAAGCCCAAGCCCTCGGCCGAGGTAATTTCTGAACAAGCCCAAATCAAAGAGGCTTTTGCGCAATGGGGTAGCCGCTCGAAGGAATGCCCCAGTGTTGTCAGGGAGAGCTTGGCACACCCTGACCCATCGAGTAAGCACTTCCACCTATATGCTAGTGCTCAGAATGTTAGCAAGGTTCTCAAGAAGGTAGAGTTACTGTGACGCCCCACACCTAACCCCCTTGCTTAGAAAAATCATTCCCTACGAGGAGAAGAGAGCCGGCGCTAGGGTCATATAGGGCTCTCGCTCAACAATCGATACAGAATAAACAGAGAGAAATATACATTATTATACTTATTCCAAAAATCCAAGAAGTTCAATGCAGTGGAAAAATACAATAAAATTGTCGAGGACGACCATAGGCGAAACTATCCTCCCAAATAGGGTTTATGACCTAATCTATTACAAAGCCTCCTTAGTGTTATCTTAAACGCCCAACGGCTTCACCTCTAGCGCACGCGAATCAAGCACCTGTAATCAAATCGTGAAGGGAGTGGGGTGAGCTTAAGCTCAGTGAGCGACCTCTGGTTTTGTAGCAAATCCCACTGTAGGTCTTTATAGAGAAGCTAGGAGTCAAGTATACAGTTCAAGCATGCATTCATACAGGTATGTATATAAATAACCATGTAACCTCGGAGATACATTCAATCAAAGTCTATCAAATTAGGCAAGTCAATCACATTAGGCATATAGTTCAGCACATGGTAACTATGAAAAACGAGCATGGAAACATAGAAACAACGGTTATATACACATTTGAACCACTAGACTCCTAGCAAGCGGATTGCAAAAACAAGCCTTCTCTAATAAAGCTAGGTTCGAATCTATTCAAGTGTCCGAGTTGTTCAAGTAGTTGATGGGTTGCAAAGCACATCACCCCTGTTGCAGCCGTATAATAGAGGTATGCTCGACAGCAGGGGTTTTGGATCCTAGCCCTTTCACATTCATGCCATCAATTGTCCTCGCACTACGGAGGAGTGTCGGCTATCTGCGACATAGATTTCACCAGCAGGCACGTCTAAGGGAGAGTGGAAATGAGGAAAGCAAACTCACTTTCACCAGCAGGCGACTAAGGGCGATTGGATACAAGGAAAGCAGACTCAGAGCCCATGTCTTATCTAGTTGGTCCTTGACCCATTCGATGCTAAGGTGATCATGGCAACCCTAGTATGCTTCATACATATCTAAAATATCTAAAGGCACTATGCAATCCTAGATGACATGCCACTTACCTCGAGAAGTCTACGTCCTTCTAGGTTGGCGGGTCATACTAGCTCATCATTGCAGGCATACATAATAGCAAGTATGCAGGTAGACAAGTCATGCGAAGCAGAGTATGTAACAAGCAGGGCATGACACCAAGTAGGCACGTAGCACATAAGCACGCATGTTTCATGTACAATACAATCGAGAAAACAAGCAAATGATGAGGCGTGGGAAACCTTGTTGGCAAATAGGAACCCACAATAGTACATATAGCTACACATAAATACTACGTAGATATTTCGTTTAAATCTTAGGAAACTAGTGAGTAATCCCTCACTTGGGTCAACGATCAGCTCCTGCAGATAAACGGAGGCACAATTATTAGTTAAGGAAGAGTTGTTGACTTTCTAAGCAAGTTTGACTTTTTGGTCAACTGGGGTTAAGTTTGACTTTTCAGGTTAAGTTTGACTTTTTCAGCCAGTTTTGACTTTTCGTTCAATCGTTAACCTTTCGGGATAAGTTTGACCTTTCTCGAGTTAGGTTTGACTTTTACTATCAACTTTGACTTTTCGATCAACCATTGACCTTTCGGGGTAAGTTTAACCTTTCTCGGGTTAGGTTTGACTTTTACAATCAACATTGACTTTTCAGTCAACCGTTGACCTTTTGGGTCGACTAGAGCTGACTTTGGACGTTAGGGTCAACTTTAGGTCAAGGGGTTTAGTTTTGGTCAAAGGGGTCAAGGTTGAGTCAAAGGGGTCAAGGTTCAAGTGTAGGGTTCAAACCGGTCAAGGTCGGTCAAAGGTCAAGGGTCAAGGGTCAAGTCTTGTGGTCAAGGGTCAAGTCTTGTGGTCAAGGATCAAGCCTAGGGTCAAACAGGTCAAGGCTAGGGTCAAAGCCCAAGGTTGGCACGGCCGGGCGCGACATGCATGCACAGCCCGCGTATGGCTTGCCTTGCACTCAAGGCTTGTGCACGCGCGGCTCGCGAGTTGCCCTTTTCGGGGCCATTTCTATTGCGTCTCTAGTCTGATTCTTTCCGTTCCAAAAACACAAGATCGTAGACATGCATCAATACTATAAAACTAATTATTTTTTACACAATTTGAACCATTCTATCACCCTTTTTCATGGCTCTAAACATGGCATGGTACACTGTTTTTTCCATATTTAATTTCTTGTTCTTAGTTTGCATATTAATTCAAGATCCCGTTTTTAACCAATCCCACTAGATGCAATCCGTCATAAACCCTCTTAAACATGTAAAGCCCCTTTCTCATGCATAGATCTCCCCCTGTTGTGAAGAAATTCAACAACCCATATGAAATCTCACCCTCCTAAAATGCATGATTTCATGCCACCTTGCGGGGGTTAAAGAGGGGTTTTAGAGACTTACCTTTGTCCTAAGAATACCACGAACGTGTAGAGGAGGGTTTAGGCGAACCAAATATCCTAAGAGAACCAAAGTGTTGATGGCGACTTTCCGGCGACCTAGACGAGGGCGGCTTCTCAAGTTGGTAGCTTGCAGGGTTTTTAGAAAGTGGAAAAAGAAGGGTTGGAGACATGTGGATCTATTTATAAATGTCTCCTAGGTTCTAGGAAGGTTTTAGAACCTTCCTGTAAAACCCTAGCCACCTCCACCTTGATTTGAATCGGGTTTGGATTAGAGAAAATCCAAATCCGTTTCAAAAAACCCGTCTCCCGCTGTTTTCTCGAGGTTGCCCACTGGAGCTTGCATGCCATGCACACGGGGTCTAGTGGCACACGCTGCTGCGCATAGCTTCCTGCCTGCAATGAGGGCCTGCGACGGTGTCTCCTTGATTTCCAGATCGTCGAGTTGCACCACATGCCTTGGGTCTGCTAGGTATCTCCGTAGCATCAATACGTGGAATACTGGATGCATCCTTCCTATGGACGCAGGTAACTTTAGCTTGTAGGCGACTTCGCCCATGCGCTTCAGAATCTTGAAGGGTCCTAAGAACAGGGGACTCAACTTTTCTCGTCTCTTACGCTTAATGATGTAGGTGTACCAGGTAACCTTCAAAAAGACTCTGTCTACTTCCTCAAAGCTCAAATCTTTACGGCGTTTGTCTGCATAACTCTTTTGTCTGCTCTGGGCGGTTTGGAGCTGTTGACGTATTAACTGTGCGTCATGGTATGCTTTTTCCACCAACAGGACCAGGGTGGCCGGCGTGACTTTCCTCTCTCTCACTTTGTCCCAATGTAGCGGGAACCGACACTTTCTTCCATGCAAGGCTTCATAGGGTGCCATCCCTATCGAAACTTGGTGGCTATTGTTGTAAGCGAACTCAACAAGCAGCAGGTGTGTATCTCACGCTCCTCCAAATTCCAGGGAATAAGCTCGGAGCATGTCCTCGAGGATCTGAATAGTACACTCAGACTGTCTATCAGTCCGAGGGTGAGCGGCAGTAATAAAGTTCAACTTCGTACCCAACGCCAACTGCAACTGCTGCCATAATCTGGAAGTAAACCTAGGGTCATGATCCGATGTGATGCTGGCTGGCACTCCATGCAGCCTTACTATCTCCATGATGTAGAGCTATGTCAATTTCTCAAGCATGTATCTGACATTTACTGGTATGAAGTGAGCCGTCTTTATGAGTCGGTCCACTATCACCCACACGGCGTCGTGATTGCATTGTGACCTCGGTAGTCCACTAACGAAATCCATTGTGATATGTTCCCATTTCGATTTGGGAATCTCCAGTGGTTTTAACAACCCTGATGGTCGTTGGTGCTCTGCCTTCACCTGCTGGCACGTCAACTAGGTTGATACAAATTGGGCAACTTCCCACTTCATATTGTCCTAACAGTACCTGGTCCTCATATCCTTGTACATTTTGGTGCTTCCTGGTGTACCGTGTACCTAGACTTGTGTGCCTAATTCATTATCTCCTTCTTCAGTGCATCATCTTTCAGCACGTACAATCTTTCTCGATACTGCAGGCCCCCATCAGGTCCTATCTGGTAATCGGGGTGTGTGCCTTATCTTGCTAGCTCAATCCAGTGACTCAAGGCGGGATCCTCTTCCTGAGCCTTTTTGGTAAATCGAGTTTAATGCGCACGTTAGCTAAAACTTCTATCCGTACTAACTAGGCTTTGCGGCTGAATGTATCTGCCACCACGTTAGCCTTGCCGGGGTGGTACTGAATCGTACAGTCATAGTCCTGTAGAAACTCCATCCACCTTCTCTGCCTTAGATTAAGGTCCTTCTGAGAGAATAGGTACCTTAGGTTCTTATGGTCAGAGAAGACTTCAAAGGTCACCCTGTACAGGTAGTGCTTCCACTTGGCCAAAGCGAAGATCATGGCCGCCAGCTCCAAATAGTGGGCCTAAGAGGACTTTCGGGATGCATAAACAATCACCTTTCCCTTTTGCATCAGGACGCAACCAAGTCCCTCTTTGGAGGCATTGGTGAATACAACAAAGTCCTCATTTCCCTCGGGTAGGATCAACACTGGTGTGGACGTGAGCCTTTTCTTCAACTCATAGAATGCGGCCTCTTCCTTATCGTTCCACGCAAACTTCACGTCTTTCTAGGTCAGCTTGGTCATTGGCCCAGCTATTTTTGAGAAGTCGGGGATGAACCTCCTGTAGTACCCTGCTAACCCCAAGAAGCTCCGTACATCCATCGGGTTCTCCGGTGTTCTCCAGTTCATCACGGTCTCTACCTTGGCTGGGTCCACCGCGATTCCTTTCTTGGAAATAACGTGGCCCAGGAAAGACACCTGATCTAACCAGAACTCGCATTTGCTGAATTTATCGTACATTTGGTGTTCCGTCAGCTTCTGCAACACCTTCCTTAGGTGTTCCTCATAGTTCTCAGTGTTTCAGGAGTATACTAGGATATCGTCGATGAAGATTACAACAAACTGATCCAGATAAGGCTGAAACACCCGTACATCAAATCCATAAATGCAGCCGGTGCATTAGTCAATATGAATGGCATTACAATAAACTCATAGCGCCCGTAGCAAGTGTTGAACGATGTCTGGGGGATGTCCTCTTCCCGAATCCGTAACTGGTAATACCCTTGCCACAAGTCGAGCTTAGAGAATACCGTCGCCCCCGTAGATGGTTGAAGAGCTCATCTATCAAGGGCAACGAATACTTATTCTTGATGGTGAGGTTATTCAAACCTCGATAGTCTATACACATCCCCATTGTTCCATCTTTCTTATTCACGAAAAGTACGGGGCCTCTCATGGCAAGGTATTAGCTCGTATGTACCCCTGTGCCAACAATTCCTCCAGCTGCTTCTTTCATTTGCTTAGTTCTGCCAAGGCCATTCGATACGGGGTCCTGGAGTAAGGTTCGGTTTCGGGAACCAGGTCTATGGTGAACTCAATCTCTCTAGTAGAAGGTAAAGCATTAACTCTTCCGAAAACACGTCTGGGTACTCCTTAACAACGTGAGTACTTTCTATCTTGGCTTTCTCCTTCGGCTTGTTAATCATCACGGCAAGGAATCCCTGTGCCCCTTTCCACAATAACTTCCGAGCTTTCATCCAGGATATCAGTGGGGCGGTCGCCTTCTTGCTCCTCAACTGCAACACCACTTTCGGCTGTCCCGACTCTTTGAAAATTACCCTCTTGCCCAGGCAATCCAAAAAGGCGTGGTTCTGGGCTAGCCAATCCATTCCAAGGATCGCATCTTAGCCTCTCAATTCTAGGGTCACTAAGTCCGCAGGGCGGTTTTTCCCTTGGACACTTACGGTACAATTCCGGTATATCTCATCCGTACACAACAAAACATTAGAAGTTGGGATACTTACTTCTAACGTGAACGCGGTAATTTTTCGGGTCACCCCAAGCCCTTGGGCACAAAATTCAAAGAAATAAGGGACTGGGTGGCACCAAGGTCAATCAGTACGTTTGCGGGTAAGTTCAAAATATAAATGGTACCTTACACCACATCATTGTTTGCGTGAGCCTCTCGGTGCTTGATTGCTAAGACACGAGCTGCTACCCTTTCCCTGGGTCGGCTGCTGGTTTCTGGTTGCCCTTAGCGGGGTCTGTTTGTGACTTCATTCCAGGGCAGTTCTGAATCCTATGGTCACTGCTCCCACACTTCAAGCATTTGTTGGCCTTACGCCAGCATTCCGCCTCCATATGGCCGGCCCTCTGGTAGAAGTGACAGATAACCTTAGGCTTCTATGTTCCTTTGCCCTTGTCATTGCTCGTCCAGTTGTGGTCACCTCTCTTATCCTTAGGGGTGTTCTTGGTGATACCCTCGCAAGCTTTCAACACCTTCTTGTTGTTGCACTTGGAGCGAAATGCAGTGATCCTGTCTTGCACATCCTCAGCACGTTGGGCCTTTTCAACTGCGTCGGTATAGGTTAGCAAGTCCACGGCGGTAAAGGTGGACTGGATCTCGAGCTTAAGTCCGGAGATGAACTTCTTCTTCCGATCCTCATCCGTAGCCACAATTCTTGGCGCGTATTTAGACAACTTAGAGAAAGTGGCCTCGTAATTTGCAGAGTCTATTTGTAGCCAAAGTATGAATGTAAAAAGGCTAAATCTACAACAAAACCTCATGGCTTGTATACGCCTCTCCTCGTACCTTTTGGCCCGTGGACTGATATCTCAATGGATTTTATTCTCGCCCTGCCACGGACTTAAAGAGGTAATGATTCTATCTTCATTGTTATTGACCGTTTCTCTAAAATATAGCACTTTCTGCCTTGCAGGAAGACTGACAATGCCAAGTATGTCATCGACCTCTTCTTTAATGGAGTCATCCGCCTTCACGGCATCCCGCACACCATTGTGTTAGATCACGACATTAGATTTTTAAGTTACTTGTGGAAGACTGTTTGGAGTCGTATGGGGATAAGGCTGTTATTTTCCACCACAACACACCCCCATACAGATGGTCAAACGAAAGTCACTAATCGAACCATGGGAACTCTTCTCCAAGCCTTGATCAAGAAAAATCTAAAAAGCTGGGAAGATATGATTCCTGTCACGGAGTTCGCCTACAACTGAACTCGGTATTCAACAACCGGATACTTCCCTTTTGAGGTAGCATGCGGTTTCAACCCATTAACACCTCTTCATTTAGTTCCTTTGCCTTTTGTAGAACAAACTAACCTCGATGTTACTAAGCGTGATGAGGTTGTTAAGAAGTTGCATGAGAAGGTCCGAGAGAATATCGAAAGGAAGAACGAGCATAACTCTCGCCAAGCCAATCGACACAGAGTGAAGCTGACCTTCGAACCCGGTGACTGGGTCTGGGTTCATATGAGAAAGGAATGATTCCCGCAGGCCCGTAAGACAAACCTCGACCCATGTGGGAATGGGACCGTTCCAAGTGACCTCGCAAGTCTGCAACAACGTATATAAAATTGGCCTTCTAGGTGAGTATGGCGTCAGTACGACTTTCAATGTTTTTGACTTGTCTCGTTTTGAATTGGACAGCGCTATGGATTCGAGGACGAATCCTTTCCAACCGGGAGGGATTGATGAGGACATCCCTAGCGACATAGTAAAGACAAGCCAGCAGGATCAATCTAAGAGCAGGGAGCCACGAGTTCTACATTGCGGCCCAACATTTCTGAAGGACCCAAGTCCTTATCAAAGAGACCCTCTGATTGACATTGTGGGCCCCATGACCAAAAAAGGACAAAAAGCTGTAGATGAAGCTCTTAAGAACCTTATCATCTCTAGTTCCCACCAAGCCCACAAAATAGAAGAAGGCCATATGCTAGGTCCCCAATACAAGAAGGACAAGGTGGTCCACGTCTTTTCAATCCTTGAAGAAATGCAACCCCTAGTCCTGCGACAAGAATGGCGGCCTGTTTCATAGAGTCTGTTGACTCTGCAAAACCTCTTATCCACAACTCATGCTCCATCTTACTTTGGGTTAATCCATACAGTATCCAAGCTTCTCAAGTTGGCCCAGATGATATCAGAAACAGACTGCAAAGAAGCCTGCAGCGCAAGCCCACGCTGCGGCCCATCGCATCTCGCCTCCTTAACGGATCCGCGCTCGCAGAGCCTTTAGGCTTCTTGCGAATTTCGCAAGTTGCCTTGTTCTAGAATCTGAGAAAGATTTGGAAAGTGCATGTTTTCCTTCTCCTTTTCCAATAATAATTATAATTAAGTTAAGTTACCTTAATTGGTTACAACTTTACTTAATTTTAGTTTCCTTTTTAAAGTAGATTTTCCTTCCCACTTGAATTTGGATTTTCTCTTCAGCATACCAAATTCAAGCTTTCATTTTCCTATTTTATTTCTTGTGAATTTTTGGGGTTCCTCTTTAAAGGAGACAACCGAAATTCGCACCTACCTTATTCGAGTTTCCTTTTTGAATTTGGTTTGTAATCTGATTCCAACTCTAGTTGGTTTCCACTTTTGATTTGTTTCATTTTCCTCGTAATTTTCAACTACTCCTATCCCAATAAATAGGAGGCAGCCGAAAACACCAAGACTCATAATTCATAGTATAATTGTGAGGTTTATCCTTTACTTTGGGTTCTCCACTTTTTTGTTTTGAGCTTGTGTGTTTATTATGTATTGATAACTCTACGAGTCCTGAACTTAGGGTTTCTAGGTTACTTGCTCCGCCTAGATTTCTGTTGGTTCACCTCTTAATTCTTCTATCTAGTCAGAAATAAAAGAGCTAGTCTCACCTAGGCTAAGTAGGGAATTTGAGTCTCTAAGAGAGTAAGTTCGTGACCTTTCAAGTTTGCTCATTCCTTGGCAGTCGACGTCCGCAATGTGGGGCGTTTAACAACAACTCACATCAAGTTGCTTCATACCGCTTTAAAGAAAAATGCCCCTTCATTACTGACTTCAATTAAGGGACATGTTGGTTCATTTAATCCAACATGGCAGTGCTGAAAAATGTATCTATGATTTTTGCCACGGAGTTATGCTGCACCACTGCGGCTATTTGTGAGCTAAGGATTGAAAAATTCTTCTTTTCTCGCATATTTGACGTGTAGAAATGAAAATAAAACTATAAGATTATACATATATGAGAATGGATAAGTAACTAATTAAAAGAATTGTAGATTGCTGTGGGGAGGATATTAGTGATGAGTGATTTCTTTTCTTATTTGTACGAAGCAAATATAGAGACTGTAGTTCTAAAAATCACTGATTCTTTTATGTGGGCAAGACACCCACAATTTATTTGCATTTTCCTACTAGCCTAGTGACCAAATTTATTAGTTAAAGGTTTTTTTTTTTTTTTTTGTACTTTTCACTAACCACATATTTGATAATTTAGACAAATTTTAGGGTGACGCCATATATAGTATTTTCACGAGATCATTCATTCAACATATAATGTGATGTGAATTACTTTACGGTGCAGAATGAGAATTGCCAAAAAAGATATTCAAACGAGATCATAAAACTAACAGCTTTTACTCCAATCAAACATGCAAGATTAAAAAAATTGAAACAATTAACTTAACCTAGCTAGCAGTCTAATAGGAGGTGAAACATTGTAGAGAAATTAGGTGAGCAAGAACCTAATTAACTATGTTTCCGACTATGATTACCAATGTCAATAGAGAATTTCTTTGCAAAGGAATTAATCTCACTATTATGCAATTAATTAACATCAAAATTCTATACTTTATTGAGGGAGCTAAGGCACTTGTTGAATCCTCGAAAAAGACGATCTCGTTGACGTCTGTCCTTCACCGGCTGATGTCGTCTTCCATCTGCTTTTGGGATCAGTTCCCCTATGCAACTCCGATGATCAAGTTAGAGAAAGAAATATTCGAAGTATATATGTCTTTAAGCAAGAGTTCAATACCTTTCAAATAAGGAAAATGGTGAGTATTTATCGTAGGAACGGGGTGAGTGGCTACAGTTGTCCAGTTAAAGTGTCCCATTTACCTTGTACCACATGTTGATGATGCCACCTGTTGAGCATCTATGAATCTGGACTGCAGGTCGGCATTGACATATGTCGGCTTGACTTCACCCCATTCGTGAAGGACGGGGTCAGCTTTACCTCACCTCGTCCTTGATCCCATATCCAACACCAGGTCGTCTACTGACGAGGTCGACCCCAAGTCGTCCACTGACGAGGTTGGCACCCCCAAGTCGTCCACTGACGAGGTCAGAACCTAGTTCGTCCACTAACGAGGTCGGAACCCAGGTCGTTCACTGACGAGGTCGGAACCCAGGTCGTCCACTGACGAGGTCGGAACCCAGGTCACCTCTGCATTAATCTAGTATCCAACAATAGCCCCTAAAGTAATGGAGTTGAAGTCGAAGATGAAGTTCATTACTTTTTAGGAGCACGTAGCCCCCAATTAGCGCAACTTTCACTAAGTTATCCGTGGTAAAGTTGCAGTGGCATTTATTGGTGGAAAGTGACGGCCTGCTAGGATCATTGTTGAAAACTCTGTGACGACAAACTTAAGGGGTTTAAGCACATTTAACGACGATGTCGGCGTCAACGACCTTGGAGAAATCAGACCAAGGGGTTTTATGTTTATTGACGATATCGGCGTCACCGACTTTGGCGTAATCAGACCAAGGAGTTTTATGTTTAACGACGATGTTGGCGTCAGTGACCTTGGCAAAATCAAACCAAGGGGTTTTATGTTTAACGACGATGTCGGTTTCAGCGACCTTGGCAAAAAACAAACCAGGGGTTTTATGTTTAACGATGATGTCGGCGTCAACGATCTTGACGCAATCAAACCAAGGGATTTTATGTTTATCGACGATGACAGCGTTAACGACCTTGGCTAGAAGCGAACCAAGGGGAGGAAAGTTAAGTCCCAACTGGGAAGGACCATGCTTTATGGGCAAATACGTATGTTATTTCATAGAAAGACATATACTTAGTAAACACATATACTTGTTATGCTGAACAAAGATACATACTTTTCGATACTACGTCAAAATTCTATAAACTGTATATAATGATTCAAGGGATAAAGAAAACAGTACAATTAATGCCATAAAATACACACCTTCCCACCATTCAAGGATAAAATTTTCTGAGATTGCTAGTGTTCCAGCTATTAGGCAATAATCTCCCATCCATAGGTGCAAGCTTATAACTCCCTGTTAGTCGGGCTTTAACCGCAAAGTATGGTCCTTCCTAGTTGGGACTTAACTTTCCTCCAGATATTGCCCTGCTGACCTCATTCCGTCTTGACACAAGATCACCGGGTACAAATCCCCGAGGCCGTACTTTGGCATTATAATGTCTTCTGATCGCATTCTTCTGCTCAGCCTGTCTAAGACTAGCTGTCATTCTAGCCTCTTCTACTTCATCCAAGGCCAAGTTCATTCGCTCGAAGTTGTCTTCTTCCGTGAAATATGTAACCCGTGATGATGGAAAAGCCACTTCTGGCGGGATAACCACCTAAACTCTGTATACAAGGCTGTATGGAGTACTTCCAGTTGCTTTAGTCAGGGTAGTTTTGCATGACCATAAGACTGAGAGGAGTTCGTCTACCCATAAAGAGCGCCGAGCTCCAATTCTTGTTTTCAACCCATGCAATACTATCTTATTTGCCGCTTCAACTTGACCAGAAGACAAACTAGCTGGAAACACCTCTCTGTGCTTCGAACAACAACTTGTTCCACCAACACTGATTTGGTCAAGTGTTAATAAACAGAAGAGGCAAGTTTAGACAAAGCATCTACGTTGGCATTTTGACTTTGGGGAACGTGCACTATTTCCACCTGAGCAATCTCCTTCATGACTTACGTGGTCTTTTCCAAATACTTCTTCATGACCGGGTCTCTAGCTTCAAACTCTCCCTTAATTTGATTTACAATCAACCGCGAATCACTACACACTTTTAATTCCTTCACACCCATGCTCACAGCTAACTTTAATCCCGCAATCAAAGCTTCGTACTCAGTCTCATTATTAGAGGTAGGAAATTTGAACCATAAAGAGTACGTATATTGTTCTCCTTGTGGATCTGTTAACATAATTCCTGCTCCAATCCCTTGTTTACTAGAAGCTCCATCCACAAAGAGCGTTCATGTATTACCTTCGACGTGGACTTCGTCATGAGGAAAGGAGTCCGACGTCAGCCCTTCTGCTAAAAAATTTGCTAAAGTTTGACCTTTCATAGCGCGCCGTGGCTCGTAATCAATTCCATACTCGCTGAGCTCCATCGCCTACTTGGTTATTCGTCCTGATGCTCTCGGGTGCTCCATAATCTGCTTCAAGGTTGAATCAGTAATGACTGAAATGGGATGATCCTCGAAATACGGATGTAACCGCCTAGATGCTGCCACTAACATAAGAGCCAACTTATCAATGGTACAATTATGCTCCGAAGACTGTAACACCCTGCTCACAAAATAAACTGGCTTTTGTACCTTTTCCTTTTCAACTAAAGCCACGGCACTGACCACCAATGGGGTAAAATCCAAGTACACATAAATTCTCTCTGCCGACAGGGGCATCATCAATCTGGACAGATCGGCCAAGTAAGCCTTCAGTTCGTCAAAGGCCATTTGACATTCTTCAATCCACTGGAACTTATCTGCTTTTTTCAATATCTTAAAAAATGGCAATGACTTTTCAATAGCATTAGACAAAAACCTGTTCAGTGCAGTCACTCGACCAGTCAACTGTTGAACCTCCTTTACGGTCGTCGGTGGATGCATTTCCATCACCGCTCGTAGCTTCTCGGGTTGTTGAGTGATACCTGCCTCAGACACCATATATCTCAAAAATTTCCCTGACGACGCCCCAAACACACACTTCTTTGGATTAAGCCTCAACCGATATTTCCTCAAAACCAGCAAAACCTCTCTGATGTTGGGCAAGAAGCTGAGCTCGTCTTTACTTTTGGCCAACATATCATCAATATAATCTTCCGTGTTCCTACCTAGTTACTCTTTAAAGATCTTGTTCACCAATCTCTAGTATATGGCACTTGCATTCTTCAACCCAAATGGCATTGTAATATAACAATATACTCCCTTATTGGTGATAAACGAAGTTTTCTCCTCATCCTCTGGCTCCATGAAAATTTGATAGTATCCCTCGTATGGATCCAGGAAACATAAAAAATGGAACCCAGCTATCGAATCCACCAACATATCTATCCTGGGAACGGGAAAGAAGTCTTTGGGGCACGCCTTATTCAAATCCTTAAAATCCACGCACAACCTCCATGAATTATTAGGTTTCTTAACCATCACCGGATTTGTTAACCAAACCAGATACTCTACCTCTCTGATTAATCTAGCCCCCAATAGTTTATCCACCTCGGCATCCATCGCAGTGGCCCTATCAGGAGCATAACTTCTTTTCTTCTACCTAACCGGCGTCATCTCTGGATTAACATTCAAATAGTGAATGATAACGTCATGGGATATTCCAGGCATGTCATCTGCGGACCAGGCAAACACATTCACAAATTTTGCTAACAATTTCAACAATTCCATCTCCAATTACGGTGGAAAATCGTGCCCAATCTTCACGACTTTCAACTCAACAAGCTAGACTTCTTTAGCAGGAGCTCCAGCTTCGAATACTGGCGCCGATTCCCCCACTAGAGGCTCCAAATCTGTAATTATGCAAACTTGAGAAGCAGACTTGATATACTTCAATGACGCCATGTAACATTCCCGTGCCTAAATGACATTGCTGCGGAGCTCGGCCACCCCGGACGTAGTAGGCAGCTTGACCATCTGGTGCACAGTTGAGCAAACAGCTTGAAAATGATTCACCCCTGGCCTTCCAAGAAATACATTATATGACATGGGTTCATCAATCACCATGAACTCCAGTGTTTGTGTTCGGGACTTGTATCCATCTCGCAGTGTTACTGGTAATGGAATTTTTCCTACCGAACAGGGGAGTGCATACATGTTCTAAAGATTCCTTCTTCAGCTTGCATCCTTTAAAGACCTCCATCGCCAGATTATTTACCAGCTCCCAATATCAACCAAGATTCTTAACACACGGTAGCTCGAGATAATGGCTTCTATGACCACCAGATCATCCATGTCTCCATACAACGGGAGATCCACATCTCCAAACTCGATTGGCAGTGCCGCCGACAGACTTTTTCTCTTTCGGATGAGACCAAGACCATATCTCATGCAACGCCTGTGTTGGTTCAAAGAATCTCCATAAGTTGGACTACCTGCAATAACATGAATAGTTCCCAAAATGACCAATTCTTTATCATTGTATTCTTTCTTTGGCTCAACTGCCGCTGTCAATGGGGTCGGACCGGGCCTCTTAGGCTGATAAGGCCGACTCCTTCGCTCTCATCTCCCAGTTTCTCAGCCCTCATGAGGCTTTCGATTTACTCCCTGAGAGTTGAATGATCTCCGATTTCCTCTCCGTCCATCATCCGATGTCAAGCTATTCACTCCCTTGCAATCCTCCGTGTTGTGTCCATCCGACTTGTGGTGAACACACCATTTTCCTGAACTAAGAGTAAAGCGTTGCTGTGGAGATTAATTTGGTGCTTCTGCGGAGTCAGCTACGAAGCCAAGACGTTGGACATCCTCCCTATTCTGATGTATGTGGATGAGGTGGAACATAATTTTTTCCAGAAAATCCCTCCATCATTCGATTCCCTTTCCAACCCTCTTGCGCCTGCATCCTTTTAAAGCTTTCTCTTTGATTCCTGTTATCCTGATCCTCATTTGCTCAAATTCTCTTTCCTTCTTTCTCATTTGTGTCTCCTCAACCTGAATGTGCCGATTGGCAATTCTCATCAACTCCATGAAAGACGATGGTGTGGTAACAGACACAACCTTACTCATCATACCTCTAGCCCTGAGGCTGTTAATAAAAGTAGTCATCACCAAAGAGTTTGACTTATTCATCACCACCACTGACTCTCGATTGAACCGAGTAATATAATCAGCTAAAGGTTCTTCTCTTTCTTAAAATAAATTCATCAGATGGAATGGCCCTTTTGCTATGAACTGGGTACCTGTGAAATTAGCAAGAAACATGCGAGTAAACTGATCCCATGAGCTAATTGAATTAGAAGGCAAAGTAGTGTACCAATACCTTGCAGCACAGGAAAATGTAAATGGAAACAACATGCATTTGTTGGCCTTCGAAAAATTCCAGACCCTCATGCATGAACAACAGTGGGATAAATGAGCTCGTGGGTCACTATTCCGTCAAATTGCTCCATATTTTGCCATCCTCGATAATTTGAGGGAAACGCCGCCGTTTCAATCTCAGGCAGGAATGGAGTTTCTGGCACATCCTCTCAATAGTCAGCTCCTGGTGGCAATTCATACCATAGTGGTATCACCGAGTAAGGCCGTTGAGGTTGTCGATTTAACCTTCCCCGATAAACATAATCATGTAACGAAGGTTGATGACTGCCGTGATCCGACGTGATTTCGATAGAGGAGACTTGGCAAGCCTCCTTTCGCACAGGTGATTCTTGTCGGGCATCTTTTTGTACCGGCGATTGTATGTGAACAACCTCTGGATTTTCCACAGCTTTACCCTTGCGGGCTCGCTCTTCAGCTGCCTTTTCTTGACGATCTGTATGAATTTAACTATAATCCTCCAAATTTGTCAGAACATCATCCACTATTTTTTGCTGCTCCTTGCTTAATGGAGCCTTGCACCGCAGGTACTGGAGTTCCTTCTTGTTCCATGAATTTTTGTGCAGTTCGGGCTCTACGGTGGTGCAAATTATTGAATCCTCAAAAAGACGATCTCGTTGACGTCGGTCCTCCGCCAGCTGACATCGTCTTCCACCTGCTTTCGGGATCAGTTTCCCTGTGCAACTCCAACGATCAAGTTAGAGAGAGAAATATTCAAAGTATATATATCTTTAAGCAAGAGTTCAATATCTTTCAAATTAGGGGAATGTTGAGTATTTATCGTGGGAACGGAGGTGAGTGGCTACAGTTGTCCAGTTAAAGTGTCACATTTACCTCGTACCACGTGTTGATGATGCCACTTGTTGAGCATCTGTGAATCTGGACTCGTAACACGTGTCAATGATGCTACCTGTTGAGCATCTGTGAATCTAGACTCGTAACACGTGTTAATGATGCTACCTGTTGAGCATCTATGAATCTGGACTGCAGGTCAGCACCGACAAATGTCGGCACTGACAGATGTCGGCTTGACTTCACCCCATCCGTGGAGGATGGGTCAGCTTTACCTTACTTCGTCCTTGACCCCATATCCAACACCAGGTCGTCTACTGACGAGGTCGACCCCAAGTCATCCACTGACGAGGTCGGCACCCCCAGGTCACCACTGATGAGGTTGGCACCCAGGTCGTCCACTGATGAGGTCGGAACCCAGGTCGTCCACTGACGAGGTCGGAACCCAGGTCGTTCACTGACGAGGTTGGAACCCAGGTCCTCCACTGACGAGGTCGGAACCCAGGTCACCTCTGCATTAATCTAGTATCCAACAACACCTATCTTTCTATTTTCTTCTCCATATTTTTGGCTGCTTGGAGAGGAAGCAAAAACCAAATATTCATCTTTCAAAAATAAGGAAGAGAATTACTAACCAAAAAAGAATTCAAGTAGTGAATCCTTTTTGGAAACTAAACAATAAAAACAAATTTTTAAATATCCAAACAACCTAATTCATCCCTCCCCCTCCCCCTCTTAGGTTGCATACATTAAAAAGAGATTTACAAGTAGGAAGACCAAATTTGAAATTAATCAATGAAGAAGTTACAGTTTTAGTCCATATTTTTTAACCTAAGTGGCAAATTTAGTCCACATTCTTTAAAACTATCAAATGTAGTCCATAATCACTACCACGGAAAACGCTAATGGAGGCACCCATTTGGAGGCAGGTTTCCAAAAACCCCCCTCCAGTAATCTAGCTTTTGAAGTTTATGAAAAGGGAAGGACACACACTCTCTTAGATAAAAATGAAATTGTATGAAAGATTCTTTAAATGTCATTGGACTCGTATAAGTGCTTAAAAATGCAGGAATTGTGTAAGCATTTCTGAAATCATTTAGATTGTTTTGAGAAGTGAGTAACTTCGGTAAAATGAGAACTCACTTGAGGGGCTGCTTTTTGAATTTGATCAAATATGGGGATCGGTTGATTTGGGAGCCCAAGTTATGTTTGCCGAGTTAATTAGGTAACCTTTATTAGTGTAAAAGGAATGAGTTTAGAGGGTAATGTTTTGTGGGCTTTAGTTTATGAAAATTGTTAGCTCATTAGTTGAGGATAACTTTGGTAACTATGGTTGTTCAGCATCTTTTGGCGTGCTTAGAATATTTTGAGATTTTGGTCGGAAGTGCATTGAGCTTTATCCTCCCTAAAAATATATTGTTGTTAAAACTTTAGAATAAGAAAGATTTTCTTGTTTTAGATAAATGCTGAGAGTCATGGAAACTTTATAGCATAAAGCATGACAAATTAGTTTTTAATGATTTCAGCTGGTTCATTGATGTTTTGTTTCACTCCTAATTTCTAAGTCAACAGAAGAAAGATTCTCTTTGTCCAGAAGTATATAATTTTTATGGTTGTGGTTGTGACATTTTCCCTGTATAGAAAGTATAATGTCTAAGTGATTGAGCTTTGAAGCAATTGGTGAGAGATATCTGTGTAGTGTTCATAGTGTTCATCCTGACAGACCTGAAGGCATAAGATTAGAAAACTCCACAATCTGCTAACTGTTTTAGTGTTTACTTACAAGTTATAACCCACTGCCAAATGTGGCATTGCAATTGCATCTTTCCATACTTCTTTTTCCAGCTAATTTGTTGAAGATCAGAGGTCAATTTGCATTATTATTAGTTACTACATTGGATTCAGTACTAGCAGCTACAGTAAGCATTACCATTCATTAGCACAGATATGAATGAACAATTAATACCAACTTCACGTGTTATGGCTTACATCTACATGAATTTCACATCATAGATTAGCAAAGGGAACCAAGTGATCAATTACATGGAGTATGGATTAGTTGTATGACTTGTATCTAATCAAATGACAACTCAAGGCCTATATATGTATACCCGTGGCACCAGCCTCCAATCTCCCTAAAAAATAAAACGAAGGTTTGGAGCCGGGTGCCAAAAGAACCCGCCTCCAAAATGGGTACTTTTTTAAGGGTATTGGACGTGGGCGCACCAGGCACCCGCCTCCAATAATCTATTTGTAGCGGGCTATTGGAGGCGGGTGCGACACTAAACCTTTTGGAGGCGGGTCCTCACTTTGGAGGCGCCCACATTGGAGGCGGGTGCCGGGCTGCGAAACCCGCCTCCAATTAGGCTGAAAACCCGCCCCCTTTCACCCTTTTTCCAGTAGTGAATGTTTCCATTTGTTTTCAATTTTAATCCAAATTAAAAGATGAAAAAATTACTCCAACTAACAGATGACTCATCCCGTTGTTAGTCAAAAGCGGGTTTGACCGAAACAATACCATCTCCCTTCTATCGATTTTGAGATTCTCGATGATGAACTTCGATGATTGCTTCTTAATTAGAACATTCTTCAAGCTTCCGAACTCAAAACTTTCATTCCTGTTGAAAGTTTCTCTTCGTCGGAAAATCTTAACCTGGCAGAGAATTACCTAGAGTGGGTTGAGGAGCAGCCGGAGACATCGAAATTACGGAGAAAATCATCATCAAATGGGATTTGGAGTATTAATAAAACAGAAGAATGAAATGCAACGGGGTTACTGGTGAGCGTCAATTGCATAACTTGGTCTTAAATCAGAGAATATGTAAAATCCCATTTCCTGATGATTTGCTCTGCAATTTCGACGTCAACCGACATTTACCACTCCGACGTCCCATCACTTTTCACACAAGAAGAAGAAAGAAGTCCGGGTGTTTCGTCACTCCGTTGCCGACTTAAAAACCGCCATGCATTTTTCGTCGCTGCTCGTTCGGGCCCACGAACTGATGCATATCGCGATTAAGAGGTTGGAGAAGGAATTCTACACCATTCTCAAGACGCACAGGACGACGACCGTCCTGTTCCTTGCAGCTCCTCAACCCACACAAGGCAATCCTCTGTTAGATCCAGATTTTCCAAAGAATAAGAAGTTTTTGACGAGAATGAAAGTTTTGACTCCGGAAGCTTGAAGAATTTAATTGACAAGCAACCGTTGTCGGAGTTCGTCATCAAGAATCTCAAAACCGATGGAAGGGAGATGGTTTTGTTTCTGTCAAACCCGCTTTTGACTAACGTTGAGATGGGTTGTCTGCTAGTTGGGTAAATTTTCCCTTTTTTTGACTAAAATTTTAAAAAAAAATGAAAATATTATGAACCACATTTGATAGTTTTAAACGAATGTGTACTACATTTGCTACTTAGATAAAAAATATAGACTAAAAATGTGATTTTTCCATTAATCAATAGTACATATAATTTGAAACTTATGGTATCAAACAGCGTCATTAGTTTTACCCCCAATACGGCAATATACCAAAAGTACATTATCGTCTTGGCCAGAATTAGAGTACAGAAATCAGTCATTGCCATTTGAAGGGAACGAGCGCACGAAACACCAACCGCCTCCGTGGCATAAATTTTGTTCATCATCACTACTAATATGATCGTCCTCATTATGCTCCAGCGGTTTCCCCATTGTTTCCCTGGTGAACAAAAACGTAATAACGAACCCAATCAGGGACGCAACACCGAGCATCACAAGCGACGCGGTCATCCCGATTCCTTTGCCATGGCCATTTCCGTCTTTGCTATGCGAAGCCCAGAAAAACGCCACTGATCCGATGATCGCCCCAACTTTCCCAGCCGCACCGGAAATCCCGTGACACGTCGTTCTGAAACGAGCGGGGAACATCTCAGCGGGCACTATAAACGTTGTCGTGTTGGGCCCGAAGTTGCAGGAGAAGAAGAGGAGGCCATACAGGATCATGAAACCAGCGGCGCTTCCATTGCGGCCCTTCCAGTAATAGTGGTAGGGAATCCCCATGGCGAACAAGCAAACCGCCATGAAAAAGAAACCCATCATCTGGATTCGGACTCTACCAATTCGGTCGATGAGGTAGACGGTGGCGAAGTACCCTGGGATGGTGGAGCAAATGGCTATGATGGCTTGGAGTTTCGCAACTTGAATGGCCGTCTCGTAGGCATTCAAATGTTTGTTTTCCGGGTTTAGATAGCGTTTGTAAATCTGGGACTGGAACAAGTTGTTGCTGTAAAACACCACATCCGCGAGGAACCATGTGATGGCACAAGAAAACAGGTCACGGCCGTGTCGATGCAAGAACTCTTTGGAGAAAAGACGATCCGGCGGCCGTGGCGACGACAAAGAATGGATGTCATAATTGATGAGGTTGCCAGTAATAATGCGGTCAGATATGAGTGATGGTGGTGTAACTGGTGTTGGATTGGGGTTTGGATCTGGATCATCTTCTTCTGCTTCGTTTCCTTCAGCCACAGGACTCAAAGAAACTTTTAAAACTTTCTCTATGTCTTTAGTTGCTTGTGCCACATTTTTCTCTACCAATGCGGTGTATCTGTTCAATCAAATAAACGTATTCAATCCTCCATTTGATTAACCATTACTTTATTACTATACAAAACTTAGGGCGGTATGAAAGTGACCCTATTATTTTGTCCGTTTAATTTCTTGACATTGGAAATGTTAAAAATGAAAATGTTGTTTGAAAGGAGGTCGAAAATTACGTTTTAGAACTCTTTTTAATTTCCGATTGTGTGACTTGCATGTGGATCTCACCCTAATTTTGAGAGACTAGACAATTAAGATATGATACATAAATATTTTTTAATTCTTGGAATCTTGTGTGTACTCTAATGGTGTGTCTTCCTTATTTAGTCTCTCCTATTATGACATATGGGAGGTGGGTCTCATGTGACATGTGGATTCTTATTTCCTATTATGAGAGAATAAATAAAGAAGACATTAATAGAGGAGGATATAATCTCTTTTTTTAAAAACTTTTATTTTGTCCTTTAATTTTGAAAAGAAAACAAAGAGAGAATAAATTGCATTTGTTCATACGTATGTATGGGGAACCAGATCACCAGTGCTGTATCTAGGTGTGCAAGTGTGTGCCATGAATAAGTAGGATTAAAAAATTTAACCTTAATTTTACTCTCTTGATTTTATATGCCCATAGTATAAGAATTGCATACTTAGAGTAACATAAATGATCTAAAGATTTCAAACCACGGTTGTTTGGGCCAGACCGGTCCGGTGGTGAACCGGCAGGCTTGCCGGTTCAAAAAAATGTAAAAAATCAGGAGTATAAGTAAACGGTCAAAACCGGGGTAGGCCAATAACTGACGCGACCCAATTGGCCCCAGTTTTTTATTTATTTTGAATTAATTGATTTTTTTTGTTAATTAACAAAAAGAAAAGGGGAAAAGTCTCAATTGAAAAATCCTAACATACGAGTGCTCTGCTTTTCTCTCTATCAGTCTCGTGCTCTTTCGCACTTCGCAGCAACGCCGATGCGTCGCCTAACCGCCGCACAATGCATCGCCAGGTCCGCCACACACACCGCCACCTATGCACAACTTCTATTTGGTATTCACTCGGGTGACGGCTTTTCTCTCCGCTGCCTAGCCACCAATTTCATTTCGCCATTTTTGGTTTTCCGCAGCTCATGTATCTAAGTTTCTTTCATTTGCTTGATAATCGTGAATTAATTTAGCATTAGTGAGTTATTATCATATATTGCATGAATTCAGCTTCAATTCAAACGTAAGAAGCCTACATATCAATCAATTAATTTATTTGAAAGCTATTGCTATGAAAAATCAGCATTGAAGGCATAATTTGGAGAAAGCTGATTTCTGGACTCCTTGTAGGGCTGTCAAACGGGCGGGTTGGGCGGGTATTAAATGGGTATTAAGTTAATGGGTAATGGGTACTCATTACCCATTCAATTAATGGTCTTAGTTCAAATGGGTAATGGGTAGTTTTGGGTACCCACTAATTAGTACCCATAATACCCATATAAAAAAATGTAAGACTTATTTAATGATTTATTAATAAATATTTTTCAAAGATTTTTAATTTCATTTTAATTTTTTTTTTTAAGCGAATTTTAATTTTTTGAATCTATTCTAAAATTTGAAATATTATATATTGTATATTTTGATATTTAATCGTATGTAATTTTTTTTGTTCAAACACAATTTTTAATTTTTTTATATTTATATAAACCCGTGCATGCCCCGACCCCGACCCGAGGCCCGAAACTGGACCCGGCTAGAAATTGGCCCAGAACTGAGCCAAAACCATGGGCCCAAATTGGGCCTGAACTGAACCGGCCCGAACCCAAACCCATCCCGAAACCTGAGCCTGAACTCGACTTGGAATTTGAACGAATTTTGAATTAGTATTTATAAGTGGATAATTAAAAAATATTATAAAAGAATAAATGAAAAAAAACGCAAAGTAATTGTAGGACACGAATAAAGAAAAAGAAAAAAATAAGTTTGAAGAAAAAAATAAAATGGGCCCACTAAAATAGGTGAATTGTTGGATTTTTATTTATACTTTTAAGGGTAGTTTTGGATGGGTATTTTTGGTACCCGTGATGGGTGGGTTTTAGGGTACCCAATGGACTACTCTAAACCGGCCCATTACATATTTAGCCCAAACCCACCCGCCCATTATTTTTTTAGGTGAGTTTTATTGGGTTAAAACCCAATAGGTTTGGGCGGTTTTTGGGTTAATGGATTTTTTTGCTACCCCTAACTCCTTGAGAAAGCTGGAAAGACAAGTCCAATTTTGGACTTATCAAATGAAGAAAACACAAGTTTGAAGGATTTCTGGGACTGTATTCTCATCTTTTGAATATCTTTCAGATTGTTTCATTTTATGAGGACTTCAGATTGCTTTTATTCCTATGGTATTTGAGATTCGGATTGTTTTCTATAGTGAATTACATAAATTGAGGCCTTAATTGCATAAAAAATTTATTGCTCTGTGTTTACTGCTCTGTTTTATCTACTGCAATGGTGGTAGAGATGATGACAATGGTGGTGGAGATGATGTTGTTAGGGGGAATTCATTGGCTCTGAATATGATATTGGTCCTCAATGAAACTAAACTTTTTATAATGTGTGTGTAGTTTGTTTTTCATTTGATGGATGGCAGAGTTATTAGTATGTAATTTTTAATTACGTTGGATGATAAGATTTGGGAAACTTGGCTTGCCGTATTGTGATGTGTGTGTGTAAGACTGTAAGTTGTGTAATTTTGTAAGAAATACTTTTAGATCTTGCATTGCCCTATTGTGATTTTGATTTTGGATTGTTTCAAATAATTCAAGTTTATGTGTTATAATATACTTATTGACATGTTAGCTATTGCACTTGTGTTTAAGAAGTTAGCCTATTTGTCATGTAACTTTAGTGTTCTTTTCAACTTAATTAATTGTGATATGAAAAAAAATTAATTTTTGAATTGAAAATATTTTTCAAGTCTTAGGCTTTGTTTGATAAAACTTAAGTCTGAAGTTTGAAATTTGAAGTCTGAAACTGAATTCATTAGGTTACTCTATTTAATAAAATCTAAAATTTAAGATATGAAATTATGACTGAAGTCTGAAATTCAAAGACTGAAGTCTGAATCTGAAAACTGAAATATGAATCTTATTAAGTTATTAAAAATTTAAAATTCTTATTTTTATTTTTAACATTAAATTTATTTATATATTTAATAAAATTATAAAAATAAATGATAATTTATTTTTAAAATTTTTTTATGGTTACGAAAATTATTTTTTTTTGAATTGGTAAAATTTAAAAAGTATGAAAACATAAAAAAAATAATAAATTAAATAATGATTCGGAAAATGAAAACATTGAATGAGAAAAAAAAAATTCGATTTAGATTCAGTAATAAGTTATTCACTCATCACTTATTTGTTATGCCAGAATTATACTGGGTTTTCAGACTCACTCAATTAATTCAGTTACTCGAGTTTTGTTATCAAACGCACTTAATCGATTAACAACTTAACTTTATAATCACTTAATTCATTAAAACTTATGATTAATAGTTATCAAACACAATTAAGGCAAATAAGCTCTTAATCATTCATTTTAAGTGCTGAATCTTGAAGCATATATGAATTATAAAAATATATTATTTCCCTTAGAAAATTCAAAAATTGAAGCATAAATGAATTATAAAAATATATTATTTAAAATGTATTTATTACATCATAATGACGTTATCCGGTTGAACCCCTGGCTCGAATCGGTTAACCCCCGGTTCGAGCGACCACTTGACCTTGCTAGTTCAGCGTCCAGTCCGAGCCAGACAACCATTGATGTGGACGGTTGTACACATGCGGATAATGTTGCCAAGGACCTTGTGATTAAGTGACAAGCTCTAAAAACCCTTAACTTACGTTCAAATTGCTAAAACAAGGGATAAACTATCCTGACCAGTTTGTTTAAGAAATCGAACCAAGTGCAAGAAAAGAGGTGTGAAACATGCGAACAATTAGGTTGAGCAAGAACCTAAAAGGCTAAGTTTCATGCAATTATGTAAACTACAACATGCAAATACATAAAGCAATAAAAGGAGGTATCTCAAACACTAAGTTTATGATCTGAAATACTCTAAATTTTATTGAAATTTCGTCCCCTTTAAATAGGAGTAAGGATGGACGAAAATCAGTAGAAAAAGAAAAGGAAAAGAATTAGAATTGGAAATTAACCAAGAGGTTAATTTCCTTTACAATACCAACTCCTGAAAGAAGTAGGAGAATGGTAAGAAAAGAAAAGGTAATTTCGAAAATTACAACTCCTAAATCAAGAAGGAAAGCTAATTAGAAAACAAGTAGGAAAAGAATGATAATCCTACTCCCAAAAAGAATAAGGAAACCCTTTTTGGAAATTAACTAAAAATAAAATAACTTAATTAAAATCTGAAAAATAATTCCCTAAAACCGTGTGGGCTTTTTCCTTGATTGGCCGTGTGGGCTTCTCTCCTTGGATTGGGCCGTGCGGCTTCATGCTTCAACTTGGGCTGGCCGAAAACTTGTGGGCTGGTCCATGAGTTTTTGGGTCGGCCCAATTTGTAGGGAACTTTATTATTTGGTTTCTTTAAGTCCAAGAACCTCCCGGCTTCTTCAAGACTTCAAGAAACAGCCTTCTTTTGATTAATGTTGGATGATTTGCGCCTCTCCTTCCAAGATAGTTAGAAGAGTTGCAAATTGCACATTTCCTCCATTTTGCTCCAAGGCGTGGGCTTCCATTTGGCGTCCATCTTTCTGACTCCTAATATGTGCTGTTTTAGCTCTGGATATCCTCATCATCCCCTCCTGGTTGGAAAGGATTCGTCCTCGAATCCAAGGCGCTGAAAACAAACAGAAACAAGTCAGGAAGATTAACACAAAACATAGATCATACTTACCTGTAAGCGTGTAAGCATGATGCCCAATTGTTGACACGATTTGAAAAGGGATATCGCCATCACGGGCGTTAAGCTCCTTTGACATCTCTTTGGCAGCGTAGACAACAGGCAACAGTGCTTTGCAGTAGTTCTGATCGTGAGCCAAAAGCTCGTCGAACTGTCTGTGCAAATTCTTTGTCTTCTTCGGTTTGTCTCCTTCCTGCAACAAAGAAATGACTTGCATAGGGATATCCCGAGGGATATCGTCAGGGTTAGCACAAGTATCTTTACATACTAAAACTAGTACATCATCTTGGCTATCTAACACTTGTCCTATGTCTCCCTGTGTAACGAAACAACTATATTTAACTTTGTCCTGATCAGGCTTATCAGAGTTCGCCTTACTACCCTTTACAACAATTTCTTTCCCCTCACCCTTCGCTTGGCGCCTTTCAGCCTCCCATTTAGCGAGTGACTCCTTCATACGAACAGCTTCTGATCGCACTTCAGCCGGTGGCATGGGTAGGAATGTGTGGATCTTGCCCTCCTGGCAGACCGAGTAAGTGTTGGCGACCCCATCATGTGTTGCCTTCAGGTCAAAGAGCCATGGTCGTCCGAGTAGAATGTGACAAGCCTCCATTGGCAGAACATCACATAAAACCGTGGATTCGAACTTACCGATAGCGTATGGTACGCTTACCTGCTTTGTGACTCTGTAGCCGTCTGAGCTGTCGAGCCATTGAAGCCGATAAGGACGAGGATGATTGATGATAGGGAGGTGCAGCTTATCAACCATATACTCACTAGCAACATTAGTACAACTCCCTCCATCGATAATCAGAACACATAACTTTCCATTTACCTTGGTGCGGGCATGGAAGATGTTTGTCCTCTGGGACGTGTCCGGGACAGCAGCTGTAGTCAGTGTGCGAGTAACCAAGTTCTGAGAAGGATCTTCTTCAAGAAATTCGAACTGCTCCACAGGTTCTGACGGAGTGCTGTCAGTCAACTCCTTTATAGGGTCAACGGTTGGCTCCTCTTCATCGGATTCTGATATGTACTCACCATGTTGGCCCAATAATACCTTCCGGATGTTGGGACAGTCACGCATGTAGTGGCCACGGCCTGAGCACTTGTGGCAAGTAACGTTGCTGATCGACTGCCTGGGAGTTGATGGCGTTTTCTGCTGGGATGAAGAAGAAGTGGCGGCGGCAACAGGGACAATGGCCTTGCGGTCAGACATGCTTGGCCTCCTTGCTGGTGGCGAGTAGGTCGGATTCTTGCGCCAGGCTGGTGGGGCGCTGGTAGGTGTCCGGACTGGTGGAACGGACTTCAGATACTCCTCCATAACTCGAGCTTTGTGCAGCATGTCTGTCAGAGTTGTAGCATTCTGCAATTCAACAGCTAAAGCAATCCCCCTGTTTAAACCACTAAGAAAACGAGCCATAGATGCGGGCTCATCTTCCTGTACATTAGCCCTAATTTTTGCCATCTCTAACTTTCTATAGTACTCATCTACGGACATAGAACCTTGTACAAGAGTATGTAATTTCCTATACAATTCTCTAAAATAGTAGTCCGGTACAAAAGTCCTACGCATAGAAGTAGTCAAATCAAACCAAGAGAGAGGCGGTGCGCGGGCACGCATTGGGCGTGTATTTCGGCGCTGGTCCTGCTGCTGATTCCACCAGATTAGGGCATAGTCCGTGAAATGTACAACTGCGAGCTGGACCTTCTTGTGCTCTGGGATCGCATGAAGCTCAAAGATGCGCTCCATCTTCATCTCCCAGTCTAAGTACTCCTCTGGATTGGTGCCTCCGGCAAAGGGCGGAACGGTAGTTTTGCACTGGCTGAGGCCTGCGAATGGCTGGTCTGCGGCATTGGGGCCTTGACCGGCAACATCGTCGTCTGAGTCTGTGCGCCTCTGTTCCCGTTCAGTCCTGAGGTCGGCAACTTCCTCCGTCAAAGTAGCGAATCGCGCGGAGAGTTGCGCAATCGCAGCCAGAATTTGCTCGTTCCCGAGAGGGTTGGGAGCACTACCACCTGACATTGGTAAAAGAAGCGAAAATCTGTCTGCTAAGAATAAGGAAAAGTGAGAAATAACCTTACCCCCTTATTCCCTCAAGTGTTTCCCACCTAATAGCTACACACAAACCCCGTGTATCGCTCTAGGGTGGCGCCCTGTATAAGATGTGCACTCAAGCCTTTTACCACTCAAACCTCCCGGTATTGATAAATGTATCAGGCAAGCAGCAATTCACACAAAAGCAATGACACTTAAGAAAGAAGCAAAATTTTCGCAAAAACCACACTTGGTTCTGTTTAGAAAAATCTTTTCGCAAAACGATATTTATGTAATATAGTTCAGATATGAAGTACACAACAGGAAATTTCGGGGTTAAGCCCTCAAATTTCAGAAAAGATGAGTGTGCACGATGACAAAATCCAAACTATAATTAAAGATCTAATGCATAGGTCGCACGAAAAGATAAACAAGGCAATTTGAAAGCAGGGCAATTCAAAGTGAATAGAAGCAAAGAAAAATTAGCAGAGTTGAAACGACTTCAGGAAAGCCTAAACTACCCAAAGAAGCGATCACCCACCCAATAGGTAATCAAGAAACCAATCCCCACAAATTATCAATTCTTCTAATATGCAAAACAGTACCTAATTTGCGAAATTAATACCCTTTAATGGCCGAAAACAGTACCAAATTATAGCAAGATGCGATTTTCTAATTATGAAAACCCTAGGGCCAGCAAAACAATTTTTCACGTTACTAGCCTATTCCCAGGGATAATCTTAGCAACACAAGGATACAAAATCAAGAATTCACTATCTTTTCAAGAATTCAAAAGAAAGTATCCAAAACAAGAGCATGCAATTTTATAATACGCAAACAAGTGAGCTGCTTAACATCAACCGCAAAACTCACAATTTTCAGCAAAATCAGCACCAAAAGAAGGGTAGAAAGTGTCGCAAAAACCAAGCAAACAAAAGCTTAGGTCGCCTGAATTAGCGACGGAAAACCCGAAACCCTAGTGTCACTAAAAACCGAAACCCTAATCTGAAATTTGAGGTCCGATTTTAATTTCAAAAACTGCAGCAAAGGTATCCGAATTTTTAAGAAAAATTTGCGATTTTAAGGATGGAAAAACAGTACACAAAATCGCAATTTTAAGCTGGAAGAAAAAAAAAAAAATTTTCCCCCCAAGAAGATGAATTCAATTCCAAGAATTTCAAGAACAATCAAGATTTAACAAGGAAAAGAAAACACCTGGAAAAGGATTTGATCGGTTGATCTCCTCCGGTCACGAAACCACTCCTTAGCTCTGATACCAATTGATGTGGACGGTTGTACACATGCGGATAATGTTGCCAAGGACCTTGTGATTAAGTGACAAGCTCTAAAAACCCTTAACTTACGTTCAAATTGCTAAAACAAGGGATAAACTATCCTGACCAGTTTGTTTAAGAAATCGAACCAAGTGCAAGAAAAGAGGTGTGAAACATGCGAACAATTAGGTTGAGCAAGAACCTAAAAGGCTAAGTTTCATGCAATTATGTAAACTACAACATGCAAATACATAAAGCAATAAAAGGAGGTATCTCAAACACTAAGTTTATGATCTGAAATACTCTAAATTTTATTGAAATTTCGTCCCCTTTAAATAGGAGTAAGGATGGACGAAAATCAGTAGAAAAAGAAAAGGAAAAGAATTAGAATTGGAAATTAACCAAGAGGTTAATTTCCTTTACAATACCAACTCCTGAAAGAAGTAGGAGAATGGTAAGAAAAGAAAAGGTAATTTCGAAAATTACAACTCCTAAATCAAGAAGGAAAGCTAATTAGAAAACAAGTAGGAAAAGAATGATAATCCTACTCCCAAAAAGAATAAGGAAACCCTTTTTGGAAATTAACTAAAAATAAAATAACTTAATTAAAATCTGAAAAATAATTCCCTAAAACCGTGTGGGCTTTTTCCTTGATTGGCCGTGTGGGCTTCTCTCCTTGGATTGGGCCGTGCGGCTTCATGCTTCAACTTGGGCTGGCCGAAAACTTGTGGGCTGGTCCATGAGTTTTTGGGTCGGCCCAATTTGTAGGGAACTTTATTATTTGGTTTCTTTAAGTCCAAGAACCTCCCGGCTTCTTCAAGACTTCAAGAAACAGCCTTCTTTTGATTAATGTTGGATATTTGCGCCTCTCCTTCCAAGATAGTTAGAAGAGTTGCAAATTGCACATTTCCTCCATTTTGCTCCAAGGCGTGGGCTTCCATTTGGCGTCCATCTTTCTGACTCCTAATATGTGCTGTTTTAGCTCTGGATATCCTCATCAACCATGTTCTGAACCCCCCCATTTCCACCCCAAAAACCCTAACTTTCGGGAGTATTATATTTCATATTTGATTGAAAACATATTTTTGAGCGATCTAATCTATAGTCTTATATAAATAAGAAAAATATAATTTTTATTCAACTGATCATCCATATACAACAACGCTTCATTTGGACAAGTACTTCAAAAACATTTTTAGTGTTTTAAGAGTATAAAAAACTTTAAAATGGTGTTTGGACAAGAAATTGTAAAATGTTTAAAAAAAATAATTTTAAGTAAAATGTTTTTAAACTACATTTTTTGAAGTACACTTTAAACATGTTTTATAAAATACTTAAAAATTTTAAACTCATTTTAAGTTAAACTCGCGGGTCGGCCTCTCCTGCCCTCGATCAGCCCCAAACCCTGGACCCACCCCAACCCCGCTCCGCCCTGACCCGACATCAGCCCCACCCCCGTTCTGACCGCAACCTCGGCCTCGGCCTCGCCCCCGACCCCAGCCCCGCAGCCTTGCCTACATTTCTACTTCAGCCCCACCTCGACCTCACCCCGGCCCCGACCCCTACCTCGGACCCGACCCTGGCCTCGGACCAGACCACACCCCGACCCTGGACCCGGACCACGCCCCGACCCCCAACCCGAACAGGACCCCGACCCCGGACCAGACCACGCCCCGACCCCCAACCCGACCCAGCTCCGACCCCGGGCCCGAACCCGAACTAGAACCAGAGCCAGACACCGACCCTGACCTCGACCTTTACAACCTGACACCGAACCACGAACTCGACCCCTACCCCGACCTTGAACCTTACCCCGACCCTGGCCCCAACCCGAACCCGATCCCGACCCTGGGACCAATCTAAACTCAACCTAACCACTCCTCGGCCTGACCCCGACCCGGACCCGACCACAGTCTCGGACCCGACCCCGATCCTGGCCTCGAACCCTACCAGGCCAGACCACGACCCGGCCCCCGATCATGCCCTTGCCCTAGCCCCGTACCCGGACCCGATCTTTCCTCGGCCCCAGCACGACTCTGTCCCGAACCCCGACCCCTGCCCACCCAATAGAAAAAAAAAATTGTTTATTTAGCATAAACATAATTTTTATATAATTTCCCGCATCAAATATAATTAAAATTTTTTTTAAAAAAAATAGTTGTCCAAACATCTTTTAAACTATTTTTAACTCAAAAAAGGTTTTTGTAAAATAGTTGTCCAAACACATATTTCATTAAAAAAACTTCAAAAACATATTTTATAAAATTTTTTTGAAAAACACTTTTATAAATTTTTTTTGAAGTAGTTGTCCAAACGGAGCCTAAGTTATATTTCACCTCATTCAAATAATTAGTATCAAAACACGTTTTCGAAATGAGGTCGGCTAGTTCATTTATTTTGTATCATTTAAGGCTATCATTGAAAATTATATTTCATTTTTAAAATGATCATTTTCCTTGTATTGCTTAAACTTATATGGCACTTATTTTGACGACTATATTTTTCAATTTTCTTATTTTTCTCATCCAACATATATATTAAAATTTTTTTTTCTTTGCAAGGTTTTTAATAAATTTAATATTTAACCTTGATTTAATTTTGTATGAAACATTGAAGAGTCATATTCTAATTTTTTTTGTACTTTAATTTTTTTTCTTAATTAATTGAAGATCGAGTCATGCTTAATCTAAAAAAAAATCATTACATAAATATATAACTACAAAAAGGTAAAATTCATATAATCTAAAATTCAAATCAATGCGTTCACCAAATAAGATAGTGAATAAATATTTTAATTATAATATTTAAAACTGAATTTACTATATTCAAATTTCAATAGTCTTTATATATGCAGAGATTTCACAATGTACTCTTTCGGCTTTCATACAACACAATAAATAAACTTTTAAAAAGTTTTTTAAAATGATTATGGCTCTGTTTGGACAAGTACGTCAAAAATATTTTTAGTGTTTTAAGAGTATAAAAAACTTAAAAATGGTGTTTGGACAAGAAAAATATTTAAAAATAATAATTTTAAGTAAAATATTTTTAAAGTACACTTTTTGAAGTACATACATTTTCACCATGTTTTATAAAATACTTCAAAATTTTTAAAGTCATTTTAAGTTAAACCCGCGGGTCAGCCTGTCCTGCCCCCAATCAGCCCAACGCCCCGGGCCCACCCCGACCTCGCGTCGACCTCGCTCCGCTCCGACCCCGGTCCCACCCTCTGCGACATCGGCTCCGTCCACGACCCTACATTGGCCCCATCCCCGTTCCGACCTGAACCTCGGCCTCGCCCCCGAACCCAAACCCGACCCCGGCCCTAGCCCCGACCCCGAACCCGACCTCAACCCCTACCCCGACCCCGAACCCGACCTCGACCACTACCCCGACCCTGAACCCGAACTCGACCCAGACCCTGACCCTGACCCCGACCCCGAACCTGACCCCAACCCTGACCCCAACCCCGACCACGGCCCCGGACCCGACCACTCCCCGGCCCCGAACCCGACCATGGTGTAACGCCCCAACCCGACCCCCTATCCAATAAGGGGATCCGGCCGGACGCCTGCCTGGTTCACACCAGGACTCAGTAGGGCAATCAGAACAATTATATAAAAAAACTAAATTATAATTTAATGCGGAATCTTTTAAATTTTAAGTCATAGAATTACAACTTATAGGTCCCGGTTTCGTAGCCTAACAATCTATTACTTAAGTGGCACGCAGGCCAATTATTAATTCTTAAGTAAATACTTAATAAGATTATCTATAAAATTCACCAGCTATCCCAATCTAACTCAGCTCGTCATCATGCGGCCCATACTGCCACTGCGAACCTGGGGTTGGGTTTTAAAAACATGCAACACCTATGAGCTTTTTTTGCTCAGTGATATTCTCCGTTTAAAATAATTAAAGCAGTAAAATATGCAATTCACATAAAGCAATCAATATAGATATAATACAATTAGGAAAGCAGTAAAGCAAGTCGTAAAGGATACTCGCGAGTTCAGGTGGAACTATAGAGGTGATTTTCATCACTTATTTCCAGTGAACTTTTGCGCCCACACAGGGCTTCGGCAACAACGCCCCAGTAATATGACACCAGTACGTGGACCCGCCCACTCAGTATGGGTCTCTAGAGTTGCCCGACATACCAAGTCACTATTTTGCCAAATGCCCATGCCTCGGCTGGCACATTTGACTACGTAGATCATGGCTCATGGGATCCCATTCAGTAATGCACAGTTAACAGTATCATTCAGTCAATCAGTAATATTCAGTTTATCAGTATCATACAGTTCATAGTAATATCAAACATACGTACAAGTAGTTAGTCTCACATTTTCATACACGCGTAAATCAGTGCATTTTCATGTTATGATAGTTCAAACATTGAGTCGGCACGAAAAGTAGTCGGCCGCTCCTTAAACAGTATAATTAAATAAAATAATAATTACGATCTATAACAAATCAATTAATCATATATATATATATATATATACATTATATATTTTCAGCAATTTAAACACATAATACACATTGTCAATCACACACTAATCAAAAATAAGTTTTCAGTGAGAATACTCACCTGAATCAAATGAAGTGGAATAAACTGGATCGATAAAATCTGAAAAGTAAAATTATTCATAGTCCTTTAGTATTCTAATTAATCCTAATATCTACAAAGAAAATGACATGTTCCTACACCTAACTTTACCTCAAATTATGATTAATTATGAATAATGTTGTTTATTATTATATTAATTATTATTGTCATTATTATCCTACTATTTTAATGCCTATGATTATCACCATCACTTTCTCTTATTTCACTTTTTCCTTCTCCTCTTCGTCTGGTTGCTCTGTTTCTGTACTCTTCCCTTTTTTTTATTCTTTTTTTTATTTTTTTTTTTATTTTACTCTGTTCTCAGCTTTCCTTCATCCTTTTAGTACTCTGTTTCTTGTATGTCGTGTATATATATATATATATATATATATTTCTATCTTATTATCTTATCTTTTCTAGCTTACTGGATTCTCATTTTTCTCACTGAATTATTTTATTTTACATTCTATTTATCACCTAATTAATTATTTACTTCTCCTTATTAGTAATTTTATTATTATTTTATCTTACTTTTAATTCAAAGAACACATTTCGGCAGTGAGCATTTGTCCACAAAGCATGCTCCGTTTTTTTCTCCTTTCTTCTTTTATTTATTTATTTATTTATTATTATTTTTTTTAATGGTTGTTCCTGCAAGTGTTTTTTTTTTCTTTTTTATTTTATTATTATTATTATTATTTTATTAGTTATTATAATGATTTCTATCTTAGCGATTCCTTATGTATCCCACTTATGTATCCCACTACGGATTGTTTTCCCACTTTTTCTTTCTTTTACTTATTTATTTATTTTTATTTTATTATATATATATTTTTTAATTTTTTTATTTTATCTTTCCTTCTTGTATTGCCTTGCTGCTCTGTTCCTGCGTCTTCCTCATTGCTCATTTCTCCTTCCTTTCACTCTTAACCACATTTCTATTCTTCCTTCTAATTACATATTTCTATTATTAACGAGCACTACAGAGCATTTATTTCAAATATATATATATATATATATATAACATTCTTAGCAAGCTCATGAATTTACAAACCAATGGTAGAACATAAAGCATGCAGGATACAGTACACATCAAATGCTTCAGGAAGGGAGATAGTTGCTTAAAAGGAATTTGCATGGCAACCGTATGGTTTCATAAACCATGAAGTCTCAAAATCTTCAGAGTTTCTAGCCTTTATATGAGTCCACATACCCGAAATTACATAAATGGTGGAAAGCTACAGGTTCTGTATGAATCTATATTTCATTTCATTTTCAGTTATTCTACAACTAACTATTTGATATTTGTTAAATGCTTCTAGATGTTTATTAAAGGATATTTCAAATTCTTCATATCTAGCATAGCATGTTTCATTTTCTAGAGAACTAAAGCATGGTTCATAAGATTAAAAGATGACTTTTATGACATGTTTTCTGTTTCTTACAACATACTTAAGCATGAAATCTAATGGTTACGGAGGGTGTTCAAGGCTTACCTAATCAGCGTAATCAAAGGTGAGATTGAGGTGATCAAGCGTACGATTTTTGGATGATCTCCTCCTTTCTTCCTTTCTTTCCTAGCGTCTCTTTTCTGCCTCCCTTGTTTCTTTCTTCTTCCTCTGTTTTCTTCTTCAAGTTTTGTTTCTTTTACTTTAGTTTGGTTTTTCGTTTCTACTGTTTTCTTGCTTCTGCGCGAGAATCTTCTCTGCGTTACTATTTAAAGAGAAGCTTTGTCTTCCCTGTTGCTTGTACGAGACGCACGTTGCCTACTCCATGCGAAGGCGAGCCGGACTGCAAACACATGACGATTTCTTCAAGATGTCTCCTCGGTGCAGCGAACTTGGTCGCCAAGTTTTCTTTTCTTCACTTTAGCTAGACTCTTCCAGTCTGCTTCTCTTTGCTCTTTTATTTTATTTATTTATTTATTTACTTTTTATTTATTTATTTATTATTATTATTATTATTATTATTATTTTATTCATATAAGCACATTTATTTCTTATTTATCTTTATTTGACAATTGTTCTTATTTTTATTTTTATAACAGAATTTGTTCAATAGTTAATAACTACAAGAGATAAAATTAATTATTTTAGACTAAATTACATGAAATTCGAGTTCTCTATTCGATTACAAGTTAACTTTTTGTTTGAGTTTTCGGGGCCTCACACATGGCCCCTGGCCCAACCCCCATCCCCCCTACACCCAGGCCCAGACCACGCCGCGGCCCCAACCCTAACCATGCCCTCGCCCTAGCCCAGTCCCCGGACTCGACCTTTCCCCGGCTCCAGCGTGACTCCGTTCCGAACCCCGAACCCTACCCACCCAATAGAAAAAAAAATTATTTATTTACCGTAAACATAAGTTTTATATAATTTCCTGCATCAAATATAATTTTAAAATATATATTTTTTCAAATAGTTGACCAAATATCTTTTAAACTATTTTTAACTCGAAAAACGTTTTTGTAAAATACTTGTCCAAACACATATTTCATTAAAAAAACTTCAAAAACTTATTTTATAAATTATTTTTGAAAACACTTTTATAAAAATGTTTTTGAATTACTTGTCCAAACGGAGCCTATATTTCTTACTAATTTTAAATTACACATTAGTTATTTTTCACGGCAGAACATATTACAAAACTGAAAGATACTACTTTTTTTTTGAGACGACAAAACTGAAAGAAACTCTTTTGACTAATAGCTAGGCAACGTTACATTACTCTCTCAAGTCAGACAATAAATTATTAAGGATTTGTCAAATAGCTTTGGAAAGGTACATACCTGGCCGTTTCAGGCATCATCATACGCCAGTAACACGTTAACCCGGCTGGAATTGCACCAATCATTAGTATCAGTCTCCAAGCCATATCAACCACCACCGGCGCCGGATGATCAGGATGACCAGAGGCGCGGTTGAATACGGCACAGATTACCATGCTGACAATGGCTCCCACCAGGATACCGAAGCCCTGCATGGAGAAAACCGCAGCAATGAAGGCACCCCGGGTCCTGCTATTGGCGAATTCCGACATGATTGTAGCGGACAACGGGTAATCTCCGCCGATCCCGATTCCGAGAGAGAACCTGAACAGCCCAAGGCTGAGTAGGACGCAACTCCGGCACCTACCGGAGGAGAATCCGCACCCCAGGGAGCTGAAAACCATGATCATCAGCGCCAAACCGTACACTGTCCGGCGACCTACGCAGTCTCCGAGGCGGCCGAACACAAGCTGACCGATGACGGTGCCGGAGAGAGTGATGGCCACCAGGAAGGAAGTAACAACGGCGGGAACTTTGTCGGAGAAGATGGAATTATTTTCAGAATTTTCATTGTTATAATAAACGTAGCCAATGAGTTGCATGATGGGAGTGATGCAGAACAAATCGTAAGCGTCGGTGAACAGCCCCATGCCGGCGATAATAATGGCTTTGAAATGGTAATACTGTACTGTTGCAACATCCAAGGTTGACAACACATTCCACGGTGGAGCCATTTCTCTCAATCTTCAAAACAGTTTAATTAGTAACTCTCTTAAACACAAATTTCTAAGCAAAGTAGATATATAGTTGACTAAGTAGTTATTCCGAATAAAAGAGAGCTGGAAGATTCCTAGATTAATATATAGCATAGACTTTGCCAGCGTTCACTACTAACTTGAATTATTAGCTTGAATGATGAATCATTCATCAAACTCAAACACATAAGTAAGATTTACACACACATAATATTATGGGACTAATTACATTGAGATATATGCGTGTATGTGTTTGTTTGTACGTGTGTTGACCAAATTAAGAGTACTATGTATTGGACAGATCATGATAATTAACGAATGATTGATGTAAACAGGGCGGGGGAAATTGGAGGGGAGTTTCCTTAGTGTTTAGTAATATAATTAATGGTTGACAATTTGACTTGAAGAGCTATATATGAGTGTACATCTAATCCGTAAGATGACAATTAATCAAAGATTCTGTGTGGATATTCGCATAACGATCTTTTCAAGGGGCTGTGCCCAGATGTCACTTGGTCAGGCTCCGGGAGGAGACTATTCCACATAGGGAATAGTCCACATAGGGAATAGTCTATCTGGACAAAAGATCTAAATCAGAGGTAATTTCCTCTTCAGTTTTCATTTTATTTTTAATATTATCTTTTTTCTGAAACATTTTCAATTTTTTCATTCTAAAAAGTGTTAAACCAAGAAACCAGTTATCTTCATTCACCATAATGGCTCTGATACCATAGGGGGAACCAATCCAACGGTTCGATGGATTAAACAAAGAAGTATAAGGGAACACATTACACTGAACTCAAAACTGTCAATCTATTGAACTGTTTAAAAGAGATAAAAATGGGTGTCAAACGCCCTAACAACGCCAATCCCAGGCTAACAACGGGCTAAACCCTCATCATCCTCTAAATAGTACAAAGATGCCTGTTTGAATTCAAAGACCCATACATTCTTCAATTAATCCATAAACAGTAAGACGATTCACTCATACATAATCATCAACATTACAGGAAAATCTGATAACTAAGCTTCATGGTTTAACACTAAGTATTTAGCCTTCCATTAGGCTAAATAAAAACAGAAAATAAAATATTGAAAACAAAAAATTAAAAAGACTTACTTATGAAGTTGTCTTCAAGTCTTCAAATCTTAAAAATTTATATATAAAAAGGAAAATTTACAAAAGGGGGAGAGAGTTGGACGATGTACAAGAGAGGGAAGGAATGGAAGAGGAAGGCTTTTTATTCTAAGTCCTGCCTCTGAATGGAAATTTACAACATATTTATAGGCAGAGTCTGCCTTTCACTATTACGGATCTGAAATTTTTAATTTCAATTCCGCTACAGTAATTTCGGATTTCAAACTATCAGTCTTGAAGTCCGCAACAGTATTAGTGTCGGTGAAGTCCACAGCCGCCTATATTAATCATTTCTGGGACTTTTACCGGTAGAACCGGTCACTGAGCTCTTTATGGCCAGCAGCATTTCATTTATGTCGAGGTCGACATCATTTTCTTCCTCTTGAGATTCTCCTGCTAGGCAATGGCCTTGGCTTGTCATTGAAACTTCTGATTTTGAATCATCCAAATTTTGAGATAGATCTTTTTTCAAAAGATCCATATAAGAAGATATAATTTCTTCCCGGGAGACGATACCCTTATGTCTTTGCAGCATCCTATGAATCTGCTGGAAAGGACTGATTTCTTCCCTTGGAGCTGATTGCTGCCTCTGCTGGTATTCCTGCAACTTGGACTAGATTTGATCAATAAGTTCTTGGCCTTGTATTAGACCAGTGGCATCAGCCTTAATCAATTTTTCCCAAAATTTAGTATAACTTGCCCTCTTCTGGAGCCCATTTCCAAATCCACGGGATTGAAAATTCTATAAAGAAATACATAGGAGCGATATCATCGTTCCAAGGATGATTATTATCCAGATTCATAATCTTGGGAGAAATTTTCACCCAGTCTGCATATAATGCTTTAAATGGTTCAGGTAAAACCTTAATGGATGGACCAAAATTAATCCATCATTTAATAAACTAATTTGGTAAAGGTTTATTATATACCTCAGAACAGATTTTTATAAACCAAGAATGTTTTCTTCTTGGATTTTCATAGAGTAGTACTCTAGTAAGAGATTCAACATCATCCCAATACTTGTATTTTATTAATACCTTCTGATCAGGATGGAGATATTCTCTATCCTTGAGAGTTGATAAACCCCATTCTTCAGCTGATATAATCTGCTTGATAATTATCTTGTTGAAATTATAAATATTCTGGGTACTACCAGCACCTGTAAAATGTGTTATTTCACAATTCCCTGAAATATTCAAGAGATTTTCAAAATATGATCTTGGCTTATAAGCCATTTCTGCATATCTAGAATTATCCAGATATCTGTTCATTAACATCCATGGATCATTGATCCACTGCAAATCTTTGCCTTCTAAGAGTATTATTACCTCTTTATTATTATTCTGATAATAAGAAGTGAGATGCTCTTCTTTATCCTCTTCTCCAACAATTTTTGAATATGAGGAGGATGATGAAGCAGAAGTATCACCTTGCTTTTTCGTTATGAACTCCATAAATTCCTCATATAATGGGTCTTCTGGAGACATACTCCTTCTAGCAGAAATATTTTCTGCTACCAGCTTCCTGCCACCTTGCTGGGCGAGGATATTTCCCCGTCCTCCACGACCTTGGTAAGGGCCAGAGGCCCTTCCTCTGGGGTGCATCAACCTGCAATCTAAAATTTATGATAAGACATTATTTAAAAATTCTCTTGTCAAAAAATCTGGAAGACTATTGTCTTCTCCTTTCTTATACTGAATATCAAAATTAAATGGGGCTAAATGAGCCTGCCATCTAGCAAACATTTGCTTAGATACATCATGTTTAAAATCTTTATTAAACATTAACTTTGCAGATTTACAATCAGTTCTTATAACAAACTTTTGATTATATAAATCATCTTGAAATTTTAACACACATTTAACAATGGCTAAGATTTCTTTTGCCACCGTAGCATAATTTTTTTGACTATCAGACCATTTGCCTGAATAATATCTAACAAGAAATTCTTGTTTACTATCTTTAGATTTTTGCTTTAATATTCCACCATAACCTATATCTGAAGCATCTGTTTCTATTATTTTCTCCAGATTAGGATTTGCAATCATTAAACAAGGAAGTGATTTCACTTTCGACTTAATTCTCCTAACTGCCTCAGTATGCTCATTTGTCCAAGGCTTAGGATTCTTTATCATATAAAATTGTAGTATCTTTATTAAGATTTTTATAATATGAAGAAATATAATTTAGACTTCCTAAAAATCTTTGTAATTGAGTTTTATCCAGAATTTCATCTGGAAATTTAGAAGCAAAATCAATACTTCTATTGATAGGAATAATATTTCCTTTTTCAATATTATGACCCAAAAATCTAATTTTTGTTTGAAACAAACTCATTTTGGACTTAGATATAACTAAACCATTTTGAATAATCAAATTCTTGAAAATATTCAAGTGTTTAAAATGAGTTTCAATATCTTTAGAAAATACTAAGATATCATCAATATAAACAATAATGAATTCACTATAAGGAATAAAAATATCATTCATTATTTGTTGAAATTCTGAAGGAGCATTCTTCAGATCAAAAGGCATAACCTTCCATTCATAATGTCCTATTGGAACAGTAAAAGCAGTTTTATACTGATCTTTCTTATCAATTTGAATTTGCCAATATCCAGATTTTAAATCAAATTTGGAAAATATTATTCAATCATATAATCTATCCAATAAATCCTTTTTATTAGGAATTGGATGCCTAATCCATTTTAGAACTTTATTAAGAGGTTTATAATTTATAACCATTATGGGAATACCTCTTTCAATTTCACTATGTTTATTAACATAAAATGCAGTACATGACCACGGAGAATTTGAAGGTTGTATTAACTTTTTTGTAAAAGAGATTGTATTTCTTTTTTACATAATTCTAAATATTCAAAATTCATTTGACAAGGCCTAGCCTTTGTCGGAATTTTCTTTTCATCAAAATCATCTTCATATGGAAGACTTACAATATGCTTTTTCCTATCCCAAAAAGCATTTGGATGATCATTACAAATCTCTATTGAAAAATTATTTATTATCATTTTAATTTTATCCTGTAATCTAGGATTCTGAAGTTTTTCTTCAATTGTTAAAATATTAATTTCATATTTTAAAAAATTCATTTGATTCTTTTTCCTAAGAATATTTTCTTTAATAGTATTCAAAACTTTTGAAAAAGGTTCCATTATAAACTGAAAATTTATTTGATTATTATCATAAGTTCCTTTTAACCCTTTTGAATCAATATGATAAATAGGATATAATTTTTTCAAAAAAGGAGTACCAAGTATCACTTGACTGGTAATGTTTTTAACTAATAAAAAACTTTCAGGAATGCAAACTTTATTTTTACAAATATAAGCTTTGGGGAGTTTAAATTGAATATCTAATCTTTCTCCTCCAGCATGCCTCAAACTATGAGTAGTTTTTTGAAAATATTTCGTAGGTATCAAACCTTCTTGTATAACACTGATATCTGCCACTATCAATTAATGCAGTTAATTCAATTTGAAAACTATTATCAATTAATAAATTGACTTTGGTATACCACTTTTGAGTAGTAATAATATCTAATGAAGATAAAAATTGTTCTTCCCCATTTGGTGATTTTTCTTCTGAAAAACTTGGAAAAGTAATTATTTCTTTCCCTTTTTCTAAATTAGAAATTCTTTTTTCAAAATTAATATTTCTTAATTTAAGAAATTGAATTTCTTTTTGAAGATTTTTAACTTCATTATTCAAATCATTTATTGAAGTATTAGAAGTGAGACTATTACTTCTTTCTTTCATCAGTCTTTGAACTTCAACCATAGAATATGGTTCATTATAAATTTGAAAATCATTTTTATTTTCAAAATCATTATTCCTACTAGTAGACGGAAAATTCTGAATATCATCAATTATTTTTGATCTTAAATCAGAATTTTTTATTTATTTTTTTAATTCTAACAAATTATTATCTGTTAAAAAATTTATGTCTTGAAATTGAGACATAATTTTATAAAATTCATTTTCAGAATTATCATCTAATTTTTTCAAACAAGATCCTTTTTGTGCTACAAGCACAATCAGACTCTGACTCATATGATGACAAATCATTTTCTGAAAAATCAATTTTATTTTCTTCATCTGAAGACTCATAAGATTCTGATTCAGAACTTGTTTCTAATATTATTTTAGAAATTTTCTCTTCTAATTCTTTATCTAATTCTAGAGACTTTATTTTCTCTTTTTTCTTCATTTTACATTTATTTGCAAAATGACCTATTTTTCCACATTTATAACATGTAACATCCACTGGATTTTTCTTTTTAGCTAATTTAGCTTCTTTTCTTTCTTTTCTTTTATCTAATTGTTTCTGAAAATTCTTTTTAGAAATTCTTTTCTTTTTAAAAATCCTATCAAAATTTTCTTTCCTATAAGGTTTTTTATTTGGAAATGGAATATCCATTCTAAATTGACTACAGAAATGTCCTAATTGACTTCTTTCTGTTAATCTTTGATGCTTTATTTGTTGACTCAATTTAATTTCATTACATAATGCTAGACCTTCCTGGACGCAAGTTGCTATCAGTCTACCATATGTATAATCATTATATGGGATAGTAATTCTATCCTTCCTAAGGGTTTTTCTAACTCTTTCAGCAAATAAGCTAGGAAGACCATCTATGAATTTAGACTTCCAATGACTGCTATTACTTTCAGGCAATTCCATGACTCTATTAAGGAATGCATCCTTATACCATCTAAATTCAGAAAGTGTTTTACACCTAAGATTTTGTAATAAAGTACGAATATTTTCACTATTATCAGAAATTCTACCCGTAAAATGTTCTAAAATTGTAACAATTAAAGTATAAACAGAATTTTCAACCATTTGGTCACCTTCCTGTTTAACAGTTCTATAAACTTCTTCTTTACCTGCTTGGGGTAAATAATTATCCCACCAACCTTTTAGTTGGCTAGTAAAACCTGCAACTATCATTTTTGCAATATTACTGTCAGTATTACCATTACTCTTACAGATAGTACTGTACATTAACATTCTATGAACTAAATTATAAATTTGTTTTTCTGTATAACCATCTAAATTCCATTCATAAATACATTTATGAATATATATATATAATCGTAGAGGTAGATTGATGTGTGATTCGGTTATTTATAAATTAGATATGAATACTACACATCTATTCATATCGTCAGCAACAAACATCAAAACTAGGTCATCTCCACACACATATATATATATATTAATCTATATATATATATATATAATCGTAGAGGTAGATTGATGTGTCATTCGGTTATTTATAAATTAGATATGAATACTACACATCCATTCATATCGTCAGCAACAAACATCAAAACTAGGTCATCTCCACACACACACATATATATATATATTAATCTATATATGGAGCGCAATAAACACAAATTAAATATGCTATGATATATATATATATATATATATATTCGTAGAGGTAGATTGATGTGTCATTCGGTTATTTATAAATTAGATATGAATACTACACATCCATTCATATCGTCAGCAACAAACATCAAAACTAGGTCATCTCCACATATATATATATATATATATATTAATCTATATATGCAGCGCAATAAACACAGATTAAATATGCTATGATCAATCAATTTGCAATCTACAAATAATATAGTATATCAGTGATCAGTTGTTACCTCGTGATAAAATTTATCAACAATATTCAGAGTATCTATGAATGATATGCAGGAAGATGAAACTGATCATGAATAGCCTTATCGGGATCCTTTATAAAGGATTGATTAGCCAGAGAATTGACAGTTAGAACATTGAGATATTATGCTTGCATGTTTGTGTGAAAGTGATCACATCTCATTTCACTGATTAGAGCTTTATTTATAGATATTTTAATGCTTCAAACCTATTACAAGTAGGAAACCTATCAATAGTAGGAGAGCAACACAAATAGGAAACTATACTATAATAAGATATTTATTAATGTCTCTAGTGTTTTTAACTCATAATTAATCATTTTAACTCAATCAATTATTCTTATGTGTGGCCTAAACACGTTGACAATAAATATAAATTATAATTCTCAAACTCAATTAGCTTTAAGGCATAAAACCAACAAACTCCCACTTGGCAAAATACAATATGGACTGGTTTAACCGGATGCTTGCTTGGTTTGTACCAAGGCTTATTTGTCATTCAGAATGGACTAAACATGATTTATTATAACATACCAAACCTTAATATATACATATGTCTCCCCTATTCGTAAAATACAAGCCAACAAAAACATTCTTGTTTAACCTATCCATCTAATATAATAGGTCTGGCTAGCATGTGGTCCCCACCTAGTACTGGTAGTGAGTGAAGTGATTTTTGTACCAAGGATCTGTAACAATTATACTTGAAAGAAAAAAATGGAATGGGCCATTGCCCAGTGAGATTACACCGTTTTCACAAACATTTACTGAGTTGCGGAATTATCCATGGACATAATTCAATCAATCCTAACACATAGCATTCATGAATCCAGTGTAGTATTCATAGATATATAAACGAGGATGAAGGTAGCCGTTAAATTTATAGATAAACAATAGACGAACTAACCAAATCACCTTGGTGTTTATTCATGCTTTACTCATTTCCTTCAATCCATGTTCATTCATTTCGATAACCGCGCCCTTTCATTTATTCATTAGGGCTCCATTGGTTCGGCAATGATCTCAAGATCATGAATGCAACTGATTCAGATGACCAGGTCCAGTACCGGCTTGTGGAACTAGCCCAGACCAAATAAAGGATCCAAACTCAACTATGCACAATTAAAAGTTCCAGTGTACTAAGAAAGCACATCTGAATTGTAAGATCCCCTGTTTTTCACATTAGGATTAGCCATTAGGTTTTGTATTTCCTTATGCGTAAATATTTTTTAAAACTCAGTTATGTATAATTATAAAGTTGTATGATTTTCTAATTGATTCTAAAAGTTAATCTTTGAATCATGATCTGTGTTTAACTCAAAGTTAAGATGTAAAATTAAGTGTAAAATTATGTTTAAAGATATTTAGAAATATATATATTAGTTTAATTTTGGTAATTATGAAATAAAAATTAGAAAATAAGTGGAAATGAGAAAAATAGGCTAAAAGCGACTTTTACCGGTATTGGATTGGTTAAAACCAACTGGACTGCCTTTAAAATGTGAATAAAATATCTCATTGAAGAGCTTTTATAACCAAACTATGAGCTGTTATTGCCGCCATTTGCCAGGTTGACCAAAGTTAGAGCAGTTTTGGCATGACTTTGATGGATTAAAACCGATCGATACCTAGAGACGAAAAAAAAAAAAAAATCTTCTCCAAGTTCCAAAGGTGGGCTACAACCCTAGGGTCTATAGCCTACCCTTGAGATTGACTCAGTCAAAACACCCTAAGTGATGTGGACCGGAGTACACGAAAGGAAAGTCTGATTGGCAAGACGCGGCTCTTAACCTCAAGAACCCTTACCTTGGATTCAGTAGACTACTAAATTAACCTAAACTAATTTACAACATGCAATTCGAACCAAGATCAAGAATAAAAGAGTCAAAACAAAAGCATACAATTTAGGTAGAGCAATTACCTAAAAGCTATAGTTTCTAAACCTATTGTAAATTCACAAAGATGCAAATTACATAAGCTCAATAAAGGAGAGGGATTTAATATAGTATAAACTAATACTTTCTCATAATAAAATCAACTCAAGATAGGTATGATGATTATTCATAAGAATAATCTTTCTAATATGGTTTCTCCCTATCTGGTTGACAGGTGTGCCTTACCTATCATGGACCATCCTCATTTTTATACTTTGAATTGGGTTAACAACATCAACAGGGTTCGCATCGATAAGCAGGTTAAGGTGAAATTTAGTATTGAGATATACCAAGATGAGGTGTTATGCAATGTCGTGCCCATATAGGCTACCAATATGTAGCTTGGTAAACCTTGGATAGTGGATAAAAGGTGAAGTATTATGGTATCACTAGTACGTACCATTTTACGACAATTCTTTATCTTTTTTATCTTGAGCCATTTTCTCCACATCAAATTATGAAGGCTGTCATAAATATGCATGAGATAAAGGCAGTGTGGGAAAAAAAGAATGGTTAACCCGGGATAAGTACTTGTAATACGGCAAACTCTGATAAGTCTCTTAGTATAGAAGATAGTCTTTGTACTGGTAGGAAGGAGGAAGTGGAGTCAAAAGATGTAAAAATTGATACTAGTGATCTGCCTACAGAACCTAGTACACTACCTGTTGAAATTTGTTTAGCAAGAAGTGAAGACAATCCACAAGGAGCCAAAGAACAAGAAACTTCACTTGAAAAATCACAATAATGCATCCGATAAGCACTCAGATTCGAGGACGAATCTTTTCGAAGGGAGAGGGCATGATGAAGGAATTAATAGTTAATCTTTGAGGTCAAAGAATGTATAGAACTTGGGGACAAATCCTTTTGAAGAAAAAGGGACTAATGTGGACATCCAATGTAACTCTCGAAGTCCAAGAAAGACAGCAGTCAGCAAGTGGTTAGGAAGGTTCAAAATCAACATCTGGCTTCTCACAGATTAAACGGAAAGGACTTTGATTCTCATAGAAGGAAATGAGTCTTTAAGAAGGGATGGAAGAAAAACAACGATAAAGATCCATTTCTAAAGCTGAAACCTAGAAAGGGAAAATTAAGAACAATTTACAAATGGGTTCTGGAGCTTAAAGAGCAAGATTATTGAAGATTTAGTTAAATCTTGAAGATAAATACATCTCTTGATTTTTATTAATTATTCTTAAGTTATTTTGTTCTAGAAGATTATAGAATGTTTGGAAAGACTAGAAGATTTCAGAATGAGAAGAAAAGAATACACAGGTAGGAACACTTACTAGATCACAAAGGGATTTTAGCTAGGGCTTACCCCACATGGCTGAATTTTGGAGTGTGTGTGTTTTAATTTTTCTTCCTTGTTTAGGATTAGAATTTATTTATTTTATTTTGATTGGTTGTTTGGTTTTCATTTCTGGAAAGGAATATCTAAAGCCAAAAACCAATAAGATTAGTCTTAGAAGTTTCCTAAAAGAAAAGGGATCTCTTCTTGATCTCCCTTTTAGAATAGAATTTATATTTGTTTCCTAATGGTGTTTAGTTATTAACTTTGTCCATAAGTTAAGCCAAGTGGAAGTCAAAATAAGTAACTCCAAAACCTAGTTCTATTAGATTTAGTTTGTAAGAAATTAATCTCTTGATTAATTTCCAATTTAATTGCTTTCCTAATAGTTTTAGGACTTGTAATTTTCGTGCACGCCTCTCATATAAATAGAGGTTATGACTAAAATTAATAATCAGAGAATTAGTATACAAATTATTAAGCATTATCGAATCTATCTGTGTTCTCTTAACCTTCATATTTTGGGTAATGTCCCGTGGGGACTTGTGATTGTTCATAGGTGGACTTTTAAAGATTTATTAGTGAATTATCCTTCTTTTATATTTAGTTAGGGGTAGCTTAGTTTAAGGAGGATTTCAAAAATATGAATTTAAGTTAGGTGTTCAATTTAGATTGTGAAGTGTTTTCAATTAAGTCATCAAATTTTTGTTCATTAGTGAATTCTAGAAAGTGATTAAATCAAGGACATCAAGCTAAATCTGCGACTTAGTTGATTTTGGGATTCCGTAATGGGATTCGATCTAGGATCCTTATCACCAAGACTCTCAAGAATGTTTCATTTGCACGAAATCAAGAAGAAGTAAGGAAGAGAAAGTAGAGAGAAAAGGGAAAGAAAGAAACGAGAGAAATAAGAAGAAAAATAGGAAAGTAGGGGATTTGACGCTTGGATTTTAATTCTAATATGTGGAAACCTACTTTAGCAACATGGTGGTAAGCTTAAATTGCTTACAATAACGTTAGATTTTGGATTTATGACACATAAAGTTGAAATGTTGGAATTTTGAGTTTTCTTAAGGTTTTGATATGAACCTATAATTCTAGATGTTGTAAATGTGTTATAGATTGATAAATATGTTGTAGGAACATTATAGGATTGATTTTGAATGAAAGCAACCAAAGAAAGGCATGTTTTGATAGAAATCCGAAGCTGGAAATTTTTAAAAAACTAAATCTGGGCATAATCGGTTGATGTGAGTTTGTGAAACGCCCTACGTTGCGAAAGTCGACTGCCAAGGAAGGACCAAACTTGAAAGGTCACAGATTTACTCTTTGATATAAACTCGACAAACCGTATTTAGACTCTCTTTTTCAATCCTAACTAGATAGAAGAATGAAGAGGTGAACCAACTAAGAATCTAGGCGGAGCAAGTAACCTAGATACCTTAAGTTCTGGAGCCTTGCCGAGTTATCAATAAATAATAAACACACAAGCTCAAAAATAATAAGTTGAGAACCCAAAGTAAAGCATAAACCTCACAATTATACTATGACTTATGATTTTCAAGGTTTCGGTCAGCCCCTATTTATAGGAGTTGGAATCCAAAATCTTGGAGGAAAAGAAACAAGAAAAGGAAACAAATTAAATATGAAAACCAATGAGAGTTGGAATCGGATTACAAACCAAATTCGAAAGGAGCTTAAATAAGGCATGTGCAAAATTTGGTTGTCTCCTTTAAAGAGGAAACCTGAAAATCACAAGGAAATAAAATAGGAAAAGGAAAACTTGAATTTGGCATCTTGAATAGAAAATCCAAATTCAAGTTGGAAAGAAAATCTACTTGGAAAAGAAAACTATAATTAAGTCAAGTTGTATCCAATTAAGGTACTTAACTTAATTATAATTATTATTGGAAAAGGAAAGGAAAAGGAAACCATGCAATTTCCAATTCCTCTCAGGATTATAGAAGTAGGGAACTTGATCCGTGAAGGAGAATGGGCCGCAATGGACATCAGCATGGGCTTGCGGAAATCGCAGGCTTGCGCTGCAGGCTTATTCGTGGTTCTTCTTCTGACTTCTGCTAGGCCAACTTGAGAAGCTTGGATGCTGTATGAATTGGCCCAAAATAAGATGGAGCATGAATTGTGGATGAAAATAAGGCCCCCCTTAAAGTTGAAGGACTTTTGGGGACTTTCCGCGGATCGGGCCTTTGTTGTCCCTTTGCCTTTGCAGGATGGCGGAACTCGGGCTTCTTGCCTTCTGGCAAAAATGTCTTAGACTCGGGCTAAGAGGTGTTCCACTTGGTTGCCCTGACCCTACTATGGTAGTAGTAGTTTGGATGCCCGCATCACCGGTTATAACCGATCCAAATGAGGGTATAACTAATTTTCTTGGCTTAAGAAAATTGGCTATTATTGGCCCAGGATAGGTTATATCTGGTTTTTGAAAAATAGAACAAAGCCTGATCAATTATTACCAATCTGAGATCGGGAAAAACCTATTTTGTTTGCGAAGACTCAAGAAAATCGGCTATTGCGCTCTGTTTGCGATTAAAATAAGTCTCGGACCTGAAGAACTTTTTTGATCAGTTATTACCTATCCAACTGTGGGAAAAACCGATCTGAAAGTTGAAACAAGGGTTTCATTGGTTTGGCCACTGTTTTTGCGGGTAAAATTGATCCAACCCCAAAGATATGAATTTTTACAACCCTAATTACAACTTCTTTTATAATTTTAAAACTGATGTAAGCAATTCGATGAAGAGTCCTCACAGATGCGGAAAGTTCCCAAGGAAAGCCGATACGTGCTGATCATAACTTATTCTCTTAATTGTTGAAAATCACTAATTTAATTTTAAAATAATAGGATTTTAAGAGTTTGAACACAGAAAATTAGGTGGAGCAAGTAACCTATCTTCTTCTAAGTTTGAAACTAGTATAATTAATCAAGCATTGAAAATACATAACTTCACATACAAAGAAACGAGAATTTTAAAGCAAAGGTAAAATCTCACAATATTATTATCAAAATATGAATTCTCCTATTATTCTAAATTCGGATTCTCCTATTTAAAGGAGAAGTAGAATTCTGAAAAATAGAAAAGAAACAAGAAAGGGAAAAAATTAAAAGTGAAAACCAACAAGAGTTGGAAACCTTACAATTACAAAAATTCAAAAGAAGGATGAGTTTGGTACTCCTAATTTGGGTTAGGACAATGTTTGCTGCTCGAAAATTGACTACGTAAAAAGGAGAAAAATGAAGTGTAAATTCGGGTATCTCCAAAAGAGAGAAATCCGAAAATACAAAAGAAATAAAAGAGGAAATAAGAAAAAGGGAAACTACTAGAATAAGTTAAGATGTAAATAGTTTATGGAATGTAACTTATTCTAAATTAAATAAGAAAGAAACATGCACAAAACCTACAACTTCCTAAAAGTGAAGACAACTTACCTGTGAAGCAAACTTGATGTGTAAGCTACTTGGATCTGCGGCTAGGGCTTCTCCTTGTGTTGGCCAAATTTGTGAAGCTTGAGTGCTTAATGGATTTGGGCCAAATTTGTGAAGCTTGAGTGCTTAATGGATTTGGCCCAAATGTTGATGAATGCATGATTTATGAAATAGGTGTTTTTTGCAAAGTATGTGCACTTCACGAAATAGGCCTCCATTCTTGTCGAAGAACTGTAGGTTGCTTCTCTTCTTTGATGGAGAAGATCATAACCATTTTATCCTTCTTAAATCTTCGATTAAGGACCTTGTCTTATTCGATTTTCTGGGCTTGGGCTAGGCTAGAAATGATGAGGTTTTGGAGGGCCTCGTTTACTGCTTTCTGATGCTTCCTAGTCATTGGCCCAATGATGTTAACTAGAGGATCCAGCTGATACGGGATCGGGTCCTTCATGATGGCTGGGCCTCAATGTAGGACTCTTGGACTTTTGGTTGCAGCCTCTGGTTGGCTCTTTTGACTTGTCTCTACATCATTGGTCTGGATGTCCTAATAAAAAACCCTTTTAGTTAATACTTGATTATGATTCGTTGAATAGTTAGGAATAAACAGGTTGAACACTAGAACTATTAAAAACCTAGAATTCTGAAATGTGTCTAAATTAAGGATGAAGTCTAAAACATTGACACTTATGTACTGCAGAACATTGGGGAACTAGTAAGCAAGCATCTCAAGACCGAGGGGAGTTTATCACTGAAAATAGATACCATTTTACTGTAGTTAAGAATTGAATTTGCATTGAATTGATTATAATGACATGTTTTATACGCTTTCAAAAAATGTTTGAAATGCTTTTTGATTTGAAACGATCGACTGTGTTTATGTACCGGCTGGAATGCATATATACTTGCTATGATTCAAATGTGCTTTCTTTGTACACTAGAACTGTTAAATGTGCATAGTAGAGTCTCTATCCATTATTTAGTCAAGGGTGATTCCACAAGCCAGTATGGACCTGGTCGTCCGAATCGATCAGACGCATTCATGATCTTGTAATCATCGTTGAATCAAGAAGGCTCATAATGACTAATGAATGAAAGGGTGTGGTTGACGAAATGAATGAATTACTAAATGACCAAAAGAGTTACTTAATGAATGACTGAATGAACATCGAGGTGAGTTAGCGAGTTCGTTCATTGTTCATATAGAAATTTGACGACTGCCGTTCATCCTCATTATATGTCACTAAATACTGCATGAGTCATGAATGCAGTTAGACCTATGGTCTCAATTTCATAGTATTTTGATGATTTAAATGGCAACAAATAATTGAACTAATGAAAAGAAGTTTTAGAAAAAATGACTAGGCAACATCCGACGAGTTGCACGACTCGCATAGATTCTCGGATGATTAAGAACAGGCCCAGAAAATGAAGATAATCTTCAAAACTAAAGAACAACTCATACAATGTCCTACACGAGTTGTACAGAAACTCGCACAACCTTTAGTCAAAGAATTACATGCAAGTCAGAAAAAATAATATGCTTTTCACCAAGAATCATGCAAACATTGACTCCTGTACAAAAAGCTGTACGAGTTGCACAGGTCTTCAGACAGTAAGTAGATAAGAACAGTAAATGCAAGCATGTGAACAAGTCCGTTGACTGTTGAAAAATTTTGAATATCACAAATTCATGTGACATGTACAAGTAGACATACGAGTCGAACAAATTCTCGTATGAAACAAGTGAGAAAAGCATTAAATGCAGTCAGGAGCAGTTGGAAAAGAAAAACTCAAACAATTGAGTCACATGTGACGAAGCGTACGAGTTGTAAACTTTTTCGTATTGACTCCAGCAATCTCAAAAGTAAAAGATCCAGTGAAAAGAATTGTTAGCCATTCTATAAATACTTCAAGCACTTCAGTTGAAAACCAAGAATCCCAAAGTGAGCTCAGCTATCAACTATATCATTTTAACTCATTTCAAGAGAAAAATTCAAGCACTGTATTCATGTAATAGTTTTGTTAAAGTCCAATTGCATTTCATTGTTCTTCATATTTTAAGCTCACACTTGTTTTGAGAAAAACTACATTCTATAGTTTGTATAAGTCCTAACAAATAAGTGGTTGAGGCATATTGTAATGAAAACCCTAATCTCTTATTAAAGAAATAAGGGGAGTCTTGAGTAAGTCCTATATCCCTGAAAGGAATTAGGCTAAAGATTCAATTCCAAAGATAGGTTGAAGTCTTGAATAAGGCCTAAAGATCCTTAAGGAAGGATAGGTGAAATACCAATTATCAATAGTAACCTAAGATGAACCTAAGAGGGGCAAGGGGTGAATTAGGTTCTTGACACTTTAAAATTATTTCTTCTACAAAGAAGAACTTTGAAAAACCATTTTCAAAAACAAGTTTTAAAACACTTTAAAACTAAACTTCTACATGAAGTGTGTGATCGATAATTTGCAAAATATGAAAGCAAATAAACAAATAAAGCAAGAACACACCAAATTTATAGTGGTTCGGATTATCCTTGAATCCTACTCCACTCCCAAAGTTCTACAACTTGAGATTTCTAATCCACTAGGAAACACTTAAAAAGAGTGCTCCAATCCCTTACACTTGCTTAACTCTTTCTCAAGAGATTAAGACTTTCTCTTGCCTAAGGCTAGCAATGGATCTTTTGCCCTATCCTTTTTCAAGGACTTTAGGTCTTACTCAAGACTCCCTTGCCTAGCAATTAGGACTTTTGCTTAATCAATCTCTTGATTAAGACTTTGACAAATGCCCAACTTAGCTCTAAACTAGGACCTTTACCCTTTGCCTAACCCAAACTCTTAGATAGGACTTTAACCCTAATTTCCCAACTTACCTCAAGCTAGAACTTGTACAATTGTCCAAACTCAGCCTCTTGAGTTGTACAATTGCCTAGCAATTAGAACTTTTGCTTAATCAATCTCTTGATTAAGACTTTGACAAATGGCCACCTTAGCTCTAAACTAGGACCTTTTCCTTTTGCCTAATCCAAACTCTTAGATAGGACTTTAACCCTAATTTCCCAACTTACCTCAATCTAGGACTTGTACAATTGCACAAACTCAACCTCTTGAGTTGGGTCTCTCCCTATCTTCTTGCTCCCCCTTTCTTCTTGCCTAACTCTTAAACAAGAGATTAGGACTACAACACTTACTCAAGTGTTTAGGACTTCCCTCAAAGTGTTTACAGTGGTGAGAATCTCCATAAATGGAGTTTATAACAATTTATGACAAATGGGCATGAAAGCCTCTTTCTAATTCTAACTCAACTAGCTAATATGACATGTAAATGTATGAAATATGACTCTTGAATATTTCTTAAGTGTAGGAGATATTGGGGGATGATTAGTATTTAATTCCCGTGCTTGTGGCTTTTATAGAAGTGAAGGATTCACTTCAAACAGTCAAATAATGACTCTATTTTTCTGCCCGTTAGAAGCTTCGAGGTCGAGCTTCGAAGTCGAAGGCCGGGTTAAAATCTTTACAATTTTGCTCTTCTTTTTGGCCAGTAGCCTAAAAGGCTATTTAGAGCATGTCTAGGCTCGAGTTAGAAGCTTTACAAGTTTTCTCTTCTTTTTGGCCAGTAGCCTAAAAGGCTGTCTAGAGCCTGTCTAGGCTAGGGTTAGAAGCTTCACAAGTTTTCTCTTCTCGATTCGAGTCTGGGCTTTGACGTCGAGACTCGATTTCCACACTTGTAGTTTTTGAAATCTTTTCTCCAACGGCTAGGAGTTTTGGTGTTGAGTGCAATTAATGCGTTTGCGCGCATTCTTTATTTTCTTTAGCTTCGAGCTCGAGACCTTATCGACGGTCGACTTCATTTCTTCAATTGATTTCAACCCAAGAGTTTGACTACTACCGTCTGCCTGTCAATGTGAGCGAGGCCTGACATTTCTGGGTAGCTTCAAACTCGAGAGGCTGTCGATGCTAAAGCTCGAAGGTTTATGGGTTTCTTCTTTCTCTAACTGTTTCTTGAACTTTGCTTTACTGCACTTTTTCAACTTTTCTACAAATAACTTCAAGTATAAAGCATTAACTAAAATAATATATTTATCAACTTATCATCAAAACTAAGATTAAGAGCATAGGTTTAACAAAAGGCAAAAGATCTATTCCTAGGAATTTAGGAAGAATTTCTAGTTTGAGTTAAGTTAGGAAATCCTTGTAAAAGGTCTTGAGATTAAGAGGATTGATCTTAAGCTAGTGTAAACACACCTTTAAGTGTTTTCTTCTAGTGGATTAGGAAATCTCAAGCGGTAGAACTTGAGGAGTGGATTAGGATTTAAGGGTAATCCGAACCACTATAATTCCTTGTGGCTTGTCTTCCTTATTATGTTTACTAACTGATTTGACAAATCACTTCAGACACTACACTTGATTTAATTAGGTCATTTGAAGAACAAGTTTTCAAATATTTTAAAAATAATTTTAATTGGTCACATACATACTATTATTATAAATCTTAATTTCACATAAAGAATCAATCTAACTTCACTAAATCTCATATCGAACTAAGCATCAAACATTGTTCATAAACATGCATAATCTCAATTTTGTCGTTTCCATTCAATTACTATAACCCAATTAATTACTAGAGGCATCAATCCTAGTTCAATTAATATTACAAAAGGCATTAAAATCCTAAGAACATAATTTCTATGGATTTATCACATAAAAATCTAGTTATTTGTTCTTCAAGATTTCATAAAAGTATAATCTTTTAGCATGCTTCTTAATTCTAGATCTTCTTTCAATCCTCTATTTAAAACTGACTGTGAGGTTCTAAGATTACCTAACGAACTTCTAAAAGAAAGGAGGAGAGAAGCGGCGGCGGCGGAACAACTATGACAGCACTGTGGCAACGGCTTCACGGCGGCTGCGGTGGCCATTCCTCTCCCTCTCTCTCTCAGATTTCTTCTTCTTTCTATTTTAAAAGTTCAAGCTTTTAATTCATGAACTTAAGGTTGTACATATAGGCAACCTCTAGGTTTAAGGTATTCTAGAATCTCCTTAATTTAGGTAATTGTCAATTCATAAATTTCCTTCTTTTGGATTGATCATGATTTCCAATTCCCTAATTTCAAGATCCCTTCCTTATTGCTGTAGCCATATTCCATCTCCAATTTATCTCTATTTTTTGTCATCTTTTTTACCCACTTTACTTATTAATCAATTACTCAATCAAGTAATCAATTTAAGTATTCACTCAATTAATCAATATATATATAGAATTTCGTCCCGGGATTCCTTTGCCTATTCTGCGAATAAATGCATGTACTTCTCTTGCATTTCAACCTCGAGTTCATAAGTGGCTTCTTCTAAACCATGGTGCTTCCACAGTCCTTTGACCAAGGTGATCTCTTTGGTTCTCAATTTCTTAGTCTGTCGATCTAAGATACGAATATGGTTTTCCTCATACTCCATTCACTCATCTACTTCTAGGTCATCTAGTTGGACTACATGCTTCGGGTCAGGTAAGTATTTCATGCGGGTAAATCAAGTTTGTAGGCTACCTCACCCATTTGCTTAATGATCGGAAAAGATCCTACGTATCTAGAGCTCAATTTTCCTTTCTTTCCTTTCTTCACTCTATGGGTATACGAGGTAACTTTCAAGAATACTCTCTCGCCTTCTTTGAAAGTCAACTCCTTCCTCCTTCGATCCGAGTAACTCTTCTGCCGGCTCTGAACGGTGACTAATCTCTATCGAATCAGCTTAACTCCATCAAAAACTTCATCCAATAATGGCACCAAATTTGGTGGGGTGATTTTACGGTCACCAACTTCATCCCAATATATTGGAGATCTACACTTCCGGCCATACAATGCTTCATAGGGTTCCATTCATATCGAAGCTCGGTAACTATTGTTGTATGCGAACTCTATCAAGGTTAAGTGACTATCCCATGCTTCTCCAAAGTCCATGGAACATGCTCTAAGCATATATTTGAGAATCTATATGATCATTCTGACTATCCATCGGTCTGTGGGTGTGCGGCAGTACTGAAATTCAATTGTGTGCTCATTGGCTTTGCAAATACTACCATAATTGGGATGTAAACCTAGGATCTCTATCTGAGGTAATACTCACGGTATCCTGTGCAATCTCACTATTTCTTGGATGTACAAATGGGTCAGTTTCTCCAATGAATACTTTACGTTAATTGGCAAAAAGTGCACAGTCACGGTTATCCTGTGAAATCTCAGGTTTCGCGATTATGTTTGCGTGGACTACTAGTCAGGCTAGATGGGCATTTCGGATAAGCGCGTCGGCTATGACATTCGCCTTACCGGGGTGATAGTTTATCGTGCAGTCATAGTCTTGCAAGAACTCCATCCATCTCCTCTATCTCAAGTTCAGCTCTTTCTGTGAGAATAGGTATCTCAAGTTCTTATGGTCCGAGAATACTTCGAACGTCACTCCATACAAGTATTGTCTCTACTTCTTCAATGTGAAGATCATGGCTGCTAGTTCTAGGTCATGGGTCGGTAATTCTGTTTATGCATCTTCAACTTTCACGATGCATAAGCCACTACCCTTCCTCTTTGCATCAACACACAGCCGAGTAATTCTTTGGACAAATCAGTGTACACTATAAAATCCCCCTTCCCTTCATGTAACACTAATATTGGTGCTGTTGTGAGCCTCTTCTTCAGCTCTTGAAACACCTTCTTGGCTTTCTCACTCCTTTCAAATTTTTTCAACTTCTAGATAAGCTTTGTCATGGGTCCGACAATCGTAGAGAAGTCGGGAATGAACCTTCGGTAGTATCCTGCAACGCCTAATAAGCTCCGCAAGTCCATGGGGTTCTCAGGTCGCTTCCACTTTATCACTGTCTCGACCTTAGATGGGTATGCTGCGATATCATTCCTAGAGACCACGTGTCCTAAGAACAAAACTTGATCCAGCCAAAATTCACATTTGCTGAATTTGGCGAACATCTTGTGCTCTTGCAATTTATGAAGTACTTTTCCTAAATGATCTTCGTGCTCTTGTTACATCTCCGAATAAACCAATATATCGTTAATGAAAATCATGACGAACGAGTCTAGGTAAGGCTGGAACACTCGGTGCATCAACTCTATTATTAGTGGCGGAACTAGGCCGGGGCGAGCTGGTGCTGGCGCCCCGCCTAGTTCCTGGAAATGAAGGTAGTACCATTACCAAATCTACCTCATCTGCATCTTTCGCAGAGGAAGACGATGCTGCTAAGCACTAAAGTCGCCCCTTCTAATATTTTGTTATGTTCATTTCTGACTCCATAAATACAGCCGGTACATTGATCAATCCAAAGGGCATCACAAAAAACTCGTAATGTCCATATCGAGTGTTGAAAGCGGTTTTGGGAATGTCCTCTTCCAAGATACATAACTTATGAGGTTATCCCTACTACAGAACACAAGTGTCTGCCATGCTTAAAGTGTGGATTTGATGCAAGTGTTCAGAAGGTCAGGACTCGAAGGTCTAGAGTTCACCCTGAGGTGAATCCAAGTCTATACAAGGGTTCTCCATTAAAGACTCCAGCTAAGGTTCCAGCTCGAAAGACCAAACTCTGGCACAAGCCAAAAGAAGCTCAAATGGCTGCCAGGGGTAAAAAGGTCTTTTTGCCTCCAGCGCCTTCAAGGGTCCTTTAATTTGGAAAGTTTCGGATAGAATTTTTAAGGTATTACTTGGAGTGAAGATTACAAGTCTTGAAAATCATCAGTGTTCTTGATTTGTTAATTTAATTACACACCATTACTTTTAAGTTCTATTACTTTTTAGGTAATTACTTAATTAGTAGTTTCTTGAAAAGAATTCTTGCATGTTTTCTTTTAAGAAATAGGAATTCCCTTATTTTTGTATTTTCCTTTTATTTTTCTTAAGGGAATTTTGGCCACCTCTTTTTTGGAAGGTAACTGAAATTCTACTTCCCCCTTAACCTAGTTCCTTTAGGTTTTGGGTTTTGTAAGGTTTCCAATTCTCATTGGTTTCCACTTTTATTTTCCTATTCCTTTTCTACTTTACATAGGAGCACAACCCCCTATTTAAAGGGCTCCATGCGCATCATAATAAATCAGAGAATTCATACATGATATAATTTGGTGTAAGGTTAATACCCATCTTTTTATTTTTGAATTCTACTCATTGAACTATAGTTAATCTTGCATAATTGTAACCAATTAGTTTATCGAATTGCATGTTAATTAGGTTTATAGTCTCGCCTAATTAAATTAGCTTTTCGCTTCAATTCGTTGCTTGGTTTATAGTTTAAAAACAACTTGATTGTTCTACCGAGTGCAAGTAGTGGTTAGGGTTTCAAGGGATTATACTGTGTTCTTTTAATTGGAGTTTTTGGTTACTTTTCACACACTGCAATTCTCAATAGAGAATCCACATCAGTAACTTGTAGTATCATTGCTGTAAATCTAGCTTGAAAAATACGGTTGCTCTTTGCAAATGGTCAAACAACTCATCTATCAGAGGTAACGGGTACTTGTTCTTGATGGTTAGGTTATTCAATACTCGGTAGTCAATGCACATCCTCATTGTTCTGTCCTTCTTCTTTACAAACAGAACTAAGTTGAAGAACTAGGTTTGATATACCCTTGTCCTAACAGGTCTTGAAACTGTTTCTTCAATTCACTCAACTCGGCTGGGACCATACGATATGGGGTATGAGAATAGGGTTCCGTTCTGGGCACTAAGTCAACGGTGAACTCTATCTCTCACTCAGGCGGCAAGGTGGTCAATTCTTTGGGAAAAACGTCCGCGTATTCCCTTACAATGGCCGTATCCTCGATCTTAGCTTGATCCTTTGGTTTGTTAATCATTACTGCCAAGAGTCCTTGTGCTGCTTTCCAAAGCAGTTTATGGGCCATCAATCCAAAAATCATTACGATCGAAGACTTCCCTTGTCTAAGTCAGGTTCCTGAAAAGTCACTATCTTCTCGGGACAATTCAATAGGGCATGGTTCTAGGCCAACCAATCCATTCCAAAAATTGCATCGTACCCCCTAAGATCTAGCATTACTAAGTCCGCAGGTTAATTCTGACCTAGGACGTTCATCAGGCAATTTGTTAAACAGAGTTTGTACACTGGGTAACATCTAAAGTTAGGGTAATAACACTTCTAGTGTATAAGGCAATCTAACCGGGGCTCTTAAATGAGCAGGTACAAATCGTAAAGCAATAAACTACTGGGTAGATCCAGATCCACTAATTTTTTGGCAGGCAATTCAAAATAGGAAGTGTAACTTCCACTACCTTGTTGTCTGGACCCACTTCACGATGCTCTAAGGCAAACACTCGAGCTGGCATGAATTTTGTGGCATCTGGGTTTGGCTTGGAGTTTGCTTGGTTTGGTCCAGTCTTAGCTCCTGTAGTCGGGTAATCCTTCACGTGATGGTCCGCGCTCTCACAATGCAGACACTTATTGGCCTTCCTCCAGTAGTTGGCCTCCACATGGCCGCCCTTTGGCAAAACTGACAGGTAATTCTAGCTTTCCCTTTATCCTTTCCATTCCTTGGGTCCTTTCTACCCTTGTGGACTCCCCCATTGGGCTTCAGGTTACTCCTTTCTTTCCTGCGGTTGTGGAACGACCCTACACGTACCTGTGCATCCTCCACTCACTGAGCCTTCTCGATGGCATCAGCATAAGTGGGTATATCCATAGTGGATAATGCTGATTGGATCTCTAGCTTCAGTCCATACACAAATTTCATCTTCCGATCCTTCTCGAAAAACTGTAGCAGGCGCGTTCTTAGACAGTTTGGAAAATTGTGCCTCGTACTCGGCTACGGTATTGGTACCTTGTCAGAGTGCTATGAACTCCTGTGCCTTGCGCTCCCTTACTAATTAAGGGGAATACTTGTCCCTAGAGGCCGTAAGCCAATTCACCCAAGTCCGGGGTATGAGCTGTCTCCTATTTTTTATTCTCCACTGGCCACCAATCCAAGGCAGCTTGATCTAGTTGGTAAACAGTGAATTCTATCCTTCACACATCATTGTACTTTAGCATGTTAAAGCTTCTCTCGATACTTTTTAACCAACTCTCAGCTTTCTTGGTGTCAGGCTCTTCGTCAAACGTAGGCTGGTGAAATTTCAAAAAGCTAGTCATAGTGCGATCATTGCCATCTCGACAATCTGGGCAACGATGTATCTCTTGGAGAATTTGGGCCATTTTCCCGACAATAGCCCAGAGAGGGTCCTCTCCTTCTTTGGATCCAGAAGCTTGCCCAGTACGATGAGTTCGTTTCATCTACAAAGTCGGGTAGGTATTAGCTACGGTGTCCTAGAACCAGCGTTAGCTAAGGTAAGTACCCTCATTTCCCTCGTTTAGGGTTTTCAAGTTATTTAGTCATTTCGTTACTAGCAATTTGCCTTGGGTACATACATTTCTACGTATACGATAAGTAATCGATAATAACGGGCATTCAATAAGAAATAATAATCAATTATTTATTCAATCAATCAATCTAAAGATGAGACGTTATGCCCACTTTATTCAAATAATCAATCTGAGACTTGGGTATCTGACCTTGCCTGTTTTAACGATCTAACAATCAAGCAACCAATGAAACAACGTTAAAATTGTCAACTAGGAAAGAAAACAAAACAAGATGAAATGCGCAAAAAACACTCGTAACACTCTCGTCCTAAGACTACTCAGTTTCTTCTTCTTCTTCTTCTTCCATGGCTTCTGGGATCTGGGGGTCCACGTTTGGGAGGAGCGCTAGCAGTATATTGTCTAATGACTCATTTGTCATTACTTTTTCCAGATCTCCGACCCTCCAGTAAAAGGTTCCTGCAATCTTATCCAACCACTGTGTCATAGGACGGTCTTTTGAATCACCAAAATGAGCACGTCGTGTGGCAAGCAAGGTTCGCTAGCCAAGATTTTGCCAACTCTCACCAAAGGAACTCATTCCGAAAGGACTTGTAAAAAGCACGATCCTAACTAATGAAAATAGACGAAGGCAAAATCATAAGCCAAAGCTTGGTTTTCATTAATATAAGATAGTATTTATAAGATATAGCCAAGAGCTTAAAGGGGTGAATGAATGCCCAACTCATGCTTGCATTACACTAGTCCACCAATAACTAGAAAGGGGAAAAATCATAAGTGATTGGTAGAGGGATCAAGGTGTACCAAAATGGGTGATCTTGCGAAAAATCACCTATCTGCATGAAAACTAATGTCCTCCAACCTTCCTAACTATAATAAAGACTAATAATATAATTTACAAAGAAAAATATAGCCGATTCAAATAAATGGAAAGATCACGCACCTCCTGGGAGGAACACCACAGATCACGGATCTTTGCCTTGGCTTTACAAAATTCCTACAATGACATTGAAACATAAATAACATAAATTAATATATACAATGGAGGGTTTAATGACGGGTTGTTGTTGGGTCCAAGTGCCTTTGGATTTGGTCGTTGCAGGTGCCGGGCGCGGGGGCGCTGGGAGATTCTGGCGCTGGTGCGAGCGCGCGCTGAGGGAATGTGGGAAGCGCGCTGCGGAATGATCGCCGGTGGGTGCTGCTGTATGGTGCACTTAGGCTGTGCTGTTGTGCTGTGCTGTGCCGTGCCATGTGCTGGCGCCAGGTGTTATCGGACATATAGTGTGATGCGTTTTACAACGCATGGTACGAATTCGCATGCAATAAGATATCTTGTGCAATGCGTGTTATGAATTCGCACACAATGTGGCTCAGTCGATTCTCAGCTCCAAGCACAAGTTGCAACATGCTAGTTTAGGGCTCATAGGGCATTGATGGAGTTGCGGGGCAAGCAAGAGAGGTGTGACCTGCAACACACTGGAATATTCCTAACAATGTCGTCACGCTGGGCTAGGTGTGCCTCGAGGGCAGCCACTCGTCCCTGAGTGCATCCCTTTCCTTAATCACATGTTGCCTTACTCGATTAGGGTAATGAACCACTGCTCCTACCTTCCTGGCTGTCAACTGGTTGCGTTCCGGGGACCAGCGTCGTTGGGCTCCACCAGAAACGGTCCTAAAGCTAACTCCCTTAGCTTGGGTGTCGTCTGGATAGATGTTTTCGGTGTTATTGAAAGCCATTTCCTATAAAGGACATCAATTAGTACAGGGTAAGCTTTTACCAATTATGCATGCTTTTACGCCATACCTAGTTCCAGATTCTAAGTATAGTCTTTAGAAATTTAATGCAGGCCAAGCCTTATACCAACTCTATTGTTACCTCAGTCATTCAAGTCTTATAAATCCTGGATCCCATAAGTCCAAGATACCAATGTTACTCTTACCAAGTTTTATGAATCCTATTCCAGATTACTATGATTCAATCTTTTATCGACACTCATTCTTGTCTTTAAGAACGGTGTCTCTAGTACCAACTGTGGCACCCCCGCCTTGACCCCATCTCCCGAGGAGCCATTCCTACGAAGGAGTCTAGGCCGGTTCGGGGGTGGCGTCATTTAGGGCTCGAACCCAACAAGTCGATACAGATATTAGTAAAAACATAATAGTACCTTTATCTGTAAATAATTCAATCAATAATTCTTAAAACAAACTTGTCCAAATGCGGAAGTTAAAACATTATTCAGGACGGTCAATGACCAAATTATCCCTTAACTGAAACAATCATTATCTAGGCCTACATATTACAAAATAAACGCTTAGCATTGCTGTAGTGGACGTTGACCTCACATCTAACGAACAATAAGCCATACCTAATTAAGTACCTGCAAACATAGGTTTATGAAAGGGTGAGCTTCACTAAGCTCAATGAGAGACATTGGTTTCTATATAAAATTCCCACCATGGTACTTAGACAAGAAGGTCTTGATATCAAAGCGATCATATAGACATGGCATTACAATTTATGCATCAATACTCATAGTATTCATAGCATTTACAATTCATGCGTCAATGCGAAAGCAATAAATCAATCAATCATCTCTATAATCATGTAGTAGATATATATATATATATATATATGGCAAGATGGAATGCTCTTAACCATATGCAACAATCAATCTATCAATTCACCCTTAGGCATTCAATCAATCTGGTTCTACATAGCTTTCTTATCTAAAGCTAATGTGATAACCAATTCTAGACAAGCTAGACAATAACGATTTTAGGTAGGTTGCAAACACCTCGATACCCAAGCGGCGACAGTACCAGTAGAAGCCAAAGTGCCCAGTGGCAAGGGGTTTTGGATCACTGGTTGTATACTTACAATCCTTAGTTTACCCTTTAGGGAAGCGTCGACTAACTACAACGCGGCCTCACCGCGCACAACAACACGTGCAGGCGATTACAATCGATCAATTAAGACTAGACGTGCATAGTCTTTTATCTTGTTTAAAGGTGTTATACCTTTTCTCTTATCATGCAAACATGGCATCTCCAGCATGCTTTCATGATCCCTAAACATGTCAATATGCAATGGAATAACCTACTCATGGCATAGGTATTAGGCATCTTCTATTTACACCTAGAAGTACATCATGCTTCTCTATAGTGTACAATCAATCATTCTCTCAATTAATAACAATTCATGCGATCAATAATCATTCAATAGGCATACATGCTTGTACTCATATTAAACAAGTAGGCAATTCAAAGCATACATATCATGTACAGCAAATCAAGACAAGCAATCAATCATGCCATACATCTCATAGGTTGCAATTCAATTCCATTTACATGTAAGTGAGGCAAGGGCAACCTCTTAGTTTAGTCGATCAATCAAGTTTATAGTTCACTCATATTGTATATAGTTCAATTAAACTTTTACGAAATATCAAGTAAATCCCTCACCTTTCCTAAAGCATGAGTGGTCAAAGGTTAACGGGTTCACTTCTCGGTCAACAGTCAACTCCTGTAATACGGATGTTCTAGTTTAAGTAAACGATGTTTTGACTTTAGGGTTTGACTTTACGTTTTATTCTTGATTTGACTTTACAGTCAACTAGGGTTGACTTTGACTTTTGGTCAACTAGGGTTGATTTTGACTTTCGGCCAACTAGGGTTGACTTTAACTTTTGGTCAACTATGGTTGACTTTGACTTTTGTCAACTAGGGTTTACTTTGACTTTTGGTCAAAGGTTAAGGTCAAGGTCAAAGGTCAACTTTGGAAAATAAGGTCAAGTATGGGTTTTATGGTCAATTTCAGAATAAGGTCAATTCTTATAAGGTCAAGTTTTATAAATCTAGTATTATTAGGTATTTTTGGGATCATTTTAGAATAAGGTTAACTTCTAGGCGATAAGTCAAATTTTGAAAGTAGGCAAGCTTTGGTTTTCAAAATTCCAGGCAAAGATACACCTAAAAATCCGTCACACTCCTTGCTCTAGATACTTTATTTGGGTCTACTTTTAATGTATCCTCAAATCATTTTAGACCAACCTAAAAGTATAGATCTAAAGATTAACATACGTACTATGATGGTAAACCTTAATGTCACATAAAAAATCAATCTAAGTCCATTAAATCTCATATCGAACTAAGCATAAAAAAAGGTTCATAAACATGCATAATCTCCAATTTTGTCTTTTCCATTAAATCACTATAACCCTATTAATTACTAGATGCATCAATCCTATATAAATTAATATTTAGGAAAGGCATTAAAATCCTAAGAACATAATTTCTATGGATTTATCACATAAAAATCTAGTTACTTGTTCTTCAAGATTTCATAAAAGTATAATATTTTAGCATGCTTCTTAATTCGAGATCTTGTATCAATCATCTATTTAAAACTCACTGTGAGGTCCTAAGATTACCACGAACTAACAAACTTCTAAAACAAAGGAGGAGAGAAGCAGCGGCTTGGGAACAGCGGCGGCGGCGATTCCTCTCCCTCTCTCTCTCAGATTTCTTCTTCCTTTTGTTTTAAGAGTTCAAGATTTTAATTAATGAACTTAAGGTTGTATATATAGGTAACCTCTAGGTAAGGTAATTCTTGAATCTCCTTAATTTAGGTAATTGCCCATTCATAAATTTCCTTCTTTTGGATTGATCATGATTTCCAATTCCCTAATTTCAATATCCTTTCCTTATTGCTATAGCCGAATTTCCTTCTCCAATTCATATCTATTTTTGGTCATATTTTATACCCACTTTACTTATCAATCAATTAATCAATTTGATGAGGGCATCCCTAGTCCATCGACAAGTCCACAGACAAGTGCATCCAGAGAAGCTGAGGAGGTCCGGGTTCTACACCAAGGCCCAACAAAGCTTCATGATCCAAGCCCATATCAAAGGGATCCACTTGTAGATATCATTGGGCCAATGAAGCGGAGCAGAGCAAAAAGAGTCCAAGAAGATCTCAACAATCTTGTACAAGCCTGCGCACAGGATGCTCAATTGATAGTAGAAGCCAACGCCTTGGAGAATAAAGAGGCGCAATCCACCATTCCACAATGAAGAGAAGGCCGTTTCTTGAAGTTCTTGAAGACGCCGGAAGGTTTTTGGACTTTAAAGAGACATTTGTTGAAGTTCTTGATTTTCTTGAAAATCTTGAATTTCATATATTGCAGAATCTTGAAGAATCTTGAAAATCTTGATTCTGAAATGATTCTGGGAGATTCCAAAAGATTCCGAAAGCTCCCTACATCAATCCACCATGCACCATCACAATTGGGCAGACCCAATCCATGGAGTCCATTCCACCAAGAGAGTTCGGCCAGCCCACAACAAGAAGCCCATGTGCAAGGCCTATTTAGCTAGGGTTGTGCAAAATAAGGGTTAGGGTTTTGGGAAAAATAAGGGTTTGTGCATATTCCCTATTTTACCCTTAGTTTGTTACAAGTTGGTTTAGTTAGTTACAAGTTTGTTACAACCAGACTAGTTTGTTAGTTTCCAAAGTTTCCAAAAATGATCCCTTCTTGATCTCCTTTTTGGAGTAGGATTTCCAATTCTACCAAATTCGGCCATACTTATCCATAGGGCAACCGAATTTACTTTTCCTTTTCTATTCCATTGCCTACTTCTTTCAGGTTTTGGTATTGTGAAGGAAATCAATCTCTTGATTAGTTTCCAATTCTATTTTCTTTTCCTAGTTGTTTTCCACTAGATTTTTGAATTCCCTACTCTATAAATAGGGGCATTGGAACAACATAATAATACAGTATTCATATCTTTAAACTATTAGTTTGAGTACTCTCCTTTTATTGCCTTATGTATGTTGCATGCTTGTGATTTATATATTGCATGAAACTTAGCTAACTAGGTTATTTGCTCTACCTAATTAAATTCGCATGTTTCACCTCTTTTCTTACTTGATTCAAAATTCTCTTAAGTAAATTAGCCTAGGTTATTTTATTTTTGTTAACTGAATTTCGGGTAAGTAAAAGAGTTTATGCGAGCTACGCCGCTTAATCAGACTTTCCTTGGCAATTCATCCATATGTGTACTTCGGTCCACATCACAATTACTCAATCAAGTAATCAATTTAAGCATTCACTCAATCAATCAATAAAGCAATTAATTCAAGAATTAATCGATCAACTAGTAACTCATGAAATTCAAATTCATAATTAAAAATTAAGGCAACCAAAAATTCCATTTTACCTCTTAAAATGTCTCAGTTCCTAATCCAAAATTCAGGGTCCTCACATTACTTGCTCCTCCTAGATTTCTGTTTGTTCATCTCTTAATTTTTTTAGTTAGTTTTAAGAATAAAAGTAGCTAGTCTCACTTAAATTAACTAAGGGTTTGAGTTTTCAAGAGTAAGTTCGTGACATTCAAGATCTTAACTTTCCTTAGCAAAGTCTTCCACAACGTGGGGCATTTCACGACAACTCACATCAAAAAGTGTAACGAGGGTAAAGAAGAGGGACCAAAAGTGCTAGTTTCCCATGATTATAGGCTATAGCAATGTTATTTTAGTGATCCTTTTGAATTTATAATTCAATATTTATGTATAAAATTGTGATTGTCATTTGGGATTTTTGATTATTGATTAAATAATTATGAAATGTAATTATATAATAATTTATGTGATGATTGTCTTTTATTGTATTGTGTTGTTGGGTTAATATTGAAGGATAAAATTTTAGTTTGGTAAATTTGATAAATTTGGTAATAGAATGAAAGAGGGATGGATGAATGAATGAATGAATGTTTGGTATTATATATTGAGAAGGAAATTTTTGCCAAAATTGAAAAGGAAGAAATTTCGCAATATTTTTAACCTATTGGGGCACGTATTATCTCGTCTTACTGGCATGTCTGATATTAGTTGTTTGGGCATTAAGAAATATTTCCTCATTCCCAAATAAGTGGCCATTATAGGAAATTGTTTTGTTCCCAAATAAGTGTCCCTTTACACATTTCAAGATAAAAAATTTAAGTAATTCCAATATTACCCCTTAAGTAATTGATTTCATTTAATGATATTATTTTAAATGCACATGCATTGCACACATTCCCATTTGAAATGTAGTCAAACAAGAAGACATAAATAGGGGTAAAAAAAAGAATTCACTCATCTCTTTGATTTGTGTATTTTTTCTATAATGGCCACTTATTTGGGAAGGGAGGGAGTAGTTGTTTTACTAATATGTATTTGCTTTTATTTTTTTTCATTAAGGTTTCTCTATTTTTTGGGGCAAATATTATTTTGATACTTTAGTAGTATGTTTCTTTTTTAATGACACTGAAAAAAAAAATGTCATTAAAGTCGCCCCCAGTAATATTTTATTCTACTTTTGTTACTGAGCATATCCCTTAGCCACTTCATCGGCTATTATCCAAACATGTATTTCATTATTTTGTTGCACATATAAACTTGTTTTAAGAAAGAACTCGTGGATCCACGAGAATCATCCTATTTATGTTGGCTTGTTTTCTGTATAATTTGAATCAATTCACGCGACCCAGCCCATTTCAGCCTCTTTGGCATTGTTTTCCTCGAGTTTGGCCGTCGCAAAACGTGAATATAATAGTGGTGTGTTGCGTTTCTGCTTTACCACATAAAAGTATATGTTTTCTTTTCTTTTTGTTGGTTGAAACACACCGAACGTAAGTTTAGAGTAACGACATATAATGCAAAGTTCTTCATGTTGGTTGATTATGTCGACTCAAAGGAACCACCCCAAACACCCCCCCCCCCCCCCCCCCCCCCCCCCCCCCCCCCCCCCCTCTCCACCTTTACATGTGTTATTTTTGAGTAAGAAAAAAAAATTAGCATAATTGGACCCCTCCATGAGTAAGTCGACAACATTACTAAATTACTCAACATTTTTTACATCGGTTAAGATGTTCATTTATTATTTTAATTTTTTATTATATAAATTTCTATATTAACACTCTAAAATATATTAATTAATTTTAAATGTGAATTAATGTAACGGGGATTTAAAATTAAAATTAGAGATGTTATGAATTGTAATTGAATTTAATTTTAAACATTGATATAGGAAAATCAGAGATTCAAATTTGTAATAATGCATTTAAAATATTATTGATTATATATATATATATATATGTATTTATATTTAGGCAAAAAAAATGAGCATACTGGTCCCCGAGACATTATTTTCTTGTTCCGACAGCACTCTACATTATTAGATAATATAGATAGTAAGGCTCTGTTTGGATAAGTATTTCAAAAACATTTTTAGTGTAACTTAAAAATGATGTTTGGACAAGAAATTGCAAAATATTTTTAAAAAATAATTTTAAATAAAATGTTTTTAAAGTACACTTTTTTAAGTACACTTTCAACATGTTTTATAAAATACTTAAAAAATTTTAAAGTCATTTTAAGTTAAACCCGCGGGTCTGTCTGTTCTGCCTCCAATCAGCCCAAAACCCCGGACCCACCCCTACCTCGCCTCGACCTCGCTCCGCTCCAACCCCGGTCGCACCCTCTGCAACCTCGGCTCCATCCACGACCCGACATCGCCCCCACCCCCTTTCCGACCTCAACCTCGGCCTCGCCCCGGAACCCAAACCTGACCCCGGCCCTGGCCCCGACCATTCCCCGGACCTGACCCCTCCTGGACCCCGGACCGGGACCTGGCCACAGCCCCAACCCCTCCCCGAACCCGACCACGGCCTAGGCCTCGACCCTGACCCCGAACCCGACCCCAACCCCGACCTCAACCCCGACCCTAGCCCCGGACCCGACCACGGCCCTGCCCCCGACCCCACCCAGGCCCTGACCACGGCGCGGCCCCAACCCTGACCATGCCCTCGCCCCAACCTCGTCTCCGAACCCGGCCTTTCCCCAGCTCCAGCGCGACTCTGTCCAGGACCCCGACCCCTGCCCACCCAATAGAAAAAAAAATTTTGTTTATTTACCGGAAACATAATTTTTATATAATTTCCCGCATCAAATATAAGTTTAAAATATTTTTTTCTCAAATAGTTGTCCAAACATCTTTCAACCTATTTTTAACTCGAAAAACGATTATGTAAAATATTTGTCCAAACACATATTTTATTAAAAAAACTTCAAAAACATATTTTATAAATTATTTTTCGAAAAACACTTTTATAAAAATGTTTTTGAAGTACTTGTCCAAACGGAGCCTAATTAATTAAATCCGGTGAAGGGTATACATTAATAGGCTGATTCTGTAATTCCAAAATAAACTTGTACGTATTCATCCATCGTAATTGCATGCAAAGAGGACACAAATTTCATAATACCTAATCACTCTTCATCTACGCCTATATCCAACAAGGGGAAAGAGTAAAAATCTTATACTTTTAGTCACTTATAAATTACTTTTTTAATCACATCATTCCTAATTAATACAGCGTCACGATTAATTTCGATTATAAAACGATTCCATTCCATACTTATTCATATTTTTATATCCCAAACTAATTATTAATAATCTGGAACAACAATATTGGGAAAGAAAGATTACATGAACACAAGCTTAATAAACTACGTACGGTACCATCTCACATTCGCTTCATCAATCAAACCCCTCCTCATCATAGTCGTTGTCAGATGCCTCGTCATCGCCGTCATAACATGCCTCCACCTCCTCCTCCTCAGAGTCGCAGTTGTCCTCCGACAGCTCGGAAAGTTCCACCTCCGATATTAGTTCTTCTTCTTCGTGATGGTTCTCCCTATCAAAATCTCTATCTGGGGAAGCCATAGTTATGGTTAGGGAATGGGGATGGTTTAATTAGAGTTCTAATAAGTATAATACAGTTTGATTTGATGAAAAACAAGAAGCTAATCCTTATCTCTCTCTCTATATATAGGAGGAGGCCACTACATCGCCCTTACGAGGATGGAAAAATCGATCTGATTACAATTTTGTTTCTTTGAGGAAAAAAAACAAAAAAAAAAAAAAAGAAAAAATAAAGAAAGAAACAAACAATAGAGCGCAAGGGCAACGAAGCCAAAATGGGATGGGTAGCGTGAAGTGATTTTGATTACAAATACTTTTCTGAAACAGTACTTTATTCATGCAACGGAGTATGAAGCGCGCATCTCTTCCTTCTTGCCTCCTTCTTTTCAATAAAATACTATTCAACCTTTTCTTTATTTACCTTTGACATTATTTTTGAAAATTTATTTTATTTCTGAAAATTTATTTTGCAAAGTAACACTCACACAGAAATATATTATTCTCATAATCAAATTTATGCCTTTTGAAATTAAGAGTTTATTTTAAAAACTATCTCCTATACATTGGCGGATTTACAGTGGGGACCCTGAGGGCTCGTGCCTCCACTGACTTTGTATAATTTATTTGAGACATATGCAAGAGGCAAAAAGCTTATACTAGGTAAAAGGGGTTAAAATTGACAAAGGCAGGTCCGGTTCTGGCCATGTTCCACCAGAACATTGTTACTTTATGTGGGCCCCCCTATATATATTATAGTATAAATTATATTAGATTATATAGATCATATATCTATTGTCTAGTTATGTACGTAGTCTTTCATTTATACATTTTTTTTTTTTATCGATTTTGGTAGAAAAAAGAAATTTTATAGTCTTTTATTATTAATCATTTGCACATTGTTTTCACAATAAATTATGTAGATATTTAAAATTTCAGTATTATTTGATTTACATAAGTTGAAATTTATCCTAAACTATTTAGTTTATTGATAGTTCAGTTGTGATTTGACTCTAAACAATTTTGTTGTTTGTGTGTTACATGACTAGCAGTTGTGGTAAACACAGTGAAACTTTTCATAGTTGTCCAATGTATTTATATATTGAGTGACATTCTTTATGGATAATCTTGTGAAAAAATTAACTCTTAAACTATTGTCGATAATTCAATGGGAAAGGTGTGTGAAAAGTGTTGAAGCAATCAAATTTTAAAGTAGTGACATCATAAAAGTTTTACATCTAAATTTGGTGTAAGGCGATATGATTTTGCATCTAAGTATGCAAGAAAAATGTTAGTTTAAATTTATGCGAAATTTATGTTTTATATTATTTTTGGTTGACTTTTTTTAAATTTTTTGGAAAAGAGAAAAGTTATTTATAAATATTATATATTTTTATTTTAAATTTACAATAATATATAAGAGACCCAAATTTGTCACATTGAACAGGGTCCTTATTTGTATAGGAACGGCCTTGGCCAAAAGGATCAAAATTTTTCTATATAGTAGGTAAAAGGGATCAAAATTGTCAAAAATTTCAAATACAAGGGGGAAAAATGCCACACTCAAACCAAAAAGGACCAAAAGCACTGCAAGACCAAATATAAGTGACCAAAAGTGATCTTTTTGCTTTTGAAAAGTTACATTTTGACCTCCAAAAGCATAAGTGTTAGTTTCTAAAAAAAAAACACTTGATTTTAAAATGCAAAAGTTTGATTCTGGAAAACACATTTTATGTCTAAAAGTGTAAGCGTCACTTTGAAAAATAAATTCTCAAAAAATAATAATAATATAAAAAAATAAAATAAAGTAAACAAAAAAAAGAAAAGAAAAAAGGTTTAAAAAGAAGGGGGCGAAATTATAAGAACTAAGAAGTAAGAAGGAAATGCGGTCTTCATTCTTCCACTGCGTGAGAAACTCGTTTCATGAAGATATTTCCGATTCACAAAACTATAGACTATGTCGCCTTGTTTTCGGGGTAATCCCATTTTGTCTTCGTTTCCCTTGTGGAGCAACTTGATCATAATCGTGTGATGTTGTGCAGAAAAAATGTGTTGCGTTGCTTCTTATTCAGCAAATGTGAGGTGTAATATTTTATATTTCCTATTCCTAATCTAGAAAGGAAATGTAGTGGCCTCGTACCTCTATATATATATATATATATATATATATATATATATATATATATATATATATGAAGGAGAGAAGGATCAGCTTTTATATTTGTTATTTGTTGAAGATTCTCTTGTAGTTTATAGTATAGAAAATACATTGTGGAAAAGTTCATGAATTCATTAAGACGTCCGAGACGGACGACATCTCGAACGACGTCCAGTACCACTTGCGAGACATCGTCCGAGTCGGACGATGTCTCAGACGAGCTCCAGTGAGCGAAACTCACTTGGTTGAAAGGAGCAAGTGCAGTGCGAATTTTCATCTGACTCGGACGGATTCTCGGACGAACTCCAGTGGCTACTAAGATATGCAACTCCTTGATTTCTTCTGAAAGATGCCTCTTTTGGTTGAAGTGTTGCATCTTAACTGATGAATGGATGATTGCCTCTATTCATAGGCTGATCGTATCTCATGAGCGCAACCTTCCAACTCTATAAATAGAGGGTGATTGCCACAGATTAAGATCAACTTATTTCTTGTCTAAACAATCTAAGAACTGTCTACTTAGTTGTTTATGAAAAATCTATTGTATCCTAGAAGTGATCTTGCCACATTCTCTATTAGACATATAGTGGGGGCATTAAACACTTTAACGAAAGGGATTACACACCTTAGATTTTTACTTTGTGACTTGTGAAAGTCTTTCTTCATTCTACATTTCTTTCTTTATTTGATAATGAAATTCCTACATAATTTCTTTCTACTTTGTGTGCTTCTATTTTCTTAAGTCTTGAAGAAAACCCTCAAAATCTTCAATCTTAAAGTGTTTAATGTATTCATCGCAGAGACCACTCAAGAGACAACCATGATGTTCGTGAATCAAGACTTGATGAAATTAAGCAGACTTGACAAAATAGAGAGAAGTATCAAGAATGTGAAATGTCTGGTGCATTGTTGCAGGAATATGCAGATCAGAATCAAAAGAAAGATAAGTTCTTATTTCTTTGATTTTTATATAATGGAAATTCTTCTTCTATGAACCAAATTAGTTTAAACTAAAGTGTTTAGAATATCTAAATATTGAAGATGGTAATATGATATTTCACATAATTAGAAGTGATTATTCAATGAATTTGACTATAAGATGAATGAAATGGAAAATTCAAAAAAATGCCATTTCTAGTGACAAGGAAAAATAATTGAGTTGTTACAATTTTAAGTAAAAAGCCAATTAAAGGCTGAATTCATATACAACAAGAAGCAAAAGGAGAAAATACTCCTTAGTGCTAATTTTGTTGAAATGAATGGTAAATTGTAACATGAAATGAAATAAATCAAAATACTTGAAGTGTATTTGATTTGATCATTGGTGCTCAAATTATTGAGTTGTATTAGAATTTTATAAATTCGATAATCTTGTCTATAATAAAAGCATTTGTATTATCAAGTAATGATAATTATGGATTCAAATTGTCTTGTTCAACCTTTGCATGAATATTGATTAATATTGTCTGTATATTAAACTTTCATTCACAAGATTATTAATGTTATGTTTACTTAAATTGTGAAACATGCATCTAATTGAAAGTTTGAACAAAGAAGATTCATAATTTGTTTATGAAATCTTGTAAGTAATAAAATATGAATAAAGACCAAAAGTGCTGAGTTTGATCTTTTGATGCTATCTGTAATTTAACAATTTTCTGTATTCATAAGGGCTAAATTCTTGTCTAGAATAAATGTATTTATGATATGTTGTGTGTGATAATATAGTTAAATTATCTAGTAGTAAAATGAATCTTGTTCAAATTTTATCAAGTTAAGTTTGCTTGACATATTATTATAAATAAAGTGATGTATCACTATTTATTTATATAATGTGTGCTACTACTTGATTGAGAATTTGATTAGATTAAACTAATATGTTTGTTGATAGAACTTTGAAGTTTGTTCTATAACTATAAGACTCAAAGTATATGCAATGTACATGTGATTAACAAAGTAGTCATGTCAATCATTAAGTTCTAATTTGCTTGAGAACTTGTGGGGTACAACCTTGCTCAATGTTTGCAATGTTCAAAATAGAATTCCTTTAAAGAGGACTATAGTGCCTTCTTGTGAGATTTGGAATGGCAGACAAAATCAAACCTTTATTACTTAAAGGTTTGTTGCTGCATTGCATGCCAAATTAGAACCTAAAACACTAAAATGTGTGTTCATAGGGCATGCTAAAAATTCCAAGTCTTACAGGTTACTTGAGATTGATTCCAATGTAATTGTGGAATCAAGAGAAGTTGAATTTTTATAAGATAAATTTCTAAAGAATTCAGAAGAGAATGATGTTCCATCACAGGAACTTAGTTCTTTCGAAAATACAACAAGCAATGAATTTGACTCTTCTATTGATCCTAGAAGAAGTCAAAGGTAAAGGAAGGAGAAACACCTACCTTCTGATTTTATTCTCTCCCAATCTATTGTCTTCCTAGTTAATGAAAGCAGGGATACTCTACTTAATAAAATTCTTATTTTATTAAGTATAGAGTATGATCCAAAAATATATAGTGAGGCAATGAAATCAAGTGTTGCAGCATTTTGGAAAGAAGTTGTAAATGATAAAATGAATTCAATATTATCTAATAATACTTGGATCCTAGTTGATTTACCAAAAAATTCAGAACCAATTGGTTGCAAGTGGATTTTCAAAGGAAGCAAGCAAATGATGGAACTATTTTCACCAACGAAGCCAAGTTAGTAGCCAAATGTCATAGACAAAGTGAAGGAATTAATTATTTTGATACATATGCTCCTGTTGCTAGAATTGCATATGTTAGGATTATAATTGCTTTAGCTTCAGTTTTTAATCTTTATGTTTATCAAATAGATATAAAGACTGCATATTTGAATGGTAATTTGCATGGAAAAGATGTACATGAAACAATCAGAAGGTTATGTCCTTACTGGAGATGAACGCAAAGTATGCAAATTAGTCAAGTTATATGGGTTTAAACAAGCTCCTAAGCAATGGCATGGGAAATTTGAGAGTGCTATACTCTATGGTAGTTTTAGATACAATATTGCTAACAAGTGCATTTATTCTAAAACAACAAAAGAGTATTGTGTCTTGATTTGCTTATATATGGATAATATGCTAATAGTAAGTAATACTTTAAATGGTATTGCGGAAATTTGAGAGTGCTATACTCTATGGTAGTTTTAGATACAATATTGCTAACAAGTGCATTTATTCTAAAACAACAAAAGAGTATTGTGTCTTGATTTGCTTATATATGGATAATATGCTAATAGTAAGTAATACTTTAAATGGTATTGCGGAAACTAAGAAGTATCTTGCTTCTCAATTTCAAATGAAAGATCTTGATGAAGTTTATATTATCTTAGGGATAAAATGAAAAGCATAGTGGGGGTTATGCTCTTTCTTAAACTCATTATGTTGATAAAATCATAAAGAAATATCAACATTTGAAAGTGAAAGAAGCAAGTACAGTCATTGATCCAAGTGTTAAGGATATTAAAATCAAGGTGTGCCAATAGCAGCACTTCAATACTCAAGTGTTATTGGAAGTCTCATGTATTCCATGAGTTATACTAGGCCAGACATTGCATATGAAATTTGCAGGTTGGTAAGGTAAACAAAGAATCCAAACAATGATCATTGGAAGGGTGTAACTAAAGTCTTGGGTTATCTCTTAAAAGAAAGAGATTTTTTCACTCTATTACTACAATTTTCCAAGTGTAATTGAATGATTCTTAGATGCAAATTAAATTATAAACATTAGTATCAAAAACCTACAAGTTGTTTTATCTTTATGTTTAGTAATGGTGTTGCACCTAGGGTATCAAAGAAACAAATAATAGTAACTCATTCCACTATGGAATCTGAGTTTGTTGCTTTGTGTTAAACTTCTAAGAAAATTGAGTGGTTAAAGAAATCTATTGTTGGATATAGATTTCTAGCCAAGGCAAATGCCACCAATAACTATCTATTGTATTGTGATAGTGAAGCTAATATGTCTAGTGCTTTAAACAAAGTGCACAAGGGAAAGACTAGACATATAATGCTTGAAAAATACCTACATGAGAAAGGTATTGAAGAACAATGTTGTCACCATTGTGTTTGTTAGGACACACAAAAATTTAGTGAATCTGTTGACCAAAAACCTCTTACAAGAGAGTTGGTGAATTCGACAACATTGGGTATGGGATTGAAACTAAAATTGCTAGATGATGGGAACCCAACCTCCTTCTAGTATCCCTAGTATGAGAGGTTTAATGGGTAACAAGAAATCACTAGAACAATTGTGAACACCAAATTTGTGTAGACCATATCAAGAACATGTATTAATTAAAGTACCTCTTAAGTGAGAGGGATGACTTAAGTGTCTTAATGAAATTTCTCAAGTGTTTATTTGGTGAATAAACAAATAAACTAGAGTAAATTTCACCTATGTAATCATAAAGGGTGGTGCTGCCTTTGGCTAGAGTTTAGAATTATCTCTAGTACATGGTTACGGAACTAGGATGAGCACACAGCCATATGAGTGCTACAACCAGCGCGCAGTTGTGATTGTAATATGGAAAATGAGGTTCGCATGTGTGCTAAGTTTTAATTGAGATCAAATTTTGGTTTAAGCATTGCGCCACCAACTTTTGGTTGGTTTAGTGACTTAGTTGCACTAAAGGAGTTCAAGACGAAAGTCACTTTCTCCTAAGTGTGATCTCATGTAAGTGTTGATAGTTTATACTATAAACTAAATGGGGGATTGTTGAAGATTCTCTTGTAGTTTATAGTATAGAAAATACATTGTGGAAAAGTTCATGAAGATTCTGAGTGATGCAGCGTGCGAGTCGCATGCTGAATCAGACAAAAGGCAGAAGCTAGCTAAAAGCTAGGTTCAGAATTCAGCAAGACGTCCGGACGACGTCCAGTACCACTTGCGAGACATCGTCTGAGTCGGACGATGTCTCGGACGAGCTCCAGTGAGCGAAACTCACTCGGTTGAAAGGAGCAAGTGCCGTGCGAATTTTCATCTGACTCGGACGGATTCTCAGACGAACTCCAGTGGCTACTAAGATATGCAACTCCTTCATTTCTTCTGAAAGATGCGTCTTTTGGTTGAAGTGTTGCATCGCAACTGATGAATGGATCATTGCATCTATTCATAGGCTGATCGTATCTCATGAACGCAACATTTCAACTCTATAAATAGAGGGTGATTGCCACAGATTAAGATCAACTAATTTCTTGTCTAAACAATCTAAGAACTGCCTACTTAGTTGTTTGTGAAAAATCTATTGTATCCTAGAAGTGATATTGCCACTTTCTCTGTTAGACATATAGTGGGGGCATTAAATACTTTAAGGAAAGTGATTACACGCCTTAGATTTCTACTTTGTGACTTGTGAAAGTCTTTCTTCATTCTACATTTCTTTCTTTATTTGATAGTGAAATTCCTACATAATTTCTTTCTACTTTATGTTCTTATATTTTCTTAAGTCTTGAAGAAACCCCTCAAAATCTTTAATATTTTCGTCCAATCAAACTCTCTACTTGTACTGAGAACTCTAATTAGACCATCCTCATTCCCCAACCATGGCTATGCCTACCCCATTTCGAGATTTTGAGAGAAAGAACCAACATGAAGAAGAAAAATTAGTGGAGGAGAAGGATGTTAATCATGATGATGCTTTCTTGTCGCTGGAAGCAGAATTAATGGAAGAGGAGGGTAATAATCATGTTGATGTTGGTTTGTCGCCACCGGAATATGATGTCGAGGATGATGACGATGAGAAGGCATGTTATGACGTCCGCCCTGTTTGTAAGCATGAAGTGATTCCGGAATCCGATGGCGATGACGAGTCATCTGATGACGAAGATAAGGAGTTTGAGACTTTGAGTTGTCAAGCGCAGTTTGATTTGTGTTTATGTTCACGATTGTCATGAAGTTTTTTGTTCGAGATTGTTGCTGGAATTATCAAGGATTAATTAGTTTCGGATATCATCATATGATGAATAAATACAGAATGGAAAATTCAAAATTTAAAATTAACGTTACATACTATATTAATGAATGATTCAATTAATTAAATAGCCACCAATATTTGATCAATTATAGTAGTGGATAAAAGTATATGATTAGTTTAGCAGTATACATGACTTAAAATTTTCATATATATGTTTATAGGGGTAATAGGAATTTTTGAGTAAATAATGAAAATAAATCATTTTAATTTATTTTTTTATAAAATACTCAATTTAGTTTAGTTGTAGATGAGGAGTGCCTGCCTAGCTAGTATACATAAGTGGATACAAGTTGTTTTGGAATTTCAAAATCAGTATATATAATATATATACATTTAGAGAAATAATATAGTCTCTCCATGGAACTATATTCAGTTACTAAATAATGGCCTACACTATTCAATGAATGAATGGTTTCATAAAGGACTATAGTATGACCCTTACATTTATAGTTTGAAAATATTGTCTGCTCCCATTATATAACAAACTTTGATTGGTGTTAGGGTGGGCTTGGCGTGTAAGAAAGGGATCGATTGAGAATGGGGAGCATCTTATATCCATGAATGGATGAGTCCATTAAAAAATTTCATATAATCATGGGAATGGGGATCAGTTTTCCATTCCCATGCTTGGTTTACACAATATGTATAGAAATTACAAAGTTACTGCCTGCAAAGCACTAACCTTAAAAACATGTAAAAATAAAATAAATATAATCTATCAGAAAGAAGAATGAAAATATACGTATGCTCTGTTTTATTATTTATAGCCACTTTTTTTTTTTTTTAATCTAAGAAGTGTAAACAAATATATATATAATTTATTGTTAAAAATAACAAGGGGCCATTTATCACAAGGGATATCAAATCTCCTAATTAAGAGAATCTGATTGCTTAAGTGATTAGACTATTTTCCCTATTAATATCTACCAAACATAGACATCTTAATCATAGTAATCAATTGGTGTGCGCCAGGTGAAGGAATTCCTGCTGTAACATTTCATTAAGGTTTTTTTTATTATTTATTTAACACTTCTCAAGTGTTCAGGACTTCCCTCAAATATTTCTACAATTTGAAAACCTCCACAAATGGAGTTTACAATGAAGTACAAAAGATGGATGAAAATGAGCTCTCAAATGAGTCTTGACTGTAGGTGATTTTTTTGGGGAAGATGACCCATCATTTTCATGCTTGGGGTACTTATAGAAGTGGCCAAATAGCTCCAAACTATAGGTGAATAGTTGGAAAAAGCTGAAGAAGTAGAGGTGCGATTTTGACACCTATGATCACACGGCGTGTCGCATACAAGACTCAAACCTTTTGAATCTGTGTCTAACATACACTTGGTGAGAAATGCATTGTGAAACAACTTGTGATTTGTAGGCCACTTTTTTTCAACTTTTGGCCATTTTTCTTTTCTTTTTTTTTTTTTTCTTTTCGGTACTGGCTTGTGTGCGACTTAGAGTGCATTTTCGCACCAACTTTTGCACCTCCGCTTATTCTTTTTGTTCTTCTTTAGGACTTTAATCTCTTGGATACCAAATTGATTTCTAAGCACAACTAGTGCCGCATCCTCCTCATGCACTTTTTCTACAAAAAAACCCTTAGATGCAAAGCCATTAAACTCAAATCGTATAGTTTGTTAAATTATTATAAAGAAAATCTTTTGGATGCCAAATCGATTGATAAACGCAACTAGTGTCACATCTATGAAGACCCAAAATTTTCAAGCAAGAAACCTTAACATATCAAGGGTAAAGTAGACATTTCACTTGCTCTTAAAATACGGAAACATTATAAATGAAATGCTTGATTAATTGCCTGAGTGATTGTTTAATTGATTGCATGGTTAATTTCTTAAAGTGATTGCTTGATTGATTTCTAGATTGATTGCCTAATTGATTGCTAGAATTAATGCTTGATTGGTAGTTAATATAGAAGTGATAATTACCTAAAGTGAAACAAGGAAAGGAGAGAAGCATAAAAGGAACGAATCTGAAAAATCGCGTCGTACTAGTTTCCATCCGAGTCGGATAGAAATTCGGACAGCAAAAGAATTCGAAAATGAAGGAATTCGCGGAATTAGCCCATGCGAGTTACCGTCCGAGTCGGACGAGTACTAGGACAGTAGAAAACGAAAACGGGAAACAATCTTTAATTAAGGAATCCGAATCACAATCAATTTGGTAGAAGGAAATTACCCGAATTAAGCTTACCTTGTTTAAAGAAGATTTTGATCTCCCTTAACCTAAAGGATGCTAATAAATACATCCTTAACTTTCAAGAATCAAATTTTACAAACACTTAAGCAAAATCCTAAAAGAGAAGCCGTGAAGCTTGCCGAACCGCCGCCTCCTTGAAGTCTTTAAGTTAGCGGTATTCGTAGGACCACACGGTGAGTGTTTGATTTGGGATTTAGAATCGAAAAAGGATTAAAAACATGAACATATAGAGAAACTTGAATAACAAGTAATTAAGAAATTCGTGGTAATTGATGGATAGAAAGCATGTTTAGTATGTTGGTTAAATTCCTTACATGTTATTATGCTTAGGATGCATACCTCTAGATTTTTTTTAACTCGTAATGCTTTAGATCTAAAAACCAAAATCCAGAAATATGCATGTTATAAAATCAATGTTCCGAGCCTAGTTCAAGACTAATTTTAATATAGTTAAAGTACATGTTTTCGTGTAATCTAAGTTCCTAACTCTAGCCTATATGTTAAAGTATAGATCTATGTCTTTGGAATGGATTGAAACCGATTAGGAACCTGTTTAAACCAGCCCCGAAAGTGGTACCCTGAACTAGTAGTTTCTGGAAAATTGAACCAACCATCCGACTTTCCATCTGAGTCGGACAGCCACTAGGACGAGACCCAGAAAGCCTTTTCTTGAATTTTAAACCTAAAAACTTGAAGAACATGAAGAACATAAAACCCAGGTGCGAGTTTCCACTCGAGTCAGACCGAAACTCTGACACGGCCCAGAACCGAAAATTTGCCTTATTTTTCTGAAATTGGTTTTAGCCCAAAAGCTTACCTTATTTTTGACATTAACCAAAAGGAATTGAGAAAGACCATTACTTGACACTTGACCTTATTTTGAAACTAGACCTTAATTGTGCAATTGACCTTAATCGAAAACTTGACCTTATTTCACAACTTGACCTATTGACCTTGACCTTTGACCTTGACCTAAAGTCAAAGTTAAACTTAGTTAACCTAAAGTTAAAGTCAAACTGCAGTTTCTCACGCTAGAACGCTCACTTTGTAGGGGTTGACCATTGACCGCGAATCGATCTAGTTAACCGTTGTTACACGAACACCTATGAAAGGTGAGTGATTACTCGCTATTTTCATAAGACTTAATTGGACTATCTAATTAGTAATTGTGTGTAACAATACCTACTTGATTGCTTGATTTTCTAAAGTGGTCTCCCACACCTCACCACTTGCCTATTTTAAATACAACTTATTGCTAAGTGTGTATTCGTGTTTGCTTAACATGATGATGCCATGATTAATTATATTATGCCATACTTGACTTGATTTGACTTGAATGTACATGACTTGCCATGATCAATTTAATGTCTACAAATGTATGCACCTATATATGAACGCATGACATACTAGCCATGAAGGATGGTTCCTTCTCTGGGTTAATCACATGCCATCTAGGATTGCATATTTGCCTCTAGAGATGTATGCCCATGAACACATATAAACATCATGCATCGGCCAAGAAAGGACTAGGGCCGTCCCAGGATAATGACATCTAGGATTGCACGATTGCCTCTAGAAATGTATGAAGCATGCTAGGGTTGCCATGATCACCTTAGCGTGAAATGGGTCATAAGGACCTACCTGAAAAGACTTGGGCATCGAGTCTTCCCGCTTGACTAGATAGTAGTTGCTTCCCCGCTATGTAGGCCTTGTTGACGAAAGACGTGTCGCTGGGAGTCGACACTCCTTCTATATGAGAGGAACACCCGTTTTGGCCCGATTTGGGAAAAGGCCAAGGATCCAAAAATTTCGCCGTCGAGCATACCCGGTTCTACTGATACGGCAGCCATGGGCGATGTACTTTGCAAACCATCACACAAGAACAACCCGATACATGAATAGATTTCGACTGAGCTTTAATATGAGAAGGTTAGACTGTGCTATCTGCCCGCTAGGAGTCTAGTGACTCAAATGTGCTGCATATGAATATTGTATCTGTGCTGCCATGCCTACATTAGTATTTGCAATATGTTCGCCTATACTACATGCCCTGCTTGACTTGATTTACGTGCTCAACTTGATTGACTTGCTTTAGTTGTTTACCTGCTTTCCATGCATGCCTATAATTCCACTGTTATATAGATATATGCATAAATTCTTTACTCGCTTACTCGGCCGGTTATTTAAAAACTTACGGTGGGAATTTTCCTAAGGAAAACCCAAGATCTCTCACTGAGCTTAGTGAAGGAATTTTCCATCTTATTATTTTACAGGGGCTTGACTTGAGTGACGATAGAGGTAAAGCCGATGGGCGCGAACGAAAGCAATAAAGATAAGAATTCTGTAATAGTCAGACTAAGTCACTACTACAAAAAGGGCTTTTAATGGCGGTTTTTAAGGGTTTTTAACGGCTGTTCTTGGCCTTTTTGAACCGCCATCTATCTGGCAGCCATAGTAAGTTAGCGGACTTTCTACGGCGGTTTGAACCGCCGTAGAAAGTCTACACTTTCTACGGCGGTCCATGGTTGAACCGCCGTAGAAAGTCTACACTTTCTACGGCGGTCCATGGTTCAATCTTGAACCGCCATAGAAAGTGGCCACTTTTAGACCCAAACCGCGTTAAAAACCTGCTGCTAAAACCTGGTTTAAAGCAAAACCTGCTGCTAAAAGTTGAAATTTAATACAAATATCACCAATATACAAATTGAAATCGCTATTATATTACAGGGGCATATCCAAAAATATTTGTACAACTATAATATGAACAAGTTTAATTAGTATCCTTCAACTACGGCTAATGCTCCAAAATATAACTAGCGCATATTTTTCGCACTGCATCTATATCCACATTGCTTAATGGAGTGCGGTCGAGCTTGAAGTGCTGCAACAGAGTTTTTGAAATTAAAAAGTAACTGAGTAGCAAAATGAAATACAGTCAATTAAGTAAGTTATGAGAAATGAAATACCTTTTCAAGTGCCAATGTGTCAGATTTCATTGCTATTTGGTACATGTAGTGCATTACATAGTACCCACACTCCCAATTAGACATTTGCTTTTTATGCTAATGAATATTAATATACGAGTTAGAAGATCATACAATTAATTGTATACAACACAACGTTGAGTAAAAAATTTAATAAGAACCAATTTTACCTTAACTACTATCCACTCATGTTGCATATGCACATTTCTGGGCAATCCTAAAAAAGCTTGATAGTTAAACATCACCCTATAAAAATGAAAGTGGAACGAAAATAATTAGCAACATATGTATATATATATGATTGGCATTAGAAATTATATAGGCATTCTAACAGTTGTTAATATACATAACTCACTTGTAAAGAATCAAGCCAGTAGACAACATTTTCTATCGGTCTAATGGCTATTAGCATCCAATGTTCACTGCAAACGAAAAATTTAATGACGTCAGATCTTTAAATCAGTGTTTCTTAACTATTAGAGAAGCGCTTACAGTGTCACTTACCCCTGAAGATAAGGCACCAGATAAATTTCTTTATTCCGATCCTTCAAGTTTCGCGCAATGTAGTGTACCCTATCTTCATATATATTTCCTAGGGGTGTGACATGATCAGTCGAGAGGAAACCTATCCCCTTTCTGCCATTCCTTTCAACTAACTCATGTAAACCTCTAAAGAATTTACAAAAAGGGCTTCATTGGTTAGTCTAGGCACATGGAATGCATACTATATATAACAATAATCAGAAATATGTTATAAAATAAAATTAGAGTGGAAACTCACTGGGTGAACAATTGCATCAAACAGTTTGAGACCTGGCTTTCTCTGGTCAATAATTCTACGACATCTCTCGATCCATCGCAATAGGAAGCTCCACACCTATGACTTCTCTTGTCATTTGAAAGAAGAAGCCATTGAGGTCCGAATCTTTCTCCATTCGGAGCTGTAACTCTTGCAGTGGATCAGATGTCGATGAGGATGACATCTCAATCGGAACCGTCGCCGAAGGAGATTTTATATCATCCATAGAATTCATCTGGCCTTTTTTCTTTTTCACACTTTTATCCACCTAACATCATTTGAAAGAACATTAAATATACAAAACGGTATTAAGTAATTCACAAATAAATGTAAGAATATACCTGTGTTACCGGATCCGGCTGAATAATTTCAATCAACTGTATAGGCCATTCCACGAAAAAGGATCTGGCCATTCCCACAGTTGCAGCCTCTTCCTCAGGAAATGGTAGCGGGGCAAAGTCATCATAGGAAATTTTAATTGTGACCCTCGCGCAACCTTTCCTAACCTCGCGGCCGTGGTGCTTTCTTTGCTTATAAATATTTCCCTTGGCCACAAGCTTACGCCGCTTTTGCGTATCCTCAGAGATGAACAGATGACATTCACACCCGTCCTGAGATAATAGGCAAGCGAATGAACATTAATCAACTATTAAGTCTAACTTAACAAAGCAAGTGTAATCATGAAACCAAAGTCAAGCGTCTTTAATTAGAAGTGACAATATGAAAGAAATTATACATGAGACATTAAAAAATTAAATAAAAACCAAAATATAAATGTAAGATTTCATTATTGTAAATAAAAATAAAAGAAAGATGTTTAATATATTAAAAAAATTGATAGTTTTTTTAATTGCAGTATTATATTTTTAAAAGGAACATATAAACTTCATTTTTAAAAAAATATAAAGTGTTTGAATACTTGAATACATCTGCAAAAAAATAAATAATAAAAAGAATTTAAAAGAAAAATAGAAAAATAAAAGTCTACCCAAGAAGAATAGCAGTATTACTCTATAGAAAAATGAAAGACATAAATGTATTTTAAGTACCTTGTATTCGCCTAAAGAACCCCCATCTTCCAAGTTTGTTGCACTAGGGCTAGTCTGAACCTCAGAGGCTTTGACCGGGTCCGTAGATGAAACAGGTATCATCTCCAACTCAGGCAAACTTGTAGGGATAAGAGGAGAAAAATCTTCCCTACGAGTTTCTTTAGGGTGTAGCATCGGACCCACAGGGGAAACAGGGCTACCATGAACCTCAAACATCTCTGGGCCCATTTCGGAGGTCTCTGGGTGTGAGCTCTGACCTTTGGCACTATTGATGACAATGTCTCTTAATGTATCATAGTCAGTCCCCATCTTACCACATATAAACCCAACCATCATCTTCAGATGTGTTTGACATTCATCGAGCTAGGCAGTGGTTTTCTGAAGCTGTCGCTTAGTTAAATCCAGTTCATCTTTAGGCGACGGCCTTGTTTGAGGGAAAACTTCTGTGATACGTGCCCTGGTAGAATGGCCTCGATAACGACCGGGGTGATCGGTCTTTCCCGTTGCAATGACAAGAATGTCATTCCTACCCTCTGCAACTTTCTCCCCTTGGGACTCGCGGGAACATAGATTGTCCTAAACGTTTTGCCAAAAATATGAAATGTAAATAGATCAATTAAATATAGTTTTAAATATATGCTTAGCTTAAAGAACTGAAACATAAGAAAATGTATGGTGCAAAACTTACAATTTCCATCCCAACACGACCAGCCTCTGGCGTGAAGTATTCCCCTTTTTTGTTTGTGTAAGCCTGTCTCCATAGTAGATGCCGGCCTGGCCCTGCATAAGAATCTACCCCTTCTTCTTCGGACTGACCGTCCTCTGAAGGCTTCTTCCCAGATGCAATCACAGCCTCGTCATGCAACTGCTTCTTCAGCAGTCGGTAGCCACCGCGAGATAAATTATGGTAGAAAGAATTTAAAGTGGCATTCTTTTGCGCTTTTCCACGAATTACTTGGAGAAAAATATAATGAAAAATTATTATCCATAACATGAGCAATTTCAAATATCCAAAAAGAAGGAGGAAATCAATTTAAAAAAATATACCTGCCATTCTTCTATCTCGCGGCTAGCCTTGAACTTAATCCATGTCTCCCTAGGGAGATATTTATATTCCAAGCATGGGTCCTCACCCTTCAAGTCACCATGTACATATCTCCCTAAAAAGGATTTCCAATCTTTCCACCGTTTACCGGCATAAGAAATCCACTTTGTTTCGAGTTCTTCAGTTGACTCAAAAACAAATAATGCCTACAGTAAAAATTAGAAGTAAAAATTTAGGTAAATTTGGGTTCATTTGTATGAAAGAAGAAACAAACAATGCATTATAATAGGGAGAAAATACCCGTATTTCCATCCACACTCTCTTCTTGATCTCGTCGGGAACTTTGGGCCATGATGGATATTCCATAATGTCCACTTTGCTCCGGGCCGTGAATGCTACGAATGTAATCCACTTTGTATGATACTTTTTAGGCTCGAGCTCGGAATCAAAAGAAATGTTAAGAGTTTTCCCCTTCATACGCATTTCCAATAGATCGTTACAATTTGTGGGCCCTCTACCTCTTCTACATCTAGTAGAAGAACCATCTCCATTGCCATTTCCCTCATCACTATGCTCCTCATTGCTTTTTCTTTTTCGGGCCATTGAAAGTACCTTAAACTTCATGTACATAGAAAGAGAATTCAATATAGCATATATGCAATTAAAGAAAAGCTTTAATGTCAAATACAAGAATGCTTGTAATGTGAAAAAAAAAAAAGGCAATGTACATTCGCAAAATTCACTCCTAAAAATACACAATTACCATTATCCAAATTAAACCAAAGGAGGGCCAAAAAAGTGGACTTATAAAGGGTACCATTGATAAAGTACTTCACATTTCACAACCAACAACTAATGAGAACAATCATTAATTTCTAATAAAGGAAAAAGCCAAAATTTAGTGAGGAATGTAAAAGATTCAAGGAGGAGTACTTCACTCCTAAAAAATACTCTCCTTCCCTAAAGCAATAGAAATACTTTGTGATTTCGCAATAAAGAAGCTTTACATTGATGCAAAGATAGCCTCACTTTCAATATATTAGTTGCATTCATGACATTAAACCAAGGGAGGAACACACCTTCAACTCAACCACAAAGCATTACCCTCCTTTCCACTAAAGAAGATCGCAAAGGTAAAACATTTAAGGAGAAGTGATATTTCAAACTCTACATTCATGAAAAAAAATCCCCTTCATGAAGGAGAACCCTCACAAAGCATATTTCACGCTTTTGAAACAAAGATAAGGGAAAGCGAAGAGGAGATAGTGATATTTGCAATACACAAGTCCCATTATCCAAATTAAACCTAAGGAAGCCCAAAAAAGTTGACTTATAAAGGGTACCATTGATAAAGTACTTCACATTTCACAACCAACAACTAATGAGAACAATCATTAATTTCTACTAAAGGACAAAAACCAAAATTTAGTGAGGAAAGTAAAAGCTTCAAGGAGGAGTACTTCACTCCTAAAAAATACTCTTCTTCCCTAAAGGTACTTAGTGCTTGTGCAATAAAAAATGCTTCACATTCATGTAAATATATCTTTACTTTCAACATATAAGGGGCTTTGAAGACATTGAAACAAGGGATCCCCAAAGAAAGAACCCTATAAAGATTAAATTTCACATAGTGGAATCAACAACAAAGCATTTTCCTCATTATCACTAAAGGAGGAACACTAAATCGAATAAGAACCGAAATCAAACACCAATGTTCTAAAATTAATCAAGCAAAACCGAAATCAACATTTGAGTTTCTCATATTCATACACTAAACCCGAATTGAAAGGGTACCTACATGAAATCCCAATCAAAACCCTAGGTTCTCAACTTATGTAGGACAAAACATGAAATTCAACAACCAAACCAATGCAACCAACAATCAAAAATCCAAAAGCATTCCAATCATTCATCACAAGGATTAAAACCGAAATCAACATTATATCAACCAAAAAACCCTAGTGCAATGGGAAGCATTTACTAAATGTAAGGTAACATTGCAAAAGTTTTAAAATGGAAGCATAGAAGGTGGATAACCTTTTGTATGCACTCCTACAACCAAGCCCGAACTATTGGAGGGGGGAAATGGAGAAATATTGGCCGGTTGAATGTAACCCACAAACAAGAGAAAGCTGCGATTAACCGAGCCCGAACGGTCGGCCCTTGCTGCAGCCGACGGGAAGATCGGAATGTTGGCCGAGCTCGCCCGGTTGCGCCAGCGACGGGAGAAGCCACGAAGACCCGAACAGCCGCGTAGAAAGGGAGAGTGAACCCACAAATGAAGGATCGGCTGCGATTAAGAATGCCCGTACAATCGGTTGAATGCTGCAGCCAACGGGAAGAGCGGAATGTTGGCAAGAGAAAGCCCGGTTGCGCCGGCGACGGGAGAAGCCGCGAAGACCCGAACAGCCGCGAAAATAGGGAGAGGGAAACAGGGGAGAAGCAGGGGAAAGAAGGGGAGATGAAGGGGAAGAGAATGAGGGAAAAGGAAAAGTTAAGTCTAAGTTCAAATTTTTTGAACTTAGACCGGCCGGGTGGTTCAACGGCGGTTCAACCGCGAACCGCCTTTGAACCAAGCTTTCTACTGCGGTTCACTCGTGAACCGCCGTTGAAAGTTTTTTCAACGGCGGTTCAACTTTGAACCGCCGTTGAAAGTATACTTTCAATGGCGGTTCGCGGTTGAACCGCCGTTGAAAGGTCTCGGTTTTCTATGGTGCAAAATTGGAGCCAATTCCCGCGCAGGCATATTTAATATTAAATTTTTTTTTTCCATCTTCAAAAACTAACTCCACAATTTTGTAAATATAATATTACATACCCATTTACATTATATTTATAATTATGTACACAAGCTCGACTTTTATGAACCATTTCATAATTAAATTTCAAATTCTCCATTGAACCATATATTTGCATTTAAATTTCTCGTGCTATTACACAATAATTATAGCTCAAAGATAAAAATTAATAAATTTCGTAAATTTACATGTAAGCGTCGATAAAGTAATAAGCTTCATTATCTTCCCTAAAATTTCTACTTTTTCGACTTGGGCGAACGAGATAAAATAATCAAATCCACGTACAAATGCATTAGGTACGCATAGTAATATAAAAATTAATATTGGTTAAATGGCCGAAAAAAAAATTAAATACTTTATGGATTTCATTACCTTACATACAAATATATATATATAAACATCTTCCTATTTTCTCCTTTCCCCTCTTGTACCATTTGCATTTAAATTTCCCGTGCTATTACACAATAATTATAGGTCAAAGATAAAAATTAATACATTTCGTAAATTTACATGTAAGAGTCGATAAAGTAATAAGCTTCATTATCTTCCCTAAAATTTGTACTTTTTCGACTTGGGCGAACGGGATAAAATAATCAAATCCATAAATGCATTAGGAACGTATAGTAATATAAAAATTAATATTGGTTAAGTGGCCGAAAAAAAAAATTAAATACTTACTGGATTTCATTACCTTACATGCATACATATATATATATAAACATATATAAACATATATGTATATATATATATATATATATATATATATAAACATCTTCCTCTTTTCTCCTTTCCCCTAGCCTCTTGCACAACATCCATATATATATATATAATATATAAATATAAACATCTTCCTCTTTTCTCCTTTCCCCTAGCCTCTTGCAATCATCCATATATATACATATACATATATATATATATATATATATAAACATCTTCCTCTTTTCTCCTTTCCCCTAGCCTCTTGCACATCATCCAACTCTCTCCTCTCTGCTCTCGATCTCCTGTAAATTTCCACTACATATATATATAAAATGTTTTCATTCGAAGAATTGGCTCCAAAAACTACTTTTCTACAGCGGTTCATGTTTGAACCACCGTAGAAAGCAACCTTTCTACGGCGGTTCAGAGAAAGTATTTTCTACGGCGGTTCTCGGTTGAACCGCCGTAGAAAAGTAGTTTTTGGAGCCAATTCCCGCGCTACGCATGAATTTTCTATTTTTATATCATTTTCTAAACCCTAAACCCTAAACCCTACTCCCTATTAAGTTTTTTTTCCCATTCTCATAAATTAACCGCGGTGCCGCTTAAGATTGAAATAGAGAGTGAAGCGCCACCATTTTCCTGGATTTTCGCCTTGACATTCTCAATTGGGTCGGAGGATTCGACATCGAGGATGATGATCTTCCCCGTCAGAGTTTTTACGTAAACCTCCATTTTTTCAAAATACGTTTTAAACTAGTATTCTCTCCGTGACAATAGTTAGAAGTTGACCTCAAAATCATTTTTATAATCTGTATTAAAAGTAAATGCATAAATGAAATAAATAGAGTTAAATTAAACTAAAGATATGACATAAAATAATTTCTCCTACAATGATATGCACCAATTCCCGCGCTACGCATGAATTTTCTATTTTTATATCATTTTCTAAACCCTAAACCCTACTCCCTATTAAGTTTTTTTCCCATTTTCATAAATCAACCCCAAAACTTTGTGAATATAATATTACATACCCAATTTACATTGTATTTATTAATTACAGAAGCTCGCCTATTATGAAACATTTAATAAGTCCATTTCAATTTTTAGGTATAAGTTAAAATTAGTAAATTTCATAAAATTACATGTAAGCTATGATAAAGTAATAAGGTTCATTATCAGACCTAAATTTTCCGCATTCTCGACTTGGGCGAACGGAAGAAAATAGTTTCAAATCGATAAATGCATTACGTACGTAGTATAAGAAAAATTAATGCTTAAGGGCCCAATTAATAAAAAAAGAAATACTTACTTGATTTCATGACCTTTTATATATATATATATATATATATATTTGGACTTACGGCTGATAACAGTGTTCAATTATGTATAGTGAAATACATTAAATTGAGTGTGAATCAAAATATAATGTATTTTATTTACTTGCACCGGGTGATCGTTATGAAATTGCATATCCAATATTACAGGGGAATGCAGGGGAAATGTTTAGGGACTATGCTTCATAAAATGAAATAAAAATCGAAATTTATGCGCGTGCGGGAATTGGATGCAATTTCCACTTTTCTACGGCGGTGGTTTTAGAACCGCCGTAGAAAAGTGGGAATAAATGCAGCGAATTAATTCCCGCGCGCCCATAAATTTCTAGTTTTATTTCATGTTATGAAGCATAGACCCTACATTTCTAGTTTTTTCATGTTCATATAAAATATATTTTGAATAATCTTTATAAAATAATAAAGCATTATTAATCGATAAACGAATAATCAATTCATTTAGCGGTCAATACCCAACCTCGCTAAATAAATATCTTTTTTCCGAGGCACAGATAAGTAATTTATGAAGAGTTAAATATAAATCAAAACAAAATCATTGTATAGCTTTCCCTGTAAATTTTACCAAAGTACTACTCCTTGAAAAAAAATAAATAATACATGAAACATTTATTCATAAATGAAAACAAGGAAATCAATTTGCCAGAAAATTTGACAAAGTCTCCCCTATAAATGTAACATACTCCCTGTCAAGGATATGCACATACTTAAATACTTCACTAAAATTCCAACTATTTCGAATAATACGGAATTCAGTTTCAAATCAATTCAGACAAAATCTCCCCTGCTTGTTTTTGACCAAAACACAAGTGCATCATAACATCAGCACAGAAGCTTCACACAATTTCCAACAATAACATATTCATTTATAAACAGTTCGCTATATGAAGTCCCGGGAAATTTTGTCCCTTGATTGCGCGGCTTCATCCGAGTTGTGACCTGTTTCAATCAGACAGTACGAAGGATAAAAATAAATGTTGTTATAAATTTATGTCCACCTCTTTTCATTAAAATCAAAGAAACATATACAAATACACACACACAACATACACACCCACAGAAAAAAATAATAATAAAAACAAACAATATACCTGAAAATGATTCTTAACTTATTCTCTTTCTCTTATGGGACACTTGCTCCTCGAACCATAATCCTTCGCTGTGGTCATCACGAAATATGTATTTATCAAGTTCCCTATCTTCCTCATCTGCTCTAGATTCAGGTAACCCACTAGAGAAAGGGCCAGCCTCATAAAGCCCTTCTTCTGTATCAATCCCTTCCACTCCGTGATGTTGTTTACCATGAAGAACAACAGACCAATGTTCGTCGCAAGGATCGGTGATATAAAAAACTTGTTTCGCCTGCGATGCAAGTATAAATGGTTCCTCCTTGAAACCCTCCCGATTAAGGTTCACCAAGGTAAAACCCAATGGATCATCAGTTCAAACCCCACTATTGTTATCAACCCATTTGCAGCGAAATACAGCTACTTTGAAACAAACATAGTCAAGCTCCCAAATATCTTCGATCACCCCGTAATAAGCCATGTTTCCATACAATGGATTTTTATCCTTCCTGCTAGAAACAGTAAAGCCTCTGAGATTAATGTAACACCACTGTTTTGTGCCGTACTCTTCTCATCTTCTCTCTTAGTAGCAAATGAATATCCATTTATGTCATAGCATGAAAATGCTCGTACCGCAGGGCTGGGCCTAAACGCCAACCATTTCAATGTCTCCGAAACGTCTTTGCCCATGACAGCATTACCAAACCAATAGACAAATGTCCAAATATGTTCATTGAGCACACGTTGATCCGTCCAAGCAGGATAAGACGTTCTTATTGAACGGATATGGTCTGTCACATAGGGCGCAACTTCTTCAGAATTGCGCAGTATGTAGAGATGCGCCTTCATCAATTCAACATTAGACGGCAAAAACATTTTTCCTCCCCTTGTGCCCATACCTGTAATCCTCCCATCGTGCCGATTCTTAGATATTCCAATGGATGCGGTATCGACCAAGTACTCAGTGCAAAACTCAATTACCTCCTCAGTTATATAACCTTCAACAATACTAGCATCAGGACGATAACGATTCTTAACATACCCCTTAAATACTTTCATATATCGCTCGAATAGGTACATCCATCGCAAATGAACAGGCCCGCAGATTTTTATCTCTCTAACCAAATGAATCACTAAATGCACCATAATATCAAAGAAGGCGGGTGAAAAATACATTTCTAATTGACAAAGGACAACAGTTATTTCATCTTGTAACTGATCAAGTTTTTCGCGGGCGATAACCTTGCTACATATAGCATTGAAGAAGAAACAAAGTCTTGTTATACTGGACTTAACATGCTTGGGCAATATCGAGCGAATAGCTACAGGCAACAATTGTTGCATTAAGGCATGGCAATCATGAGATTTCAAACCAACCAGTTTTAAATCTTTCAAGGAAACAAGTCTGCTTACATTTGAAGAATATCCGGATGGAACTTTGATGCTACGCAAACTTGAACACAGTTGTTTTTTCTCTTTTCTGGACAAAGTGTGACAGGCAGGGGGTAGATATGTGCGTTGTCCTCGAAGTACCGGTGCTAAATTTGCTATTATGTTCATATCAACCATATCAAGTCTCGCGTTATAACCATCCTTAGTTTTACCAGGGATGTTCAAGAGCATACCTAACAGGCTTTCACAAATATTTTTCTCAATATGCATAACGTCGAGACAATGTCTGACATCCAAGTTCTCCCAGTATGAAAGTTCAAAAAATATGGATTTTTTCTTCCAACAACCTGTATCATTATTGCTGGACTCCGAAGTTTTACCAAACTCCACATTAATGTCCGTCACACGAGCTTTCACCTCTGGCCCGCTCAAGGGTTCTGGAGCTTTTCTGAACTCTTGAAATCCATTGAATGCTCTTTTCTGACGGCAATACGGATGAGTCTCGGGAAGAAATCTGTGATGCCCAAGGTATACTGTCTTCCTCCCATGTGCAAGCTGACAAAATATGTACTCTGCTCACATATTGGACATGCTTTATGCCCTTTAACAGAGTACCCAGACAAGTTTCCATAAGCAGAAAATCATTAATGGTACAGAACAACATGGCACGTAATGTGAACATTTCTTCACGGTATGCATCAAACACAGGTGCGCCTTCATCCCATAACTTTTTCAAGTCTTCAATAAGAGGAGCAAGATACACATCGATGTCATTTCCTGGTTGCAGTGGGCCTGAAATCATTAGAGACATAAGTATGTACTTGCGCTTCATACACAAGTAAGGCAGCAAATTGTAAATAACCAACATCACCGGCCATGAGCTATGTGTGCTACTCAGACTGCCAAACGGGTTCATTCCATCAGTACACAAACTAAGCCTCAAATTTCTGGCTTCTCCCCCAAAAGAAGGATACATTGAGTCAATTTTTTTCCACTGATCTGAGTCTGATGTATGCATTATCACCTTGTCATCATCACTGGGAATACACCGATCTGAATGCCATGTCATTAGTTTTGCATCTTTTGCATTAGCGAACAACCGTTTAAATCTCGGTATTATAGGAAGATACCACAGAACCTTAGCCGGCGACCCCTTCTTTTGCGCATCAGAACTGTCTTCAACCTCATCACACAGCTGCTTGTTTTTGTATCGTGAAGTTTTACACTTAGGACAAACCAATAAATCCTTATACTCATTCCTGTAGAGGACGCAATCGTTTGGGCAAGCGTGGATCTTCTTATACTCCATACCCATTGGACACAATATTTTTTTCGCCTCGTAAATTTGATCTGGAAGTTCATTATCTTCTGGGAGCATATCTTTCAATACCCTCAATAAGGCTGTAAAACTAGTATCTGACCACCCATTTGCCGCTTTCAAATTAAACAACTTCAAAACACTAGACAAGCGTGTATATTTAGTGCAACCCTTGTATAGAGGCTTCTCATTGTCACCCAAATGGAAGCAAGAACTTCCGGTTTATCAGCAAAATCCTCGGCCACATCCTCAATCATGTCATCTAATCGATCTCTAGTAATCGCATCATCTTCTTTTGCATGAGATTTTCTTTGCTCAGGTAAACCATCAATACTTTCACCATGCCAAATCCACAGTTTATAAGAAGGATCAAATCCATTCCGATATAAATGGAATCTTATTGTATCTGAGTTATCAAACCGCGCACCATTTTTACAAGCTTTACACGGACAATGGACGTACTTTGTATTCTTATAAGCGAATTCAATGAAATTCTCAACTTCTTTCGCATAAGAATCGGAGGTCCGATCACCATACAATAAGATATTTCGATCCATGTGTAACTAACACCTTGAAATAATTAAAAAAACCAAATAATAATTCAACAAACAATGTACAAAGTATCAAGTTGCATGCTTGTCTTAGCACATGTCATACTAATGTTACTCATATAATCAAAACTACTATAATACCTCAATGAAAAAAATAATGCATAAACAACACATGCGCAATAGACATAATCAAATGAAGAAGAACCCATAAGTTTTTCATTTATGCATTTCGTCAAACACATGAAATGCATAAAAAAAATAATACACACTCTAAGTAGTGCTAATTATATGAACATCCTCCATTAAAAATCAAGCACTATAAATCAAATCACATCACCAAGAAACTACATAGTATAACTAAATAGGGTTCCACAATACTAAGGTTCACCATATACATGGAATATATGCAACTTTAATTTTCAGCCCTCTACCATAAATAAAAATAAATTCTATAGGATGACATATCTAAAGTACAAGCATAAGCAATTACTGAGAAATTTTAGAAGTTTCTAACCTTAAGGTGGTAAATTTTAGCTCCAGATGACGATTCTTTACATCAAACGTGCAAAACCGAAGTTGAAATTTGGAGAAGAACACTTTCGGCCGTGATATGGAGATACACGTTGTTATTTAGGGTTAAATACGTCAATACAACGGCGGTTATAATTAAATCGCCGTAGAAAGGACCTTCTACGGCGGTTAATTGTTAAACCGCCGTAGAAAGGGACTTTCTACGGCGGTTGGGACGAACCGCCGTAGAAATGGGGCTTTCTAAACCGCCGTAGAAAGGGACTTTCTACGGCAGTTGGGACGAACCTTCTACGGCGGTTGGAAGGCAACCGCCGTAGAAAGTCCACTTTCTACGGCGGTTGCCTTCCAACCGCTGTAGAAAGCCTCCTTTCTACGGCGGTTCGTCCCAACCGCCGTAGAAAGTCCCTTTCTAATGCGGTTTATTTTAAAACCGCCGTAGAAAGTCCCATTCTACGGAGGTTCATTTTTAGACCGCCGTAGAAAGTCCGTATTTCTTTTATAACTGCGGTTTTCTATTTTCCGCCGTTAATCCGCAGCCGTTAAAGCTCTATTTTGTAGTAGTGAGTACAATTATGGTTTTGGGAGGATAATTTGGTCTATGACCATCCTCAGACTTTATCTTTACTTTTTCAGCTGCAATGAACTGCTTGAACTGCTAGGGTAATAAATACAGTCTTATGGTAATTCTTATTTATTATTTGTATCGATTGTTGGGCACGAGCCCTGAATGACTCCCACTTGACCCGTCTCGCTCTTCCTCGTCGGGAATGGATCCGAGGGAACGGGGGGTCGGGCTGGGGTGGGGCGTCACACAACTTATTGGTTTTAACACAAAAGGGTCAAGTTGTTCTTTAATGTATTAGTTCGTGTGAAACTTCTCTTCCAAAATCTTGGAAGGTAATAGTAACAACCTTTAGAAGGAGTACAGAATCTGAGTTATTCATTTCCACTTCAGTTCAATTTCTGAAATTCTCAGCTTATGATTATTTTGCTTCAGTTGCAGCCATTGTTTTATGTACTCCTAGAGCTATTATTTGGAGTTCAAGGGATCAAATGATTGGATTAGCTTCTGGAGCAGTAACTGTTGGCTGTTCCTAAACTTGGATTTGATTTTCTTGTTACTTCATTGTTCCTGTTAATAGTTGGGTCAATTAATTGATGTGTCCTACAGATCAAAGAAATATTTTTCTTTTTGCTATAAAGATCGATCAAAACATGATTGGAGGTGCAGTGCTTATCCCTCATAGACATGTTTCTGGAGCTTGCTATTATCACCAATTGGTCCTGATTATTGATACTTTGATAATAAGCTATTGGGCACTCATGATTCTCATGGTTTTGGGGGAAGGGATGGATGTGACTCCTTGCTGCACTCGTGTACTTAATTGATGCAATCCGGCCTAGGGATTTACGGACAAAATTGGAGTAGATTTTTAGATGATAATTTAGTCATTTTTTCCTTGACTAAATTCCAGAAATTTGGAGAATAGTTTTGAGATTTTGGAATCCCTTTAAAGTCCAATTAGATGTCATGGTTCAAGTCCAGCAAAAGGGGGCAATTTCAAAATCAATTCAAGTGAGAACAGCCGTTAAATTTCAGCACAAAGCAAGTGAATTTCTGCAGGAATTTTTTATGCTAATTCTAGCGTGTTCGAATGGATTCTTGCAAATGTGCAAGCTCATAATTAAGATCTGCAGCTAATGGGGTCAAATGGACTGAATTTTTTTCGCCAAAATGCGTTGGAATTCAGCAAGCTTTCAAGAGGGTTAAATGCAGAATTTTTGGGACATTTCTGCACTTGAGTTCAGCCAAAGATTCAGATTAAAGGCTGTGTGGAAAGGTATCGAAAGGGAGCTTGGAGGATGAGCCAAATACATGAACACTAAGGAAGTACATTCAAGAAAATTAATGTTATTTCACTTGGATCTGAATGGGTGAAAATTTTGACCTAAGTCATGATATCTTTTGAGCTGAATTGGTTCGGTTAAGATAAGCTGAAAGTGCAGGTTTTTGAGAAGTCTTCTTCATAAGAATATCAAGGGAGGCACACATTCAGTCACTAGGCTTCATGGGAGAGATTCAGAATTTGAGAAGTCTTCTTCATGAATGCAGCCAAGGAAGCTCGAGAGAAAGGTGTAAATGCCATGAACTTTAATCTCACACTCAAAGAGTTCAAAGCTGAATTTTCAAGGGGATTCAGCCATGGAGATGGAGGATTAAATGAGACAAGACTTTTCAATTTTAAGACAATGCATCAAGCATTATTTTAGAATAAGCTTTTAGTGACTTAAATTTTAGAATAGTCTTTGTTTGCCTATAAAGGGCTATTTTTGTAAACATTTCAAAGCAGACTTGATAAATTGAAATGTTTCTATGAGTTTTTCCAATACTCTTAGGGTGTGTTTGTTTCCCATGGAATTGGGATATGGAATTAGAAAGGGGCTCTAATTCCAATTCTATTGTTTGCTTGTAAAATAATTTTAAGAATTGGAATTAAATTCCAATTCCAAATACCTCCAATTCTGCAATTTTAATTCTTTGGTTGGATCTAAGAATTCTAATTCTAATTCTATTGATGTGTGGAAAAAGTGCAAAAGTAGTCCACAATCTTTACCCTGTTTCAAATGTAGTCCACAATCTTTAGTATTATCAAATGTAGCCCACAATCTATCTGTTTTGTTTCAATTTCAGTCCAAATGACGGAAATTAGACCAAATTAACGGTCAACGAATTTAACCGTCAGTCAAACAAGAAAATGATTTTCAGGAAATCTTTTTCTTTAGAAATGTTTTTTTTTCGTTTTCTGAAGAAAATGATTTTCAGAAAATCTTTTTCTTTAGAATTTTTTTTTCATTTTTTGAAGAAAAAGATTTCTCAAAAATCTTTTCCTTTGACCCTCCTAAAACCACCCCACCCCTTTCTTCCAAAACCATTTCCGCCATGGAAGGAGTTTCAAGCTTTCGGGTCCAACTTACTTTCAGTATTTTCAAGAACTGAGAAGGAAGGAAGGAAGGAGAAAGGGACCCGTCCAAACACACCTGACTGCTCACCGTAGTCCAGACTTTTACTTTTTACTATTTATGGCTCTGTAAACTCATGTTTATGTTGAAAATACTAAACGTAAGTTGGACCTGAAAGCTTGAAACTTCTTCAATGGCGGAAATGGTTTTGGAAGAAAGGGGTGGGGTGGTTTTAGGAGGGTCAAAGGAAAAGATTTTTGAGAAATCATTTTCTTCAGAAAACAAAAGAAAAAAATTTCTAAAGAAAAAGACTTCCTGTAAATCGTTTTCTTCAGAAAACGGAAAAAAAAATTTGAAAGAAAAAGATTTCCCGAAAATCATTTTCTTCAGAAAATGAAAAAAAAAAATTTCTATGAAAAAGATTTTGTGAAAATTGTTTTCTTGTTTGACTGACGGTCAAACACGTTGTCCGTTAATTTGGTCTAATTTCTGTCATTTTGGCTGAAATTGAAAGAAAACGGATTGTGGACTACATTTGATACAAACTAAAGATTGTGGACTACATTTGAAACAGGAATAAATATTGTGGACTACTTTTGCAATTTTTCCATTGATGTGTAGTGAGTGTGTGGGTTTTGGTGTGTAGTGTCTGTGTGTGTTTTGTGTGTTTGTGTGTGCAGTGTGTGTGCGGGTATGTGTGTGCGTGATATATATATATCTCGACCCAAAGTGGCTTTATTTTTGTCTGTTTCAATTTTTGTGTTTCTTTGTTCAGTTTTTTAAATTATTATTTTCTTCTATTTGATTTTTTTTCAGCCCATAAATGCTTATGTTAGTGTTTTTTAAAAAAATAAATTTTTTCCACCATTGCATTTTGACAAGTATTTTAGACCGAAAAAAAAAATAAATAAAAACGAGAAATAGTTTAAAACGTATTTTGACTAGTATCTCATAAAAGTATTTTTTTATTTTTTATATACATGTAATTATCTTAAATTATATTTTAATATACCCAAAATATAATGATTTTTTATATTTTCTTAAATGAAATATTGAAACTATTTTATTTATAATTTTTAAAAGTAGAAAATTAAAATTAAAATCTAAATAAAATAAAAAATCGGGCTTGAGAAGTTTTCTTTTTAGTTGGGATGGGCCTGAGAGTAGGGTGGGGGGGTGGGGGTGGGGGTGGGGGTGGAGAGGTGCTGGGTGTGGGAGTGAATGAGCGAGGGGGTTGGAGAGGTGCTGGGTGTGGGAGTGAATGAGCGAGGGGCGTGGAAAGGTGCTGGGTGTGGGCCGGAGTGGGGCAGAAGGGCTGGGAGAGGTGCTGGGTGTGGGTGGTACTGAGTTGGGTGCGGGTGAGGGGTGGGTGAGGGGTGGGGGAGGGGTGGGGCTGGGCAGTGCTGGGAAAAGGAAAGGGCTGGGATTGGAGTTGGGGTTGGGGTTGGGGTTGGGGTTGGGGGTGGGAGTAGAGGCTCTTTTGTTTGCGGCTGGGGCTGGGGTTTTTTTATTTGGGTACAGTAATTTTTATTTTTTTCTGTCAATGTGGACTGGAGTTTTTGTTTTTGTTATTATAGGGCATTTTGAAGTTTTTTAAAGTTACTTAAAAGGAAAACAAAACCAAACGTGTCAATTCGGGTAGCGACCAAACTCAACCTAACATAACCGGCCATTTTTGGAGAGCGCAACAAACTTGATCTGAACTGTTCGGTTCAGTCGAATCGGGTCTGGTCGATCAATTTGAACACTCTTATAATTAATAACACAATATATATATGATTATTTTACAATTATAAATGAATTCTAATTCTATATAAAATTTTATATATTCAAACAAAAATATTAGAATTGCAATTACATTTCTACACAATTCTATTGTTTTACCAAACAATGGAATTTAAGTGGATTTGCAATTCTAATTTTACATTTCAATTCTATAGAATTCCAATTCAATTCTAATTCCGTTCAACCAAACGGACCATTACTTCTTCATTAACTATAGAACTTATCAAAACTTTATCTTCTAGCGTTCAACACTTATCGAAAAATCTTGCCCTGAATAAGGTATCGTTGCATCCCTTCATTAGGTATTAATATGGCAATTAGTGCCCTGTTTTAGTCAAATTACGGCAGTTGCACTTTGTCAGCAATATATATATATCTGGAATCTTAACTGAGAAAATTTTGAATATTACGGAAGTAATTATAGATTTTCAAAACCTCAGCATTAATTTCACCAAACCGCGAGAGGGCAAATGTGATTTGAGAATTAATTATAATTGTAGTGAATTGGGAAACTAACGATCCTCGAGTTTGTTTTTACTGTGTAGTACAACTTCACATATAAAGCGCGCCAACGCGGCAACCTTACGAAACTGGGCATATTTTGCGACAAAATTAGACAACAAAAAGAAAACTAGTGTTGGACGGTTTCCAAATTATTCTTGTACACAAATCTTATAATATGTGAGCCAAAAAAACTACAGAAACAGGCAGAAAGGACAAATAATAGAATATGATATTAATTCTTTCAGTTAAACTTAAGTTCAGAAACAAACCATATAAATCGGCAATCCCTGATGGACATCACGCATCAGGTATTTGAAATAGTAATAATCCTCATTCATCAACAATCAAGTGGCTTGAGATCTTATGAATATGGTAAATACATAGTAGCTTAGTTTTGAGAAAGAAGAGTTTTCTTAAATGTCACTCTTGCATAATTCACCTGAACTTGTTCTCTATTCCTTACATGCAGGATCCAAAGGACATTCAATCCTCGATGAGTTCATCAAAAAGCCAGAAAGGTGGATTCAGGGCTTGCATGTTTGTATTTGGTAAGATTATATATATATATATATATATATATATATATGAAGCTATCTAAATTTATTTATGGCCCTTCAAGAAAATTTGATTTCCAGAAGTTGGACATGAGGTCTAGCAGTCTAGCTTTGGGATCAAAACTCATGCTCTATGAGTCAATAGTCATGGCAAGTTCTTATCTGAGTTGAGTCCATTCAAATAGTAGGCAGAATTCCGATCCTCTGCTCAATTTATCTATCTTATTAGTCTTTCCAACAATCGCAAAGTCAACTCATTTGACAGAATAAGACATAATAAATATAACAGAAGCTCTGAACTAGAATAGGCTAAACTTGGATCAATCGAACTTTTATTTTGTTGCAAATGGGGTATCCTAATTGGGCGTTTAGTGCAATGAGGAATATTGTGAAATATGATTTCATTCTTCTTCTTTGTTTTGCTAGTTCTGTCAGCGTTAGAGAATATTGGATTCGTTGCGAACATGTCAACAATGGTGTTGTACTTTCACTTGGTGATGCAATTTGATCTATCCACTTCTGCCAACACTCTGACAAATTTTTTGGGCTCCACTTTCTCACTGACAATCTTGGGAGGATTCATTTCAGACACATACCTCAATAGACTCTACACGTGCTTGCTGTTTGGTTTCTTGGAAGTTCTGGTAATTAATTAATTGATTAATTAACGACTTAATCATGAACCGAACGGCCTGATTTGATAATTATGTTGCAGGGATTGGTTCTGGTGACCATCCAAGCATATTCAGATAAGCTGCAGCCTGATCCATGCAAAAAATCAACTTGCTTAAAAGATGGTGCAGCTATTATGTTTTATATCTCCATTTGCCTTTTAGGCCTAGGGGCCGGAGGCGTTAAAGGATCAGTGGCAGCATTGGGGGCTGATCAGTTCGATTCAAAAGATCCAAAGGGGACAAAGGGACTTGCAAGTTATTTCAATTACTATCAGTTGAGTGTAACTGCTGGATCAGTGTTTGGAGTTACTGCTGTAGTTTGGGTTGCAATGAACAAAGCTTGGTACTGGGGATTTTTCACAGGATTGATTGCTGCATTTGTTGGTTTTGTGATTCTTGCACTAGGAAAGCCTTTTTACTGCTTGCAACCCCTAGCCACCAGCCCTCTAGTCAAAATTTCTCAGGTTTGGCCTTAACTTTCGTAATATCTTCTTTGAGTGGTGATACACACAGTGAAAGAAGTCAAGGAATTTTCTTAGGAAATGATTTGGCAACCATTTCAGGGAGGACATTGGATAATTACAATTAAAACTGCCTAATAGATGTTGCTTAAAAGATGTTGCCACACGTAGATGTCACATCATTCTTCACGTGAATTCTCAGTGTTTTTTTTTACTGTGTGTATCATTTTCCATCTTGTTTATATCCCTACATCATCAGGAACTTCTGTTGACATTATCCATGTTTATTTCCAGGTTATAGTTACTGCAGTTCGAAAAAGGAAACTGTCGGTACCCGAAAATCCCAGTGAATTGTATGAAATAGATGATAAAGAAAGAGATGCATCAGAAGAAGCAATCCCACATACCAACCAATTCAGGTATTGTAATTAATATGCTTAATTTGTTTGTCTTGGTTAATATGAAACCAGTGATTCTGAAACGCACTTGGTAGTGATTTAGATGATTTTGTTATAAAACAGGGCATTAGACAAAGCCGCTGTTTATCAAGAAGGAATGCCTCTGAATCCATGGAAAATATGCACGGTCACACAAGTAGAAGAACTGAAAATACTAACCAGGATGCTTCCAATTCTTGCTAGCACAGTCATAATGAACACATGCTTAGCACAACTGCAGACATATTCAGTTCTTCAAGGATATTTCATGGATGCTCACATAGGATCTATCGAGATCCCGACAGCATCAATTCCAGTGATTCCCTTACTTTTCATGGCTATTCTTATCCCAATCTACGAATTTCTATTCGTTCCATTCGCTCGAAAAATCACAGGTAATCCAGCAGGTATCACACAGCTCCAGAGGGTAGGTGTTGGACTTGTACTCTCCATCATTTCGATGGCTATAGCTGGAGTGATTGAAGTCAAAAGAAGGGATCAAGCATTGATGGTTCCACCAAAGGAAATAAGCCTTTTCTGGCTGTCTTTCCAGTACGGCGTTTTCGGGATTGCTGACATGTTTGCCATGGTTGGACTGATGGAATTCTTTTACAAAGAAGCTCCCAAGGGGATGAGATCTCTCGCTACTTCATTTGCACTCTTGTCACTTTCTTTTGGATACTTTCTGAGCAGTGCATTTGTCAGCATAGTGAATGCTGTCACTAAGAGGGTTACTCCCAGCAAACGAGGATGGTTGGAGTCAAAAATTCTGAACTACAATAAGTTGGAGCTTTTCTACTGGTTTTTGGCTATCTTGAGTTTACTTAATTTTGCCAACTATTTGTATTGGGCTTCATGGTATAAGTACAAGTCAGACGCAAAAGATACTGAAACTGCAGCAAAGGAACTGATCAAGCCACCAGCCGCTCCTAGAGAATAAACACCAAGTATAATTATTGACTGAGGCTACGAATAAGATACTATGCTGAAGTAAAAGATGGAAGTTGCTATTCCTCCTTTTCTGGCATAACTTTCCCTCGGACATTTCAGTTCTTTTTTGTACACCATTGCCTCTCTTTTTTCTCCTTTTCTTGTAGTTTATTGCTATTAAGAAATTCATTTTTTTGTAATAACAACATTTTTTTTCTCCGCGCAATTTTTGTCAATACAAGTCTATTGAACACTTAATTTCAAAGGATGGGTGTAAGCATGCTACAAGATCATCGAACAGTGGCTAAAATCCTAAGACCACGTCGAATCAAATGTATAGTTCAGTAGCCCCATTCCTGTTAAGTTTTGAGATTTTACTGCAGGAATAAGTTTTCAGTTTACTGAATCTTTGACTTAGTCTTTGTAGTTAAATTATTTGTTTGATGACTTAGTCTTTTAGTCTATCTTTATCCTCTGAGATATTTAGGAGATTCTTATGATTTCTTGTTACTTGTACTTTATTGCTATTAAGAAATTCATTTTTTTGTAATAACAACATTTTTTTTCTCCGCGCAATTTTTGTCAATACAAGTCTATTGAACACTTAATTTCAAAGGATGGGTGTAAGCATGCTACAAGATCATCGAACAGTGGCTAAAATCCTAAGACCACGTCGAATCAAATGTATAGTTCAGTAGCCCCATTCCTGTTAAGTTTTGAGATTTTAATGCAGGAATAAGTTTTTAGTTTACTGAATCTTTGACTTAGTCTTTGTAGTTAAATTATTTGTTTGATGACTTAGTCTTTTAGTCTATCTTTATTCTCTGAGATATTTAGGAGATTCTTATGATTTCTTGTTACTTGTACTTTATTTAAAGTGATAGTCGCTACGGAATGAAATAATCAAGTTAAAGCTTCCTTTATTTTTCTTCTACATTTTCTGCACTTTCTCCAACAGTGGTATCAGAGCCCTCTTGATCTTAAGGGCCTGTGTCACAAAAAAGAGTGAGATAGAAGAATATTTTTCAGTCCGTAAACAATAATTCTAACATCATGCCTAGCAATTTTCTTGCTAATCCTCCACCTCTCAGTGGCCAAAATGATCAAGTTTGGGCTGTAAAATTGAAGACCTTCCTTGAAGCTAGTGACTTTTGGGAAATGGTTGTCGCTGATCAAGTACAACTTCCTGAAGATCCCACTATTGCTCAGTTGAGGGGACATAGAGCTGGAAAAAAAAAAAAAAAAAAAAAAAAAAGAAGCAAAGCGTTTACCTGCATTCATACTGCAGTCTCAGATGAAGTATTCACAAGAATCATGACTTGTGAGACTCCAAAAGAGAGTTGGGATACTCTGAAACATGCGTTTCAGAGCAATGACAGAACTCGTCAAATGTAGGTCTTGAACTTGAGGCGATAGTTTGGGCTACTGAGAATGAAAGAAAGTGAAAACATTCAAGAGTATTAGAATAGACTCTTGAATGTAGTCAACAAAATCAGGTTGATTGGCGAAGAACTCTCAGATCAGATGGTGATGCAAAAGTTCTTGTCAGTCTATCTGAAAGATTTGAGGCAAAGATATCTTCTCTTGAAGATTCAAAGGATCTTTCTCAAATTACCTTGGAGGAGTTGGTGAATATATTGCAAGCACAAGAACAAAGAAGAGCTATCCGCAAGGAGGAGATAGCTGAAGGGGCTTTGCAAGCAAAAGAAAAATACCAAAATGAAGACGATGATGATAGGGAGAGTGCTTACAACGGTAAATGGGAAAAAAAAATGGCATTTTCTATGTGTCAATATTGTAAGAAAAATAATCATCTGGAAAAGTATTGCTGGTTTAGGCCGATATTCAATGCAGGGCATGCAATCAATTTGGTCATATGGAGAGAGTGTACAGAAACAAGCAAGATAGACAACAAGCTCAGGTGGTGAATCAACAACAAGAAGAAGAATTATTTGTGTCATCTTGTTTTGCAGAAAATTCAACCAATGAAGCTTGGCTAATTGACAGCGGTTGTACCCACCATATGACGAACGATGAGTCATTTTTTAAGCAATTGACAAGACATATACTTCCAAGGTGAGAATCGAAAATGGAAGGTATATTGAAGTAAAAGGCAAAGGTAAAGTGTCTATTAAATGTGATTCAGGAATAAAGGCTATTCCTGATGTTTTATATGTGCCTGAAATCGATAAAAATCTTTTAAGTGTTGGGCAGGTACTTGAGAAAAACTATTCTGTAATATTTAAGAATAAGACATGCCTGATTTATGATCCAAAAGGAGTTCAACTTTTTTCAGTTGAAATGAAAAGAAAATTTTTTTCTCTAGAGTTATTACAAGTTGGTGCATGAACAAGTTCAGATACCATGATGGATAAGATGGAAAGTATTGAAATCACCCCAAGAATTGGACTAGCTATTGTTAGTACAAATGAAGATATCAAGAACCTTTCTAAAAATGTTAAATGTGATGTTGCAGTGCTCGAGTTAACAGGTTATGAGGAAGGCAATAAAGACTTGAAATGGATTGTAAAATCAGAGTTGGGTATTTTTATAAAGGACAAAACTGAGATGCATATGCATAAACACATTCCTAAAAAGTATGTAGGAGTTTTCAATGAAGGTGATGATGCCTTTGTGAAGGATTATTGTAGTGAAAATCCCAAGGAGGAGTGTTAAGTTTTGAAATTTTACTGTAGGAATAAGTTTTCAGTTTACTGAATCTTTGACTTAGTCTTTTCAGTTAAATTGTTTGTTTGATGACTTAGTCTTTTAGTCTATCTTTATCCTCTGAGATATTTGGGAGATTCTTATGATTTATTGTTACTTGTACTCTATTTAAAGTGATAGCTACTACAGAATGAAATAATCAAGTTAAAGCTTCCTTTATTTTTCTTCTACATTTTCTGCACTTTCTCCAACAATTCCACATGACTAGAGCATGTGCATGTCTCCTATTAAATCCTTGATTAGACTTTACTAATGCTATTTATGTCTTTCCCACCTCAGATAAAGTTTTGTAGTTTAAATAACTGAAATATTCCGTTAAACAGGTCAACTTCATCATAAAAACTTGAACCTGTGACCAGGACTGGCCCAAAAATATTAGCAGCCCCCGATATTTATTAGTAATTATATATATATATATATATTAAAAGTCACCTATTTATTTAACTATTATATTAAATAGGAAAATATTATAGTCTATTCAACGAAGCATTCAACCATTTGATTTGGCCTATGCAATTGCATAATTAATTTATACAAGGCCAAATTCAAGGGTTGCATAGTTCCTTTCAATAGACTATTGTCTCACCCTACAAAATATAATAGTTTATTTTAAGGGCCCAAATATTATAACACTAATTTTATATATTTAATAAAATACTTTATAAAATTTATTAATTCATTTTAGAGGTCAAATAATGTTATATTTACTAACTCAATATATTAATTAAAAGCCACATTTTTAATAAAAAAAATTTATTAATTCATTTAATGGACTAAATATTATAGTACTAGTTCTATATATTTATCAAGAGCCACGTATTCTATGACACCACACAAAAAGTTTACTGATTTATTAAATAATGTGATTACAATCATTTTTTATTTATTTATTGAAACCTTACACATTCATCATGTTTTTTTTTTTCCTTACATTGATACTCCAAATAATTATATTTTGATATAGATGAAAGAGACTTCCGAAGTAAGTATTGTGGAAATACGGCTTGCAGGTACAAATAGTAAAAATCATTAAATTATTGTCATGTTCAAAGTGAATTTTAAAATTTTACATTTAATGGTATATTGTGTAATGTTAATTATAGATAGAACGGTGATAAATAGTGGTTCATTTTCATCACCATAGTTTCAATACATTACATTTGTTAAAACGTACTTGAAATTGTTTGTGTTGCAATATACATTGAAAATTTTGACAATTATCTATTGAATAAGAAATTTTGAAGAATTTTAAAACAAAATAATATTATATTATAAATAATTTTAATCAAAAATTTTTAAAATTGTCATTCTTAAAAAATTTTAAAAATGGGGGCTTCTTTTATTGTGTCATTCTGGACCCTCAAATTTTAAGGACCGGGCCTGCCTACGACTATTTTTTTGGAAAATGACAAGGGAAGTCAATTTGTAGAGTAAATGTGTAGAGGGGAATGATGTTGCATGGATAAAGAAACAAAATTATCCTTAATGCATATACTATAATAGTAAGATTTGGATAGTAATTTTTTCCTCAACTAAAGTATCAATTTTTTAAAAAACAAAAATTTAAGGCTTAGTTACTCATAAACCCCCTGTGGTTTGGAAAACTTTTAGATGACCCCCCCTATGGTTTAAAAAGCTACGAATGACCCCCCCCCCCCCCCCCCCCCCCCATGTGGTTTCAAAGTATACCAAAAACTCTCCTTGGGTTTTAAAAACTACAAAGAAGCCCCCTGTAGTTTTTAAAAATTACCAAGAACCTCCTCACACATTTGAAAGCATAAGGGGGTTCTAAATATTTTTTTATGTTTGTTCTGTAAAATTTCAGAAACTACAAGGGGGTTTCATGCATTATTTTAAAAACCATAGGGGGATTCTTTGTAGTTTTTAAAACACTAGGGAGTTTTTGGTATACTTTTAAAACCACATGGGGGTCATTTGTAGCTTTTTAAACCATAAGGGGGGCATCTGAAAGTTTGCCAAACCACAAGGGGGTTATGCGTAACTAACCTAAAATTTAAATACGGCGATGGTCCCTCAAATTTTAAACAATAAACTTTTTAGTCCCTTATATTGAAAATGAACCCTTTAAGCCCTTCACATTATAAAAATTGATTAGTCTCTCGCATTTATAAAAGGGATCATTTTAGTCCCTCGTAAACCATAAACTAAAATCATCGTCAACATTTCAGCAAATTAGTCTTTTAGTCCCTTCAATTAAAATTGAACATTTTTAATCCCTCATATTTAGATAAGTGCTTTTGTAGTCCCTTATAAATTTTCTTTTCAATTTCTTTTTTTTGGGATTTTTATTTTATTTAATATGTTCAAAATAACAGAATGTGGAATTTTAACATGAATTTGTGGATTTTATTTGGTTGATTTATTCACATACTTGTAGTTAAACTTCATAATAACTTATTTTTATGCTTTCGAATAATATATTTTGTTTAAAAGGAAATAATATCTAATTTTGTATCTAAAATTGATTTGTTTGGAATCGAAAGCAACCAAATGAGAATCATTATATCATTAAAATTACTATTTTATCTTAAGTAATTTGAAGAAATACATGAAAAGTTTCTTTACTGGTACCAAAATATGAATTTTTAAAATTTTGGGGACAAAAAATGTTTACTTTTAATATGTACAGGACTATAAACTTTGAAATGTGAGAGAAAGTTTGGAGTTTAAAATAGTATAACTTCTTTTATAAGGACTAAAAAGTTCAATTTTATTAATGTAAAAGATTAAAATGACCATGGGGAAGGGTTTGGGAGAATAGTAAAGAATGAGCGATGAGGTCATCCTAGTTCATACCGCCAGGTCCACGCCTCAATCAAATCCTACACTAAGCAGCACCAGTGGGAAATATCAATTGGAAGGAACAACGGTCTTCTTGCTTCAACCAGCACGAAAAAAAGATCCGAGCACTTCCCACTAATCAAGTTCGGGTTGAGTCCATCACCTTAAAAAGGTCCTATTTTGATGTTTAAAGGTTAGAGCACATTATGAACACAATCATGAAGAAATAGTTTCGGGACAATCTAGAAGGTTCTTCCAACACTTGTTCAAAAATCATGCATACACAACAAAAATGGATAAACACTCTAAAATCATGCATACACAACAAAAATGGATAAACCCTAGAGTGTGCAAAGCTCACACAGCCCATTGCATCGCGTGCCGCGCATGCAGAAGTCCTAACCGCGCGCCAACTGCCCGCGCGCATCCACCTAGCCGCGCGCCAACCAATTTTGCGAAGTGTCACCTACCAGCATATGTTCCACCCGGCCACGCGCCTGCCGTTCACTTGCTCGGCCGCCTCTTGCCTTTTCTAACTAAATTAGGAATGGTATTTTCTTTTGGAAACTGATCAAGATTTGTGCATGTTTCCTTATCCTTTCTTTATTTTATTACTTAAATTAGATTAGGTAACTTACTTAACTAGTTTTAGTAGTTTAGAAAAAATTGCACTTCTTGCATTCCTTTTTGATTTGTAAGTCTTCTCCACTTTTGGGAGTTGACATGAATTAGTTTTTGCTTCTTTACAAGCAGCTGAATTCTTGTCACTTTTGTGACCAAATTCATGCTTCTTTTGAATTTGGTAATTCTAAGGAATTTTCAATTCCTATTGGATTCCACTTTTAGTAGTTTTTACAATTATTTTCCTCCTTTTTTAGGTTAGGAAAAGTCGGTTACAACCCCTATTTAAGGGAGGCCATATCCAAAATTTTAATTAGAGAATTTTAATATTATTGCATATTTGTGAGGTTAATTCCTTTTGCTTGAAATTCTCTATTGAACTAAGTATTTTGTATGTTGTAAAACTCACGCAGGTTCCAAAACTTAGATAACTAGGTTACTTGCTTCGCCTGTTTCTTTATGTTGGATATAATCTCCGAAAACAGCAACAATAACTAACAACAAGAAATCAAAAGTTTATTCTGAACTAAACACTAATCTATTACAAATGGTACCGAAAGGAAATTACTTCTTCAAATTGTGTCCTTTAGGCTTTATTAGTTCCCTTTAGTATGAAAAAAGTTTCGGAACTAATATCCTATATCCATGTGGGATAAGATGAAGATATATGTTGTAACCTGCACTGACTTAAACAGAACAGAAACAAGAGTGAAAAGTGCAAGAATATCTTGTACAATTGAGAATGATTTCGTGTCTGTAAATCATCATCCAAAGGAGCCCATCTATAGACCTCCAAAGGGTGCTAATCAATAGTCACAGCTCTTAGGAAAAGGTAGGAAGAAATAGAACTGAATTCGGATAAGAATTGAGTTCGGAATCACACTTTACTAAGAAGATACAACTCTTCAGAAAAATAGAAAGTTGATGAAACCTGTCAGAGCACTCATGCGACTCGCGCGAGTGCTTGCACAGGCAGCCGAATTTCCACTGAGCTTAATGGAGCCCGTCCGAGCATTCTTGCGACTCGCACTGGTGCTCGCTAGGCTTCAGCTACCTTGAGCTTGGCTTCTGGACACCATCCGATGTCCCAAGCGACTTGCATGGGACATTGCTTGCTGGCTCCTCTTTTTTACTTATTTTTCTACTTCTTCCTTAAGCTAATTATTGGAAAATCTCCAACAATCCCCCACCATTTTCCAATGATTTGAAAATTTGCCTTCCTCACAAAGTCAAGTACTTTTCTTGATAAATCATGCATCAGTCCTGGTGTCTTTCGATTGAACCAATGCCTTAGTGAAAACCCTTGCAAACCTGTCGAACTAATTTGGTAGACAAGCTTTGAACCAACAATCCATTGACAATCCTTAGTATAATCACACACAAGTTCGCTTCTCAGCTACATGCTGTAAATAACACATAATCTCTATATGTCTCAATCCCATTCATGAATGCGTCCAAGGTTTCATTCAAGAACCTTTATGAATTTTCATAAAGCATCCATATAGGCAAGTTTCAAAATACCCTGCCATATGAGAATTTCTAGCATTTATTGCATTTCTCATATTTGATATTAACTTGAACTTGTTAAGAATTCAATTGTTCAACCTTAACTTTCTAGCAAGTAAATAACACTTATAGTGTTCCAGCCATTTAGACAATGTACTTCTCGCTACATTGAATTCAGAACTAGTGGTTAACTAGCAATGAATTGAGTTCCATTGTAAATGATCTAATACATGTTTCTTGGTAGAAGATAATTGTTCTTATTAGTCCTTGATCCATTCTTTCGTTTGCCTAATTGGCTTAACCAAACTTTCTCTTAGTGAGTCTTCAAAATCACTATTCCAAATGGTTACTTAATCTCATATATTAATAGTCCACCATTTAGTGATTTTAATTTGGATTTTTAATCCACTTTTATTGATGTTTATGTACATCAATCTAGACAATTCTTTACCAAATGATCATTCTCTTAATGTGATCATACAAGCAATCAAATTACACCATTTCATTTCACTAAACACTATTTAATGAACATCACAAACTCATAGCATAAGTAAAGTTCTACAAAATTTGTACTTTACAAATTAACATGGAACTTTATACTTACAGTCATGCATTTAACTTGAATTTAACAATGATAGAATAATCATTTCTCACTTACCATTCATGATTAACTAAAACACAAGCTAAACATGATTACAGTAATAGTTAATAACCATGTTTCATACCAATCCATAAATCAAACCTATACCATTTGATGCATGTGGAACTTTAACGTGTACTTTGAACTTGTAGTCATAATTTCAAATTCATCAAAAGCAAGTAATTATTTTAAGTATACTCTATTGCACATCATATAACCTTTTTAACTTAATTCTTGTTAAGAATCAAACATAAGGATGATCAATATTATGCTATGCGTAACTCAAACTATTTTTCACCATGAAATCATGCACTTAACAACCATTACTAATTGATCACATGTTTTCCCAACACATACATTGACTTGCAAGCTACTTACATAGTTTAAACAAATCATGTACTTATAATTTCACAATATGCATGCAAAATACTTTGCAATCAAGTTTTTGCAACTTTAGATTCCAAATTATGTATAACATAATTAAACAAAGTATACAATAATAATTTACTACATGTATGTGTAACACATTATATCATAATAATTTTTATGTTTATAAAACATAACTTATTATACTATTACAAATACAACTTTTTTTACATAAATTTCTCCCCCAAACATTACACACTTGTCTTTTTTGCCAAAGACAAGTTCTGATCAAAAGCTAATGCTTGACATCTTGCCCACAAGTGCTTCCATATGAAAGTCCGTAGAGGATTTTTCCTCTTTCTTTTGCTTCTTTAGCAACTGACACTCATATTTATAATGATCGAATTCATTGCAACAAAAAGAACTTGTCTTTCTTCTTTTTGCATTTGCTAAGATCTTCAGCATCTTTGATCCTTTTTCTGGACATATTCTTTTGTCCTTCAATGACATTGACTCCTGATTCATTGCCTTTGTCATTAACATGCACTTTCTCATTTCTTTGAGAACTTTCCTACATTACTAACTCTTCTTCAACACAAAGAAAATTAGCAAGACTTTCGAAAGTGATATATGTTTTTCCACTTTTGAGATCCCTTTTGAAATCATTCTGAGAGGGGGAATCTATCGATCAAAGCATTTAAAATAATTAATTCTTCAATAATCATGTCATGTTGTGCAAATTGATTAATAATTTTCTGATTTCAGCAAATTATTGCATTTTAGGCATATTATCTAACATCTTAAGTTTAGAGAATGTAGATAACAAGAATTTCTTAGTGTTGAAATTCTCCTGCATGTACCTTGCATTCAGATTGCCCCACAATTCCTTAGCCGTAGGAATTGAATAGCAAAAATCATACAATTTGTCACCAACTACATTTATAATGTGTTCTCTACAGATTGCATCATCTATCTCCAACTTCCTTCTTTTGCGAGAGTGGTTCAACAATTCTTCATCTTCATTCTGCGGCTTCAGCATCTTCAACACATATGCAATGTTCAAGGAAACAAAGATGAAGATTCATATTTTTCTTCCAACGAACAAAATTCACACCATCAAACCTCTCAAGTTTGATAATTGAATAAGTAGTGCTCTTCATGTCGGTAGCCATTTGTGTACAATAAAGCCTAATGATTGTTGGATATAATCTCCGAAAATAGCAACAATGACTAACAACAAGAAATTAAAAGTTTATTCTTAACTAAACACTAATCTATTACAAATGGCAACATAAGGAAATTGCTTTTTCAAATCATGCTAAGCACTTTCCTTTAGTCTTTATTAGTTCCCTTTAGTGTGCAAAGGTTTCAAAACTAATATCATTGTGGGATAAGATGAAGATATCTGTTGTAAGCCTGCACTAACTTAAACAGAGCAGAAACAAGAGTGAAAAGTGCAAGAATATCTTGTACAATTGCGAATGATTTCATGTCTGTAAATCATCGTCCAAAGGAGTCTATCTATAAACCTCCAAAGGGTGCTAATCAATAGTCACAACTCTTAGAAAAATGTATGAAGAAATGGAACTAAATTCGGACAAGAATTGAGTTCGGAATCACACTTTTGCAACTTTTTAGAAAATGAGAAACTTACTGGAGCTTGTCAAAGCACTCGTGTGACTTGAACGAGTGCTTGCACAAGCAACCAAATTGCCACTGAGCTTACTGGAGCCCGTCCGAGAACAAGGGCAACTCACACGGGTGCTCGCTAGGCTTCAGCTAGCTTGAGCTTGGCTTCTGGACACCATCCGATGTTCCGTACGACTCACACGGGACATTACTTGCTGGCTCCACTTTTTAACTTATTTTTCTACTTCTTCCATAAGCTAATTATTGGAAAATTTCCAACACTTTATTCGTTTCAATCTTCTATAATCATCTTGATTAGGGTAATTGGTTTAGCTCCTTGAAGCTTGATCGAATTGTTGGAGTCTTGAGTAAGTAAGGCTGTGATCTTCCATTTGACACCTTCTTAGCGTATTCTGTTTCGCACCGTAGAGTAATCTACCTCAGTTAGGTATCGAAGCCAAGCATCAGACATGTGGATAACCTGAGAAACAAATTAACTTGTGGATCTCCATAAGGTATTTTTATTCTCTTCCTTTATTATTATCTAGAGGATAGTTTACCCTCGTGCATATTGCTTTAATGTTGAATAGAATGAATGAATAATACATGTTTCATAAATGATATATGAATGTAATTCCCTCACCAGTATCATCGGTTACTAAATCTCACCATTAATTCGGTTACTATTTCCCACCGGCAATATCTGTTTACCGTCTCAACCGCATCAATTGGTTACTGAATCCCACCGTTAAATCAATTACTGTATCTCACCAACGAAGTTTGGTTACTGTCTCATAGGCATTGTTAGTTATTGAATCTCACCGTTAATTCGGTTACTGTATCTCATTGACAATGTTTGGTTACTGTCTCACCATCATCAACTGGTTACTGAATCCCACGTTAATTCATTTACTGTATCCCACCGGCGGTGATTAGTTACTCGCTCACCATATTCTTACGGTTATGGTTACTTACACCAACTTATTTCACTCATGTATCATGAATGGAATTTAAAAATAAAAATAAGGAAAACAATAATAAAAATTGTGAAATGAATTGAATGATCATTGATAATCATTCACCCCTACTTTTGGGTCATAATTCTTGATTTGTGTGATTAGAATTCCCTCCTTCTACATTCTTATTCTTATTTATTATTTGTATTTTAATTTCTATGTGCTTGTTATATGCTTGTGTGTTATGTGTGATCACTATTTATTACTTGGTAATGTTTTCCCATTAGCGAGAATTCTCACTAGGCATAGCGCTAATCCCTTTTGTTTTTCTTTTATTTGCTTTAAAACTAAAAACATGTATAGACATAGCACTCAAACTTAATGACAGCATAGCGTCCCCTGATGATTCTCGACCTGCTTCGGCGACATGCTAGAGATAGATTAGGTAAGAACTAGATGATGCAGTTGTATTTACTTTATTTAGATGATAAAATTTTGTAATAATAAAATGCCTTAAAGTTAATTTGGTTTGTGTATCATTAAACACTCGGCCAGCAAACCAGTCGATTAGACAGGGGGTCTGGTCGTGTCAAATTTATAAGAAAAGAAAAGAGAACAAGAAATTGAAATACTAATACAAAAGGAGATCAAGAATTGAACCTTTTTTTTTGAAACTGCTAGTCTTAGCTAAGTTGTAACAAGTTTGCACTAAATTAACTAATCCTAACCAAACTAGGGAAAGAATTATGAAACATGCACAAATCTTAATTGCTTTCAAAATCCTAAACCTAATTATACGTGAAGTCCAAATTTGGTTGTGGGCTTGTACTAGGCTGACTAAATTCTTGCCTATGTGGATGCTATCGGCCTATTTTGAGATGGAGCATACGTTTGTTAAATGCTAAAAACTTCACAAAATAGTCTGGAGTATTCCGGATCCGTTGAGAAGTTCCCAGAATCTATCTGAAAAGCTGTAAAATAAAGAAAATTAAGATTTACATTAATTCTTCAAGCTTCAATGTAGAAAATGATTTGACAAATCAGGAAGTGCTAATTCTTCAAGATTGGTTTCAAGGAATTTAAGAATCAATTCAAGAACTTCAAGAAAAAGTTGGCCTTTCGAGCATGGTCTATGGAGTCATTATCATCTTGAAGCTCTGTGATAATGACCTTGCTGCCCTCCTTTTGTTGAGTTCTGCGAATAGGAACAGTTACTTGGCATGGCTGCCCTTTTCTTGTATTAATGAAGCCAATGATGACCTCATTAGGCATGGTGGTGTAACCATACATACCATTATCCGTGGTAAGCGACGTCTTTTCCCTGTCATCTTTGCTTAGAAATATCTTATGCTATCTCTTGTAAGCATCCAGGAAAATCAAGTACTTGAACCCAGTGATGGATTCCACTAAGATATCTGTCCTCAGAACTGAGAAGTGATCATTTGGACATACCTAGTTTAGATCCTTGAAGTCCATACACAACTTCAAGCTGTCGATCAATTTTTTAACAACCGCCAGATTTTCTAGCCACTCTGGGTATTCAGCCTCCCTTACTTTGATTCTCTGATCTTGTTCATTGGTTAATATCAGATAAATTCTTACATCCAAAATTCATTGTGTTAATGTGCTTATTCATTAGTTTTTAATTCTAAAGATGACTAATTTGTGGTTATTTATGTTGTATGTACTAAAATGAGAATATGAGAAAAGATACATAATAGTGGTAGTTTCGTCTACAGAATTCTCCCAATTGTGTAGTCCCAACTTTCGAAAATCATAACTGGAGCTACACAACTCCAAATTTGGATGATTCTTTTTTCTATGGTAAGTTTGGACAAATGCCTATACCTTTTATGCACATATTTTTTCCACCAATTCTTGCTTCTTAATGCTCAAATTTAGGCCCTAAGAAGCTCCCTTCAAAATTTTCCAACTTTGAAAAAGAATTTGAAAAGAGGCTCTTAATGAGATCTTTCTTTTCTTTTTAGTCCCCCTTCCATTCTCTCCTATGTATAGAAAATATATATAATTGTAAACTTAATTTCTACCAATATAATTCTAATTTTATGGCTTCACTCTTAGCATATAGTTTCTCTCTTTTGTGAACAAAGATTTTGAGGAGAAAGATGAGAGAAACAGGGAGGTCAGTTAGGCATTTGGGGGGCAAAGATTCAAACTTTGGGTGATCTGGGGAAGAAGTTAGGAGGTGAGACGATGCCCATGGAAGTGTGACACCCAAGAAGGCTCTTCATTCTTCAATGCTTGAAACTCAATAACCCATTTGTTTAATTAATTTAATCTCTCACCCCCCCCCCCCCCACGCTTGTAGGCTGGCCCAATAACTTTTGGGTTGTCGTCCTCGCTAACCCAAAATGTTTAAGCCAAGTTACTAGTAGCCTACAAGCCTTAGGCTTATATACAAGTAACCCACTCATTAATTTTCTAATATGAGATAGGGGATGTTACAGTCCACCCCCTTCAGGCCCTTGCATCCTCACGAGGCCCAGTACAGTAGTTGGCCAAGCCTCCCCTAGAACAAGACTCTAGAGGTGGCTCATATGTCTAGCACGGTGGCTCTTGCACGTAGCACTTAGCTCTTGGACCAGGGCCGCTCTGATACTATTTGTAACACCCCAAGCCTGTAGGCTGGCCCAATAACTTTTGGGCTTTCGTCCTTGCTAACCCAAAATGCTTAAGCCAAGTTACTAGTAGCCCATAAGCCTCAGGCTTGTATACAAGTAACCCAATCGTAAATTTTTTTATGTGGGATACGGGATGTTACACCCCCCCAGTATAATGCTTAACTAACCTTCAACTCATTGATTTTGTAATCTTTAACCCCCATGAATTTATTTAGATTGAGATATTTGTGTTGATTTCTGTGTTGTGAAATGTGTTTATCAGTTGATTAATGATTCTATTAATTGATTGAAAATCATGATGAATTAAGATTAGCTAACCTAGTTGCACCTTAGGTGTTTGATAGAAATTTTGAAAGAATATATAGGAAACATAGGCCACCATTAATAGAACTTTAGCATATGTTAGATAGTAATATATTAATAGGAAAGTTAACAGGTAATTGAAATTAATTACCTAAAATTCAATATTTTCCATGGAAACATAGGTAAATGAGGAAATTAGGATCATCTAGATAGCTAGGCCATGCTTGGTGTTGCTTAGCTTGCCGCTTACATTGGCTACTAACTCATTTCTTGCACACAAGTCGGGGTAATGTGAGCCAATGATTTATCAGGTGAGTGAACTTCATTAATTAAAGTTGAGCCTGCTATAAGTTTGGTGGCATTTTGACTTTAAATGTGACCATTCATAATAGGGATTTAATTATCAATTTCTTGGGAATATCAAGTATATCACTTGGACTCCTTACTATTGTTTCATTTATATGTTTAGTTATTCATTTTCCTCGTTATTTTCCTCTCCCATTTTGTGTGTTTGTGTCATATTGGAGTCCTTACTTGTCGATTTATTTTTCAATAACCAAGCCCCTCTCTGGCCCAAAGGTTTGCTTCTTCTAACGAACATGTTTGTGTTTAGGATCGATGACCAGCTTGTGTTCAATTATCTCTAAGGTATCTCAGGGCATGTTTTTGGGGGACTAAGCGAACACATCGTGGAAATCCAAGAACAGGACCAATGGTTTCTATTATCTTATAGTCAGAGATATTGTGTTCCCAAATAAATGGGAGTTTCTGATGTGAGCACTTCAAAAAGGGCTCACAGATGTGGAAGAATTGCCAAGGAAAGCCGAACAATGTTGATCACCCTTGCCTCTTCAAGAACTCAAAAATCCTTCTATTAATTTAAGTGAGAACTAGTCTACTTTATTCTTAAACTAATTAGATTTTAAGGAGTTTGAATAAACAGAAATTTAGGTGAAGCAAGAACCTAAATTCTTCTAAGATTTGAAACCTATGAAATAATCTAGCAATTGAAATTACACAAGTTCAATAATCAAAATAATAATAGAGAATTATATAGAAAGGATAAACCTCACAAATAATCTATAAACTCAATAATTCTCCCTGAGTGTGTTTTCGGTTGACCCTATTTATAGGAATATGGGAAGCCAAAATTTACAAGGAAAAAGAAGAGGAAATAACTAGAATTGGAATCCAAACAAGAGTTGGAAACCCTTTACAAACCAAACTCAAAAAGAGCATGAATTTGGCAAGTAGAATTCGGTTATCTCAATATGTAGAGATCCAAAATTCTACTCTAAAAATTAAAGGAAAAGGAAAGCTTGAATATGGTCTCTTGAAAAGAAAATATGAATTCAAGTTGTAAAAGAAAACAAGAAGTAGAAACGAAATAGGAAACTATTAACTTAAGTCAAGTTGTAAACAGTTTAGGTAACTTGACTTAATCCAAATTACAATATAGAAAAGGAAACATGCAATCCAAATCATTTCCAGAAACAAAAAGAGGAAACCCTACACACAATCCGTGTGGGCTTTACGCCGGGGTGGCTTTGTGCGCGGTTTCTCTAGGGCTCCTTGCGATGGGCCTTCCGTCAGGCTTAAGAGAATCCATAGAGTTGCCCTTCTGTTAGGTTGGGCCAATTGGTGAAGCTTGGATGCTGAATAGATTGGCCCAATTATTGATGGAGTATGAGTTGGTGCAGTGCAGTAAATCTTTTAAAAGTTCACAGACTTCAAGAGATATTTCGCCTTTGGGTTGGGCTAGCTTCGAGTTCAGTGACTACCACGGAGCTTGCCCTTTTGCTAGGTGCTTTGCGAAATGAGGGTACAGGTTTCTGCTACTGAGCTCAGTCTGGAATAAGGAAGCTAATGATGACATCATCAATCCCTCCCAGTTGGGAAGGATTCATCCTCGAATCTGTATAAAAACCAGACCTAGGAACAGGAAAGAAAATAGGGTTAGCAAAATACAGTTCAATACACTATTCCACTTTGCCTCACCAAGTGGTTAAATCCGGTGAATCCCCATGTGGAGAAATCCAAATATCCGAGGACGTCCAATTGGCTGAAAAATAAGCGAAAGCACTATAAGTCTTTGTGTCTTCACGGAGGTTGGTGAAATCAGAAATTTTTTTTGAACTTGCTGGCCTTGTGGGCCGGAGCGGTGGAGAGCAACTTGACGCCTTTTCCTTTCTTTTTGGCGGCCCACTTCTCGAATGCAATTCTCATCTGGATACCCTCACTGCTGACTCCGGTGACATTGGTTTCAAAGTGAAGGACTTGTTATCCTGTTTAACAGTGTATATGTTAGCAACACCGTCATGCATAGCTTGGACATTGTATAACCATGGTTGGTCTAACAAAACGTGGAAAGCTTGCATGGGCACCACGTCATATAAAGCCTCTGAATTAAATCTACCGATCTCAAACTTTACCCTAACTTGCTTTGCAACCCAGATCCCCTCTGATTTGTCTAGCCAATGGAGTCTGTAGGGTTTGGGATGATCGACCTGCTGTAAGTTTAGCTTCCCAACAAGGAACGTGCTAACAACGTTCGTGCAACTCCTAGAGTCAATAATCAGAATAACTACCTTCCCTATGACTTTACCCCTGGAGTGGAAGACAGTCATTCGTTAAGAGTCATCTTCGCCGAAGTGTATAGCAACGGACCTAATGACGTAAATACTCTTCTCAACATGGGAAGAGTCATTATAGGCAACCTCCTCTTCGACTGCAACTTCCTGCTCTTCTTCAAGAGTGATTCTAGGCGAGGTAAGACCCACATCATCCTCTTCACTGATGTAACCCCCATCTACCGTTATTAATACTTTTTGAAAGTTGGGACACTGAGCCATCATGTGCCCTTTTCCCCAACATTTGTGGCAAGTGATATCTCGGGCAGGAGTGTAAGGGGTGGACAGTGACAGACTAGGCATGATGGCCTTCCTTTCTATGGTAGGGGTGGTTGGGCTTCTAGAACTCGAACTGGGGCTCTATAGGACGCTTGTATGGAAGAGTTGTAGGTGCGGATATCGTAGACTTGTGATAAGAATCCATAACTCGTGCCATATGCAGCATATCGACAAGGCTGAAACAATTCTTCATCTCCACTCCTAATGTGATCTCACATCGGAGACCACTCAGAAAATGGGCCATGCTTGCTTCCTCGTCTTCATACACATTAGCCCACAGCTTCTCCTTCTAAAGTTCGCGGTGGTAGTCATCCACGGACTTACTGCCTTGAACGCAGGTATCGAGCTTCTAGTGTAATTCCCTAAAAAAGTGGGCAGGGACGAAGCGTTTGCGCATGAAAGTTTTGAACTCATACCAACTAACCGGGGGGGGGGGGGGGGGGGGGGGCATAGGCTCGCTGAGGGCGGCGGGCTTGGCACTGCTGGTCCAACTCATTATCCCACCAAATGGCGGCATAGTCTGTGAAGTTTAGCAACTGAAAGCTTCACCCTTTTGTCGATAGAAACTCATGGAGTTCAAAATGCCTATCCAATTGAATCTCCCAAGTCTAAGTATTCGTCCAGGTCTGAGCTACCTGTAAACTTTGGACTTGAAGTTACTTAAACCGTCGAGTTGGCTGGGGTTAGACTTCACGCCTTGGCCTTGCGCCTCCAAAACTTTAACCTTTCCATTGAGGATGTTGAATGTGGCCTCTATCTGCATGACAAGGGCCGCGATGGCCTCCTGGAGCAATTCGGACTTCTTTTCATTAGACATGGCTAGCATGGCGGTTTGTTTTTGAAAATTACCTACCAGAAACAAGTTTAAATTCTAGGTGATAATAACCTCACCCCTTGTCCCCCAAGTGCATCAACTAAAGCTACGCACTTCCAGTGTATAACTTTAATTGATTTTTTCTTGTAGTACTACACTCTGCCTTTTACCACTCAATATCTTTTGCAATAGAACTTTCAAAAATTGAACAAGGTAAAGACAAGCAGATTAAGCACACAAGTAGCAAAACTTAGGCAAAAACGCAAATAATTCTCAAAATAGGGGCTGAACCTATTTCGATTTTGAAGACAGAAAAAGATATTATTATAGCAACTAATTCAGATAAGAAGTGCACAAGGAGGAGATTCAGGGATGAGCCCTCAATCTCAGCAAATTAATGGAATGTACACAAATACAAAATCTGAACTAATATTAAGATCTAATGTTCAAGGTAGCTTCGAAAGAAATCTAGGCTAGGCAAAATTTACAGGGCAATTCAGAATGATAGAAGCAAAAACAATTAGCAGAGTTGAAACAAATCAGGAAAACTACCGGAGATGTGATCCACCCAATAGGTAATCAGAAACCAATCCCCACTTACAGCAATTACTTCACAGAAGGATAGCACAGAGAGTTTTATTTTCGGCAGAAATTCAGTTCTTGGGCCGATGAGAGATTAATTTTAGTCCGGGGGCAAAACGGTAATTTCACACGGCTTGAGTTTTGAAAATCCAAAACTTTATAGCTTTTAAAAATAGAAAAATTTGACCTTTAATTCAATATATTTTTAAGAATTAAAAAGAAGAAAATTTCCAATAGAAAATCACAGGGGTTTGACCATTTAGACTGTGGACAGTAGGGGTTTGAAATAGGATTGTAGCCCTACCGACGTTGCCAAGCCGACCAAAGCCGTAGTGAAAATCTTTAGTTGAAAGGGTAAGCAAAACGAAGATTTTCTGCTGGGGGCAAATTAGGAGTTCGAAAATCGTAACCCTAATAACCGTAGCAAATACAACCCTAGGCTAAGCAAACCGTTCAATCTTTAGCGACAACCGAAAGTTACAAAGCTGCAAGGTGACGGAAAGAGGAACTTATCCCCCAGCAACACAAATTTTTTTTCGCAAGAGCTAGGTTTTCCCAAAACCCTAATCCGCAAAGGCCAAAGCTTTAGCGATAGAAATTAAAGTCACCAAAACTTGACACTTTTCTATTCAACAATTACCAGCAAATTAAGCACAATTTGGGACACAACTGGAGTGTCACGATCATAATCAACACAAGAAAAGAAATCGCAAATAGCAACTAAAAACTAAAAACAAAATTTTGATTTCCGATTTTATCACCTTTTTTTTTTTTCTTCAAGTCTCGATTTCTTCTTTTCTTTTCTTTTCTTTACCAATTTCTTTTTCTCAAAAAATTTTCCCAACAAGAAAATTATTTCTAGTTTTAGCTTTAAGATACCAAAATTTAACTAAAGCCAAAGCCAAAATCATGCAACTTAAAAAAATTGCTAGAAGATGCCATCAAATTCTCAAACAATTTTCAGGGAAACATCACACGTGCTATTTTCATACCCCAAAAATAAAAGAGAAAGAAGACACCTTTATGAGCTTAACCGTGTTATTACGGTCTCCCTCCTACCAACACGTTCACCTTGGCTTTGATACCAAATTTGACGTGAGCATTTTGAAAAGGGCTTGCAGATGCGGAAGATAATTGCCAAGGAAAGCCGAACAATGTTGATCACCCTTGCTTCTTCAAGAACTCAAAAATCCTTCTATTAATTTAAGTGAGAACTAGTCTACTTTATTCTTAAACTAATCAGATTTTAAAGAGTTTGAATAAAAATAAAATAAGGTGAAGCAAGAAGCTAAATTCTTTTAAGATTCGGAACCTATGAAATAATCAAGCAATTGAAATTACACAAGTTCAATAATCAAAATAATAATGGAGAATTCCATAGAAAGGATAAACATCACAAATAATCTATAAACTCAATAATTCTTCCTGAGTGTGGTTTCGGTTTGCCCTATTTATAGAAATAGGGGAAGCCAAAATTTACAAGGAAAAAGAAAAGGAAATAACTAGAATTGGAATCCAAACAAGAGTTGGAAACCCTTTACAAACCAAACTCCAAAAGATCATGAATTTGGTAAGTAGAACTCGGTTATCTCAATATGTAGAGATCCGAAATTCTACTCAAAAAATTAAAGGAAAGCTTGAATTTGCTATCTTGAAAAGAAAATCCAAATTCAAGTTGTAAAAGAAAACAAGAAGTAGAAACAAAATAGGAAACTATTAAAATTAAGTCAAGTTGTAAACAGTTTAGGTGACTCGACTTAATTTAAATTACAATATAGAAAACGAAAAGGAAACATGCAATCCAAATCCTTTCCGGAAACAAAAAGAGGGAACCTACACGCAATCCGTGTGGGCTTTGCGCTGGGGCGGCTTTGTGTGCGTTTTCTCTTGGGCTCCCTGCGATGGGCTTTGCGACAGGCTTAAGGGAATCCGCAGGGTTGCCTTTCTATTGGGTTGGGTCCATTGGTGAAGCTTGGATGCTGAATGGATTGGCCCAATTGTTGATGGAGTATGAGTTGGTGCAGTGCAGTGCAGTAAATCCCTTAAAGTCCACAGACTTCAAAAGACATTTCGCCTTTGGGTTGAGCTAGCTTCAAGTTCAGTGATTACCACGGAACTTGCCCTTCTGCTAGGTACTATGCGAAATGAGGGTTCAGATTCCTACTACTGAGCTCTGTCTGGATTAAGGAAGCTAATGATGACCTCATCAGTTTGTTTCACATATGAATAAATAGGTATTTTGTTATTTTCAAGTGAAGATCCACTTTAGTGAGCTTTCATTAGAAAATTATTGGCAAGTCTAGATCGAGTTCATACTTTTACGAGATTTGTCCAGCGCGATATCAATTTTTTGCTCTACTAATTAGATAGAGACGGATTACTACTTGTTGGATGTGTACGTACATGTTTGCTTATTTATTCCCAGCTGCAGTTTGTATTTTATTATTATGGGATCAACTCATTTATAGTTATTTATAATTTATAATTTAAACTGAGGGGCCGTCCAATTAAAATGTGAATCTGAATATTTCTTCGTCTTCGTCATAATTAAAAGCCAGCACCATCCAATTCATGAAGTACGTAGGACATTTATATATATGCCCTTCAAACTAGCTTCAAAATCTTTCACCAAGTCAAAATTTTCATTCTGATCTTTATCTTATATTCGGTATTAAATTCTAATGAAAGATATCCCTTCCAAATTCCTTTTCGTACAATTATTTACCAAAATAATAATGACCATAAGAGTTGGTCTGAAGCCGGTTTATGTATGCGATCACTGTTCACCATTTTTTTTTTTCCTTAAATCTGATACTTAAACAAAATAAAACTGACACTTGTAAAAAATGCAAATAGTGCTGTTAGCAACGAACGCAGAACAAAATATTAGAAGGGGCTACTTTAGTGCTTAGCAGTGTCGTCTTTCTTTGCGGAAGATGCAGATGAGGTAAATTTGGTAATAGTACTGGCTTGCCCCGGCCTAGTTCCGCCACTGAGTACTGTTCACGTGTATCAGTAATACTTTGTTCAAATATCACTTTAAGAATTAATAGAACAAAGAAAAAAATTATTAAAAAAATAAAATTACTACTTCGAAAGAGAATGAGTGATACTCTAGAATGGGTCAAGTGGCCTATTTAGTTTTTTTTTGTCTTCTATGATGTCTGCTTTTTGTTATTTTATAGTCAGAGATCTTGTGTTCCCAAATAAATTGGAATTTCTTTCATATATGAATAAATGAGTATTTTATTATTTTTAGGTGAAAACCACTCTACAGGGAGCTTTTCATCAGAAAATTAGTGGCAAATCCGAGATCGAATTCATATTTTTACCAAATTTGTCTTGTGCGATATCGAATTTTTGCTCTACTAGTTGGCTCGATCTATACGGATTCTACTAGTTTAGATGCGTAAGTACATGTTTGATTTAGTTTATTTTCAGCTGCAGTTTGTATCTTATTAATATTATCATACTAAATTATTTATAGTTTGTATTATTGGTTCCTTGCTGAATGAGTCATAAAATTTGACCTTTATTATAAATTAAAAATTTTAAAATAAGTAGTGAGGTTATATGATATTTATTACATTGAGGTGTCTTTTCTAAAGATCGAGTAGTTCATACTCAATATAATATGCAGTACAATTTTGATAAATGTTAAAACTGTGTCATCGTTTAATCCGTCAAAATAAATTAACATAGCTGACTGATTACCAACAGGCGTATATCCTTCCCGAATATTTTCTGAATTGTTCTCTGCATATTCGTGATCTTCCCAAGGAATCATCGCAAATTCGTAATCTTCCGAATGGATCGATTCGCATTCAACATCTATTTTGTTCATCACCGTACTTTGGTCACTATATAAATAATAGACTGGCTTAACGATTCGCTTCATCACCCTAGTTTTCTTCAAATCCTCTCAATAATAAAAGAAAATGAGCTACGAGAATTATGACCCATGTTTCCCCGACCAGCCAGTTGTTGATCTCTACCTCCAAATATGGGCAAAACTGCCCTCTTTTAAGTCCAAGCCAGCTTTCATCTGGGCTGAAGATCAAGATTCCCCGTCAGCTGCCCCTTGCTCAGCCCTCACCTATGAGCAGCTGAACCAATCAGTCCAATCCATTTCTTCCAATCTGCTCGCCCAGCTGAAAAGAGGCGACACAGCTGTTCTTCTGTGTCAGCCAGGGCTCGAGCTCGTCGAGCTCATTTTCGGGTGTCAAAGAGCCGGCATTACCTCTGTTCCAGTCATCCCTCCGAACCCGTCTTTCACAAACGATAATTTTCACCATCTCGTTAGAGTAATCTCACAAGCAAAGCCTAAAGCTGCCATTGCGAATCAGGCGTATATAAAAGGCGTGGAACGATATGCTTCTTTGTCCACGAGTAATAAGAAGCTCTCTCAGTGGCTAACGAAGCTGAGATGTATTTCGGTCGAGGCTATTGTTCGAGGTGGGAAACCGGGTAATGATTTGGAATCCGGGCCTTATACGGGTTGCAACCCGGAAGATGTTTACCTGATTCAGTACACTTCCGGTGCCACGGGGATCCCGAATCCGGTTCTCGTAACCGCTGCCGCAGCTGCTCATAATGTTCGTGCGGCAAGGAAGGCTTATGATCTCCATCCCAACAGTGTTATTGTGTCTTGGTTGCCTCAGTATCATGATTGTGGGCTTATGTTCTTGCTGCTTACCGTTGTCTCCGGCGCAACGTGTGTGTTAACTTCACCTGCTGTGTTCGTAAAGAGGCCTCGTATATGGCTGGAGTTGATTACGCGTTTCAAGGCAACTTGTACGCCCGTTCCATCTTTCGCTCTGCCACTTGTTTTGAAGCGAGGTGGAATTTCCAGAGGAGCGGTTCCCGTCAACCTGGAAACCATAAATAACCTTATTATCATCAATGAGCCGATTTATAAAGCTTCGGTTGAGGAATTTGTAAAAGCATTTTGGCCATTTGGGCTGAACCCATCAGCCATAGCTCCATCTTATGGCTTAGCAGAGAATTGCACCTTTGTTTCAACGGCATGGAGAACGGACCAAAACGGGTATATACCATGTTATAAGAAGCTCTTACCTAGTTCCAGGCTTGACTCGTTGGAAGAAGATGATATTGAAATCCTAGTTGTCAACGAAGAAACAAAAGAGCCTGTTGAGGACGGAACCGAAGGGGAGATATGGATATCATCTCCGAGCAACGCCTCAGGCTATCTTGGCCATCCTTCCCTGACTAGAGAAGTATTCAATGCGATGCTCAGGAATAGGATGAGGCAATGCTTTGTCCGGACTGGAGACAGGGGGATTGTGATAGGGAAAGAAAGATACTTGTTCGTTACTGGTAGAATTTCAGACATCATTAAAATCCAAAACGGCCAAGAGTTACATCCTCATTACATTGAAACCGCAGCCTACGAAAGTTATCCGCAGGATCTCCGAGGAGGATGCATTGCAGCATTTATGTGCTCTGGAAAGATAACAATTGTTGCAGAGATGCAAAATGGCGAAGGAGAAGAGAGGGGCTTAAGGAATTTGTGTGACGGAATAAGGAACTCTGTAATGGAGGAACAGAGGGTGGCAGTTGGACAAGTTGTTCTTGTTAAAAATGGGAGTGTTCCAAAGACTACTTCTGGCAAAATAAGAAGATGGCTAGCGAAGGACAGTCTCCTGAGAGGTAAAATGAGCATACTGATGCAGATGAGTTTTAAAGGTGAAGATTGTGATATGAGAATAAGCAAGACGCTTAGCCATGCAAAGGAAGAGGAAGCAAGAACAAAGAAAAATAAGGAAAGTAAAATGGTTAATGAGGATGCTCCTTCATTCTCAAGTTCTCATCATCTACCCTTATTATCTTCTCTATAGGGTTTAAATTAATGAGAAGATCGTGTTGAACATGTGTGATGAAAGAGTGTTAATTTGTTCCTCAATTTTATAATGAAATCTCCCAAGCATCTTTATTATACATGTCTTAATTACTTCCATTTAGCCCCGAAGGCTACTGAAAATTGCAAAGGAATCATTGGTTTATCCCTATGAGATAATCTGGTTACACGACTAAAGTACAGTACAGAGAATCGATAATGATTTAATATTGCTGTCATTTTCCATTACAACAAAGAATGTCTCCAAAACAAACAAAATATTTAAAGGGGCATGTTAATTGCAGGAACCATTTTACTAAACACAGGACACTTTTTAAAATTTTAAGTGGTAAAAAGACATTAATGCCCTTGATTCTGACTTTAAAAAAAAAAAAAGTTACCCACATTTTTTACCCTAATTTACCCACCTTCTTCATCCATATGAACACTGCATGCACTACATTTCCTCTCAAAATATCCTCCCATTTCCTCTCAATCTTCTCCTTAAACACTAATACACTACATTCATTCCATTAAAAAACTTGCATTTTGCTTGTGTGCCATGGACGGAAATGCAAATGAAGATCCATATTATACGGTACGTATCACATTTCAATGTTTATGGACAAAAGGTAGCACCTTTTTTTATGTTTTTCGTTCACTGGGGGAGAATCGCCCATATAAAATCGCCCCCCGTGGGCGATTCTCCCCCATTTAATCGCCCCTCGTGGGCGATTATATGCCTCAGAATCGCCCTTTCTGGGCGATTCTAAGGGATAGCCCATAATATTATCTCGCCCCCGATTTCGGCAATTTCTAATGTCCTATATGTTTTCTTGATAGGCTCTGCGTGTTTCGGATGATCGAATCTTCCCAGATTACACAGATGTATTTCGGACTGAGGAAGAGTTCATGACTAGAGCTGATTTGATTGGGTGGGTTGACCAGAGCGGCGGAGCATAATTTTGATACTAAAATAATTTCTTCTAAAAAGTGGAAGGGGTATCTAAAAGGGAGAGAGGGAGAGTTGACATATGTTGTGATAGATAGGGGGAAATTAGAAGCAAAGCACCCTTAGATGAAGGGAAAATATCTTGTAACAACACTAGTAGCAAGCTGACTGGTTGTCCATTTCAATTATTAGGGAAGGAAATTAGTGGGGGTAGCTGAAAGATGAGTGTCATTAAAGGTCAGCACAATCATGAATTACCCCTTGTTAGAAACTGGCATCAAAAGCACTCCAAGTTGAATGAAGAGGAGAAGGAAAAAATTTCAGAAATGATGAAGATAAATTTGGCTCCAAAGCAGATGTTGGCAAAACTGCGATATGACGATGCGACTAATGTCACACGCATCAGGCAGGTGTACAACGAAACGGCGAAGGTTAAAAGAGACGAGAGGGGATATTTAAGCACTATACAATATTTCTTGAAACAAATGCAGGATTACAGGTACCACTATTGGTACACAGCGGCAGATGAGCGTAATGCTCTTGAAAACGTGTTCTTCGCCCATGAGGATGTTCCTAGTCTGCTTCATACATTTCCTTACATATTGTACATGGATACGACATACAAGACCAATCGGTAAGACATGCCGATGCTTCAGATAGTCGCTCATGTTCTGACGGATCAATACATTCATGTTGCTTTTGCTTTCTTGAGGGATGAGACCTATGCAACTTATTTCTGGGCTATGACTAGGTTGAGGCAACTTTTTGAGCCAGTGAAATATCCACATGTTGTTATAACGGACAGAGAGTCGGCTCTACTAAAAGCTGTGCACAATGTTTTCCCTGATGCTAAACAACTACTGTGTAGAAGGCATATTGCTATGGATGTGAAGAAGAAAGCATTGACTGTGTGTACGGACAAAGAGATATTAGATGAGTTTGAAGGTCGATGGAGAAGAGTGATGAGTGCTCTAATGTATGAAAAGTTCACAAAAGCTGTGGAAATTATTAAGACTAAATATAGGGGCCGCTGGATATCTATGGTTAATTATATGCACCATACATGGTTGGATCCCCACAAGACCAAGTTTGTCTCATTCTGGACTAAAGAGATAAAACATTATGGAGGGCACACAAACAACATGTGAGACTCTATTAAATTTTTTCGCATATAGTTATAGATATGAATCCATTATACTTTATTCTCTGTGTTAAAGCATTAATTTTGTCCGTCTTCTATCTCTGCAGGGTTGAGAGTGCGCATGCAATGTTGAAGCGTGCCATTAAACCTAATAGAGGATCATTTCCTACAATTTTTTTGGGCATTAATGAGATGATAAAGTTGCATTTGGGTGAGATCCGTAGTAAAATGGAGGCATCTCAGAGCAAAACATTACGTAAAGCCAACTACCTGTTGTATAGTAGGATCAATTGGAGAGTTTCGCAAGATGCCATACTGTTGTTGGTAAAAGAATACAAAAAGAGAGGTGCAGTCTATGGGGCAAATAGTGAGCTGTGTGGTTGTGAACTGTGAACTAGCTATGGCTTGCCGTGTGCGCATCAGATGGTTGAAATGGTCAGGAATTACACACCTATTGATCCTTTGGATGTGGACCTCTTCTGGAGGACCCTATCTTTGGATGAGAGAAACATGCCTAGCGATGAAGAACAGCAAACAGCACACGGGCGACTGTATGAGATGTATGTTAATGCCTCACTACGTCCGACTGCGGACATTTATAGAGTAGCGGGTGTCATGCATAGCACTTTGCATCCAGAGATCGTTGACCTCACTAATTCGATACAAAGGCCACATAGGGGAAGGCCGAGGAACAACTCTACGCAGCGAGAACTATCGGACTATGAGCATGCCGAGAGGGACATGGCATAGGCAGAGGAAGAGCCAGAGGCCGAGGTAAATATAGTTGGCATATACGTTTAAATTGGTTTTTATTGGTTTTTTTTTGGCACTTCTTAATTATGATGCATCTATTGTTTCATGCATTCGAATAATATGTGCAGGGCGCAGCAGGTCAAGTGGGTCATCAACCAGGAGGAATCGAATGACTTCTAACGAATCCAACTGGCCTTTCAACCTACCGTTTTTGGTAAAACCGTTTGTGTTCGATTATGTGGTGGATTATAAAAATGTAATGGGGGACGGACACTGCGGTTTTAGGGTAATATCTAAATTTGTACATTGCGATGAGTCACTTTGGTCTCAAGTCCGGCGGGAGCTGTTACATGAACTTCATGCGTATGCCTCATTATGGTTTGGAGTTCTCGGTGATGCAATGTACGATAAAGCTCTTACAGTGTTGGATTATCATTTAAGTCCTGCAACGGAGGAGTTTTGGTTTGACACTTATCTATTTGGCCTACTTGTCACCACGAGGTACCAGAGGGTCTTTGCATTCTACGGCGCTGAATGTTGCACCTTCCTTCCACTTCGCTCTCGGGAGTCCAGCGTATGTGATGATCCGAACACGTATATCACTATGGGTCATATCCGGAGAAACCATTTCATTTGTTTGGAGACGAGGGGTGAAATCTTGTTGCCCCCAATATGTGTGTTGTGGCGGCACCATAAGGAAGACATGATGGATGAGTTGAAGGACAGGTTACAATCTCGCTTAGATAATTATCAAAGGTTGTACGTCGATAGCATAGGTAATGTAGACACCGAACCCACGATAGTTATCGATTAGGGTTTAGGGATTTTATAATTTCAAAAGTTTAGGGTGTAGGTTTGGTTTGCATTGAAAATTAGATGTACAGTAGGATTAGACTACATTTGTTTACTTCTATGGCAAATTGGAAGTGTATTAATGTGTTACAGATGTTTTAATGCATTACTGTATTAATTTGAAGTGTCTGCAGCAAAGTAATGTATTCAGCAATTTTCCTTAATTATTAATGAAAATGTAGGTGAACATTAGGATTAGACGTATTAAGTATATTTACACAGTAATGTTTTCAGCAAATTTCAGTAATGTATTACGGAAACTTAGAGGTACAGTAGCATTAGACTAAATTTGTTTACTTTTCTAGCAAGTTTGAAGTGTATTAAAGGAGTATTGTGTGTTTATCCTTGTGAAATTTGGGCAGAGTCTCCCCTGTACATGATCACCTTAATACCTATTCAAACCACATAATGAATCACTAATTTAACATTTCTAAATCATTCACCAGCAAAACTCAGTTAATCGCACAAATTAAACATCCTAATTGTATACGGGAATAAAAACAATTCACTCGGCCACCATTACAGTTAATTCACTAATTACATAATCCAAGCATAAGGAAGACAAAGATCTACGGCTGAAAAGGAGGTCGTATCGCAAATTCTTCGAGTCCCGGTATCAGGGCCTCCAAATGATAAGCAACCTCTGCAATAGCCTGCCTACGTGTCTCAGGATTAACGGTGTGTTCAACCCCTGGATGAAAAAAGACTGCCCTAGATGCTAAGTATTGAAGTTGCTGCAACAAGTAAAATTATACTCTAATCAACAACTAGTAAGACAGATATAGGTACAAATAAAATCTAAAATCATCCTAAACTCACTGCATTGAGGGACAACTGAGTAGGATCAAGAGTGTATTCCTCTACCGGACCCCTACTGACACGGATGTGCGACCGCGACCGGAAGTACTCAAGGTAACCCTCGCATGCTTCGTCAGTGTACTCGGCCCTTTTCATATCTCGCAGAAGCCTTGTATGAGAGATTTCCCAACCACTGAGGTCAGCAACGTACTTGCAGACATACTTCTTCGTCTCTGGGCCTCTGTAGCACTCCTTCGGTTTGAAGACTTGAAAGGGAATTTGTTGGGCGTAACCGAACTGTCTTAACACCTGATCCGGCATGTAGGGCTCTTCAACGTTAACGCAATATATAAGTCCCCTATACAAGGAAATTTTATGGACCAATGCCAGATTGGGCTCAAATGGTATCCAAGTAACTTGTCCGTAAATAAAACAAATCAACAAAGATAGGACAGAAATAGGAAACAACCGTTTACAAACACACAGAACGGACATATTACCTCGTTCAGCTGCAGTGTATCTAACGCCCTCCTGTAAGCCTTCAAATCATATTTGCAACACTCTTCTTCCCGGTACCAACTTGCCATTTCATTGCCGCAGGCCATCCAGTATTCCACGACCTCTTCTTCGGTGGGCTGAATGTTGGGAAGTATTCATATATCCAACTCTAATAAGAATGAACAGAAGAATAATTAAAATAACTGTTCGCACAAAAAACAACAATTTCTAATAAGGAAAGCAACATGTACAGTTACAAACCTGCAGTAAAGTCAAACAAGTAGAAAACTGAACACTTATGCCCTAGATGCCTTCCCAAGTTGGCGATATAAGTACGCCAAGCAAGCTGCGCCCCATGAGTACTCACTTACTGTCCCAATATCGCGAAGGAAAGTTAAATACTGCGCAGAGACATGGGTTTTCGAATTGTCCACGAACAAGGAAAGCCCTAAAACCCACAGTAAAGAACCCGAGGCGGCATTCACTTGATCAAATCTACCGGCACAATTTGCCTCAATGCTTATCAACTTCACAAATCCAGGCTTATCCATTTTCACTCCATCTTTTCCCAACACAGCTGCAACATTCATCGCTATTTGTGTAGTCTTTGTTTTTCCATAAATAGGCTTACCCCCAAGCGGAATGCGCAGTATGTAGGCAACATCATGCAATGTTATTGTCATCTCCCCAAATGGCAAGTGGAATGAATTGGTCTCCGGATGCCACTTCTCCACAAAGGCATAGAGCAGAGCGGTGTCTAACTCATTATGCATGCATTGTACTAAATGGGCCAAACCGGACCCCTCTACAAGCTTTTTCATGTCATCGTCGCCTGGCCAATTTTTCAAGCGATCGGACCCATTGTGACATTTCAACATCCCCCGTTCCTACCAAATGTAAAGAATGGAATCACAACAGAGGGATACAATTTCTAAGGAATTTCTTTTGTAAAAGAGAATTTAAACTATGCGAAAATACTGTATTATTCCACTTTGGAGCACAAGTAATGAAGCATATATAATTAGGAAAAAATTAATTGCGCGAATTCATCACAAAAAAGAAGTACGCAATTTAATAGAATTACCTCTCCATGCCAAAGTGGTAAGCAGTGTGGCCTTTGAAACTCAAAAGCAACTCAGGGATTACAGGACCACCTTCGAGCAAATGGTCTAGCTCCCTGTAATCCTTTCACTCTACAATCACTGCCCTAATGTCACTGCCCATTAATCATTTCCCTGCTCTCCTAGTTGGTTCAATGCTTGTATTCGCTCCTTCAGCATCACTTCTTCCACAGTCCCTCTCGCCGTCACTATCGTCATGAGACATTTCAACATCTGAAAATGGCGGTGCGAAAGGTTGTTCGGTAAAGGACGCACCGATGTACTCATTTCTAGAGACGGAAGGTTGAATCTGAGTGTTCCGTAATGGGAGCAGTGACATTCCAAGTCGCAGAAGATGCTCGCGATCGTGCCACGACCTTCCTCGAACGCTCAGACGCCGTTGGAGGAACACGAGGGGCATTTTCCGCATGTGCAATAATAGGTTCCCCGGATTTATCCGGAATACCACTCTCCCGGGATGTTTCCGGATTACTACTCTCTCCGGATTTGGATATTTTCCCCGTCCGACGAAATATATTACCTTTAAATCTATCCCCCATCTGCAATTACAAGGTTGCACATCAATTAATATTAATAAAAATACAGAACCAAAACACATTTTAACAGGAAAAAAATTAAACAGCAAGACAGAAAAGGGAAAGGCGATTTTCCATTGTTAATCTGCCTGGATTAGGCGTTTTTCCGGTAAAAATCGCCGGAAAGGGACGATTTTTTCCCAATAATTCGCCTCTTTCCGGCGATTTTTACCCTGAAAATCGCCTGAAACAGGCGATTTTCCCTTGTTAATCCGCCTGGATTAGGCGATTTTCCGGTTTGTTCGTCGGAAAATCGTTTTTCCGACGAACAAACCCGGAATTGACCCTAAAATGTTTACTCCACAGCCGAAATCGCAACATAAGCACTACCAAACATTACTACACAACCAATACAATGCAATCTTTCAAGATTCACACAAATTTTCCATTCAAAAAAGCCAAGAATTCCCGACAACATATATTCATGGAAATTGCATGTTAATTATGCACAAAATAGCCGGAAAACGCAACAAGCATCCGAAATCAGCCATAAACTTGCCCATAAACTTCACAACAACCAACTAAATGCAATTTGAATTTGAAAAAATTTTAAAAACACAAAAAAAAAACACCAACTGACGGAAATGGAGAGTGGCGGCGGCGGTCAACAGAGAGGGATGGAGCGGCGGTGGCGGAAATGGAGAGCTTCTCACTGACGGTAATGGAGAGCACCGGTGGTCGGAGAGACATCAGGAGCTTCTCACGGACGAAGGAAATGGAGAAGAAGGAATGGTTCCAGAATGACGACTGGAAGAAGAAGGAATGGGGCAGTGAAAAAAAAAATTTTACTTTAAAAGATGTAAGGGCATTTTGGTAATTTACAGGCTAAAATTTAAAAAAGTGTCCTACGAATAGTAAAATGTGTCCTATTGATAACAGTTTCGTATTAAATTAAACTATTAATGGATCTAGAGCGACGTTGGACTTAGCCCACCCCTGGAATCTATCAGGGAAACTTCCTGAATAGTTATAGAAGTTAGAACAGATTGGAAAATAAGATAATTACTAACCATAAAAATTTGATTTTCAAAAATCACACAAACTTGATTTCTCAAAAATCACACAAACTTGATTCCTAGGAATCAAGTTTAAGTAAGCTTCAACTAGCCTTATTAATTGATCAAAGTTTGACGTTTTAGGACAATCATATTTCAAAGATTATGAAATTATAGAAATGTTGTTTAGCACTCCAAAAGTGAATTGCGTCAAAATTGGAAACAGAGGTCTTCATATGGGTGTCGCGTCGTATTGCAGGGATTAATGTCTTTTTGTTGTTTACTTTTGAAATTTTCTTGGCTATTCTCACAGGGCATCAGAGTGTTTTTGCTATGATAAGTAAAGGTTTAGAGAAACTTGACAGTAGGAGAGAATGATTGTAAAAGGAGCAAAAGTTGCTGAATTAATGCTAATTTAATTACTCAGCATTTAAGGGTGTTGTTTGATGTTATGCTACTGGAGTTCTTTTTTTCAGAATCAAGGCTTCCTCTCTTCAGAATTAATTGAAGTGTTGGGCTCAATATTCTCTTTTTTTTTTTTTTTTTTTTTGAAGTAGCTCAATATTGTCTTGATATTGACGGTTAGGAATTTATGGAGAATCTACCTCAAAAGTTAACTTATAAGGAAAAGAGTCTCAAGTTTCTTTTATACACGCATGGAAGTCTCATACCTTCCATGTGGAATACTAGACAATTCATGACAAACTACCACGCTTCCGTTCCGACATCCACGGCGGCTTACTCTAGCCTCCTAAGTCACCCCTTCTGTCCACTGCTAGCCCAATCTAGCATCATAGGTCGTCCTTGCTCAGGTCACCCCTTCCGCAACATGGACGAAAAATGAGACTGTCTTTGATTTCATTTGTTAGAAATTTAGGGAGAATTCATCTCAAAAGTTAACTTATGAGGAGAAAAGCCCAAGTTTCTTTCATACCTTTCATATGGAATATGTCAGGTTTAGACCTGAGAATCTAAGGACGAAAGAATTTAAGAAGAGAATTAGAGGGAAACAAAGAGAAATAGGGAGAAAAAAGGGAGTGTATTGAATAGAGAGAGAGTATTCTTCATACAAGAACATTAGAAGCGGATCAACGGATGTATTTCAAGGAACATTAGAAGCGGATCAACGGAAGACTTGTCAATCCCAAAGCTTAAACCACTGCAGTAAATTTTCACCCCAATGTTTGTGCATAGAATGCCGTCGGATGCTCAACTCATAGACTGTATGCCGACTAAGCCTCCCATCCCAATAACATTGTCGGTGCCACACTCACCAAATGACCTCAGTGACAACCAAGAAGATGAGGGGGAGTCAACTTATGGCCCATGGGAAACTGGCGACGAAGATGATTGTGGGAACGAAGAAACATTATAGGGCCCAAACAGCTCGAGTCAGCGAGGACTTATTTTGAGCATCGACTTCGGCAACAACACAAAGTAGATTATAGAAAACTCAACAAAATGGACAAAAAATGTAAACCATGAGGGTTTGATTTTTTTTTTTCTTTTTAAAAAGTAATTAATAAATTGGGTGGCCAATCCCCTGCTTAATTAAAATAAAACAAATTTTTAAAAAAAAGTATTCTTCATACAAGTCAAAACATATATTTCCCGTATTGTACCCTTTTGATCTTATAACCTCCAATCTCTTATCTAAATTTTGTTATTGCCATGTCAGCACTACTTCTCACTTATTACAATTGATTCCCTAACCTTTATCTGTTTCTATTATATCCCTAAATCATGACAATTCTTTCCCCATTAAAAACATGCGTGTCCTCAAGTCTGGTATTCTTGCGCTTGAAGTTCTTCAGAGAATCCGAAACTTGTAATTGTGACTGAATAGCTGAAATGTAATTTACAGTAACTCTATATTTATAACTGAACCCTCTCTCGTTGACGGTCATCCTCTCAGCCATCAGAGTTGAGAAAGGTTCCTTATCTCCCGTTCAGATCAGTCGAGCCCGCGTCCAAGCTCTTCAACGATCTTTGCTACAATCCTCGCTGCAATTTTTGAATCTGAGTAGGAGCCAGCGCTCAGTTCCAACAAGATCCGTCCACCACTTGGTCTGCTTCACGCGAAGAAAAAGACACATGTGGTCCAGGGCAACATCATCCCTAATTGGCTGACACATGTTAGGCTCTGAAATATTTCTGAAATTAATTGGCCCATTGGAATTAATTAAGAGAAGAAGCCCAAGTACAAGCCAATTTGAGAGTTAATTTGATCCAAAACTCATGAAGGCATCCATACTTGAGCAGCAAGCTAATATATTTTGGCAATTCCCAATTCACTCGCAAGTCTGATTTGCGTGATATTCTAGGGCTGCGTCCCTATTTTCGTTTCAGCCGACAGTGGTTTTTAAGGAAACCTTTCCATTATTGAATCCAGTAGTTTACTTCTTCGACAAGTTACTTAGTTATTTCATTTTCCTAGTCTTTTAAGGAGATATCAGTAAGAGAATTTTCCTTATAAATAGAGAGCTCATATGTATTATTAAATCATCCCTTTTATGCTTTCGGCTCCCTAGCTACCTTCTCTCTTCCATTATAATATTAATTCATTCTTTATGTTAAGTTTATTTATTTTCTTTATTTTAGTTTTATTGTTTTATTTAATTTTTAGTTGAAGATTGATCAAGGTTGGTTCTTACAATTGTGAGATCTAATCGTTCTTTAGGCATTGCATGCATGAGTTTCTTTTCATTGTGGGTGTATAACTTTTATGACTTGAATTTATATAAGCCTGCGCAACTTGTTTAAATTTGGGTAGCACCAATTAGTTAGGTTAAGTTACCATCAGGTAATGCAAGTGAAGGGTTAATATTTCTTAAATGTTAATTCAATAAGGGTATTAAAATCAGGTTCCCCTAATTCTTAAGACTGTTAGTGTAGTTAATAGGTGTCGTAAGGAGCACACGGCCTGTTAGCTGAATTAATTAGAGAAGTAATTATGTCGTAAGGAGCCCACGGCAATTGCCAATAGAATATGGGGAAATTGGGTTATATCGTAGGGATCCCGCAGTAACCTATAACTGGTTGATTTGTGTTTGCATGAATATATTTGCATCGATGATCAATAGCATGAATTAACCAAGACTAATTCTTCAACTTGGTATTTTTATTAACGGGAGAAATAAAATCGCTAGTCCCTATGGAGACGATCCTGCTTATTGCTATACTATTTTTGTGTAGTTTTATAAATGTTTTTTGTAGCCAAAACAACAATTATCACTCTCTCCCTTCTCAAAAGGTGGTAACTCCAATATGAATTCATCTCCAACCCAATCTTATCTACTACACCAAGTTTGATTCTACCTGCTTTAGTCACATGTTGCCTGACTCATCATTCTTTTCTTGTAAGTGTTCTTTATCTCATCCCACTCATATTTGCACTACAAATGGCTCATCATTAATTCTTACTAGGTTATAGCTAATGTAGTTTATCTCACTATATACCTTGTTTGTAATTCTTGAAATCTAAGTAAGTAAGATTGTGTCCTTCAACGATTCACTTTCCTTGGCAACTTTCCGTACCGTGAGGACTTCTTCGAATAACTCACATCAATTTTGGTATTAGAGTTGAGGAGAATTTTTGTTGGGAGGAGGTAGCTAGAATAACCCTAGCCAACTTGACATCAGGTTATTTCTTTCTTGTTTTGTTAATGAGCAAGGCAAGAGGGGTAAACGTTTCCTTCCTGCAAGATTTTTAAGTTAGTAGTGCTTAGATTTTGCAGGGATTATTCATCTATTTATATTCTGAATCTTTTTGTTGAATTATCATTCTTGCTAGAGAAAATTTAAAAGAACGGAAGTAGATACAGGAAAAGAAACAAAATAAAAAATAATCACATATGGGGGTGTTGAAAAATCAAATTTGATCTAGAAACCCCTGAAGCTATTTTCGAAAATACCCTAGGCTTCTGTTAGGAAAAGTTTGGACTCATTAGGGTTTGAGGGCAATCACAAACGTCCTGCGATTGGAGGGGGTCCCTGCGATTTGGCCTGCCACAAAGGGGGTTGTGCGCCGTGAAGTGGGTAGCTGTGATAGGGTTGCCTGCAATTAAGGTTAGGGTTTCACGGTTTCTTACCCTTATTGCAATTATATTCTATTTGGCGTTTTAAACTCAATTTTGGTATCTCAAACTGCCTATCTTGTGATTATTTAAAATATATTGAATTATCTTATTGGTAGAAATCTAGAAATCGGATACCCTGAGATTAAATTGCTAAAATTATGATTTTTCCCTTGAGTTGATTGTGATTTCAGCTGCCTTACTTTTTCTTCGCCGAAAGTTTTTGTGTGGTTTATGCAATTGGAAGTTGAAAATCTTTAGTGGGATAGCTTGTTTAGATTGCTTGTTAGGTAATCGCATATTGGGTAGTTTTCTAATTTGTTCAAGACTGCTATTATTTTTTGCTTCTGTTTATTCTTGAATTTGCCCTGCAAAATTGCCTAAACTGATTTTTCTTTATACTACCTGGACATTAGATCTTAAAATCAATTTGGATTTTGTCTTCGTGCACATTACATTAATTTGCTGAAATTGAGGGCTTATCCCTAAATTTTTCCTTCTTGTGCACTTCATATCTGAATTGACCTATAAAACCTCTTTTCTTTTAATCTTCAAAATTGAAAGTGGGAATTTTCTATTGTTTGCCTAAGTGTTACTTGTGTAATTTTAACATCTGCTTAATTCCTTCGTGCAAAGTTTGAATCACCTTGAGAAGGGATTACAGAGAGGTAAAAGGTAGAGTGTAAATCATTACAAGTGTAAGCCGACCCAAGAGCAATACACTGGGAAGTGAGTAGTTCTTAGGATAGGATACACCAGAGGGACAGGGGGTGAGGTTATTTTCATCTATTAACTTGTCTTATACAGGAATTTCTTCAAGCCGCAGGATGTCAGACACCCCAAAGGATGCCCCGTTCGAACTGAAGGCCATGGTGGAGATGTTCACCACTCTATCGGATAAGTTCGACACCCAGTTCAACACCGTGGCCAAAAAGCTAGCCGCGATCGAGGCTGAAGCTGCCCAGGCGTGGGCTGAACGTGAGTGGCGCCCTGATCTACCTAACCGAGAGGCACCTGAGAATAACATACCTAACGACGGCTTCGGCAATTTCAAAACCAATATTCCTACTTTCACAGGCGGATCAGACCCTGAGGAATACTTGGATTGGGAGCTCCAGATGGAACGAATATTTGAGCTCTATGAGGTCGCCATAACAAGAAGGTCAAGTTCGCAGTCGCTAATTTCAAAGACTATGCCATCATTTAATGGGATTAAGAGCTTGACCAATAGTGCCAGGCCCACAAGCTGCACTAGGGTGGTATGAATTTACTGTTTTAATGAGGCAGAGGTTTGTTCCGGCCGATTATTATCGTGAGCTATACAAAAGACTCCAAATTTGTAAACAAGAGAGCAAAACAGTGATGATTACTACAAGGATTTAGAGAAAGCTAAAACTAGGGCAGGCGTCCAGGAGGATGAAAATGCTAGTATGGCACGGTTTGTAAGTGGCCACAAACGTGAAATCACTCTGGCTGTGGATGCAAAACTGTACCAGCTTGGTGGACATGCTGCACCGTGCTCGAGTTGTAGAATCATACAATGAGCCATTCTGCAACTCTAGCTCTGCGCTACCCAGCTACAAGAAGCCCGCCTTGCCATCTAGCGTCGGCTCCCGCACCACACCACCATAGTCAGGGTTCGAGAGAAAAGCCCTAGCGTCAACGCCGTTACCGACCACTGCTGTGAAGACGCCAGCTTCACCCCAAACACCTGCCAGTTCCATCACTTGCTTTAGATGTTCTGGCCGAGGCCACATCATGTCAAATTGCCCTAACCTGCGCAAAGTCATAATGATAAAAGAAGTGGGGTACTACAGCGAAGACGACAGCACTGACTCGGACATGCCCAACCTGACTTCAAGAAATGATGAAGGAGATGACGACACTGCCAAACACGAGAAATCCTTCGTCGACGGCGACCACCAAGAAGCTAGTATGTATGTCGCTCGATCCTTAAGTGCCAGAATAATTGAGAATGGGTGATAAAGAACCAACATATTCCACTCACGAGTCTACAGTTCTAATTATCAACTCCGGTATCTTCACCAACCTCGCAAGCCCTTTTCTGGTAGCTAAGCTCGCCCTGCCGATGGTCGAACATCCTCACTCGTACCCTCTGCACTGATTAGACAACTCCATAAGTATCAGGGTATTAAAACAGGTCAGGGTGCCTATTGAGATTGGATGGTTCAAGTCTGATGCATTGTGTGATGTGGTTGATCTGCGGATATTGTCCCTTATAATTTAGAGATTAATTGGCAGTTCTCACGGGATTTTTGTCCAAGGTTTGTATTAATTGTACATATTTAAGAGAGCAGCACAATTGCAGAAGAGAAGTTCTAAAAGATGGATTTTAGGAGCACAAAGGAATCCAAGCAGATTCGGGACGATCTGAAGGGCTGACCTCAGCTATGGCCGACTTGAAGTCCAGAGTCACTGATGTGCGATAGGTGGCCAATGACCCGTGTGAAGATGTAAAGATGAAACCATGACTGAGCAGAAGGTGGAGGCCGACTCACTCCAGCTCGGCGTTAAGTAGGGATTCAACAAAACTGTCTTGCGAGGTCAAGGAAGAAATAGAAATAAGTAATTCGGTGTGAAACAAGGAAGATGAAAATGAAGGAGAATCCAAGAAGGAAATCAGAAATCCAAGTGCAAAAGATCTTCCCAAATCTAAAGTGGTGATTGTTTAATCTCCTTATTTGATTAGGAGATTGATTTTATTCCAATTACTAGTTGCATAAGTCCTATAATATAGGTAACTTGAGATAATACTCAGATACCTTTTCTTTTACGCAGTTTTTCAATATTATATTTAGTTTTTGCTTCGGTGTTGCCCTCAGAATTCCGTAGCATAGTAGTTAATTGATTTGGCTTATGAAGACACTTAATCTTTACTGCGTTCTGTTCGTCGGTTCAAAGTCCCAACGGCACCGGCACTTTATTCCAGTAAAGTATTTCGTATTTTCCTTATGATATCTATTCCAAGTTATTGCTTTGATTATCAAGTTATGAGTAGCTAAATATATTGTTCTAGTGTTATATATTGAAACCGTAATCCATACATGTATGAAACTTGAATTAATCTAAGTCTAATTAACTATGTTCTTAAATTAATCAGCGTTCATAAGTCTAATTACTAAGATTTTATTAAGACTAATCACCTTTGTTTAATCTGGTAGAGCCTTCGAGTGGCACAACCTTCGGCCATGAGGTACTATTAATTGAGTAATAATTCATTGAATTACGGCGATAGGAGTTGTTACTGTTAGGTTTCTCTATATCTTAATGCTGCTAAATAATTAATTAGGTGACTAGCGGATACTCGCGGCTTAATTAATTAGTTGGTTAGAGAAGTAATCTTGACTAGCGGGGATTACCGAGAAGTTAAGGAAAAATTGGGTTCTGACTAGCGGGTGCTCGCGGTAATCTATAACTAGTCAGTATAGGATAATTAGACAACTTAAGTGTTCATGATTGCATGCATGTGATGAAGGTGGATTACATAATACTAGAATACTTTCTCTAGAAATTACACAAGTTAATTGTTAATTCTGTTTCTCTTAAGTGTTCGTGACAAACTAAAGGTCTCGTATGTGACACAAAGGTGACGACTGTCAAAATAGTTACTAACGCATTAATAAATAAAAGGAAATTAATAATATTCGTCCCTGTGGATCGACTCTGACTACCATTGTATTAGATTTATTTAATCATTTGATTGCAGGTTAAAAGCAGTATAATTACTGTGTTTACAGAGGCATATGACCTCTATTAGTGGTCCCAATGTAAGCAAGCCATATTTTACTCCGACGTCTATGGCTTTTTGACCACAAGGCCACTCATGACTGTGTCGCCAACACATACACTGTTAAACAGCAGACGAAGACGTTTACCTTGAAGCCTATGCCACCCACCGAAGTCAATTCAGAAAGCCGACAGATGCAGAATTCTTTTTCTAAATGGCGAAGGAATGCAACGATAAGCAGAATTGGGTTGCCTCTGACCCAAAAAAGGGGTTGCTGCATTCAGGGCCAAAGAAGACTAGTCACCGAGCTAAGGAAACCAAAATTGACTGGGCTATTTTTCTTTATAGCAGAAGACTATGTCGATTCCATCACGGAGGTGGAAGCCGGATCCCTCAACTTGGCAAGGAAGGGTTCAACTTTGTATGATTGATATTTAGTAACCCTTTCCTTTTTACACGCCACAGGTAGCATTTGAGGATGAATCCTTTCAACCAAGAGGGTCTGATGAAGTCATCATTGACTTTATCCACCTTGGACAGCCGATTCCCTGCTCAGCGTGGCACCCCGTCCCTGGAACGAAAGTCAAAAAGGAAAGCTCTGTGACCTTAACGAGCTGCCCAACGAAACGGCTTAAAAGTTTAAGGATTTTCTTGAAGTTCTTGAAATTGTTCTTGAACTTCTTGAAATGGTTCTTGGAAAATCTTTAAGAAATGGAATAATCTTAAGGTTCTTGATTTACAACATTTCAGACGGTTTTCCTACATCAATTTCGAAATCACAATGCTACATCAAATGGGCCGAATCCATCAGCACAAAAGCTTCACTAATTCAGCCTACCTCACGCAAGCCATTGTCGAAACCCTTAGTCCTATTAGGCTTAGGTGTTTGAATGGAATTAGAATTTGTGCATGTTTCTTAATTATATTCCTAGTTTGTTAAGGTTTTAGAAGGTTGTTACAAGTTTGTTACAACTAACTATAGTAGAATTATATATATACATTTTTTAAATAAAAAAAATAACAAATAAAAATAATATGAATGGGGAAATATGTATAATTATAGTATTAATTTGTCCTTAAGAATGTAATATACCGAGATTTAAAATAAGACTTAACGAAAAGTCCAAGGAGAAAGTTAATAGCAGGACTTAGTTGGGAGGAAAAAAAAAAGATAAGAAAAGGAAAATAGGAGCTATAGAAAATAAAAGAAAACGTGAAAGGCTAGAAAAAAAAATTTTAAAAAAAAGAAGAGAGAAGAGAACAAAAGTGGGCAGGGAAAATCAGTAGGTCCAATATATATATATATATATATATATATATATAAAGAAATGGGTTACTTTGTTATTTCTATGTTTAGGAGAAGCCCAACAAAAATAATAAAAAAAAGAAGTAAAGGCACTGAATTAAAATGAAGGGACTGCTTGGGTATTACTGAAAGTGGGGGAGGCTTGTTGGGCTTCTAAAGATAGGCAGAACAACGGCAAAAAAAAAAAGAAGGAATAAAGAATGTCGGGTGGATTTAGAAAGGAGATCAGCCCAATGAGAAAATAAGGAAAGCCTTATGGACTAAAGGACAATAAAGAATTTCTATAACTTAATTATTATGTATGATAATGAACTATTTAAGTAGTGATAAATGTAAATAATGATTGTTAATTTATTCTAAAAACTCAACCATCGGGATAGAAAAATAAAAAGAAAAAATGAAGAACCCTACGACTCAAAATCATAAGTAAGAACATTGTGAATTACATGATTTATATATCTAAAATTAATCAATTAATAAATCACTATGTAAAATATTATCAATAATGACATATACCAAATAGAGCTATATATCCAAATTTAAAATGTAGTCTAAGAAGCGAAAGGATTTAGATTAAAAGTTGTAGTATACTCCTAGACATAAATATTAACATTTGGTGATTTGAATTACCATCTATCTAATTCTCAATTCCTCTCATAAATGATCGTCACTCTTTAGTTTTAAATCTTCATTCTTGGTCTTAAGTAATAAAATGACTAAGGTTTTCTTTTTCTTAATGTTCAATGTCTTATTCTCTGTCGCCAACTCCAATCAATATCCCAATTTTCTTTAGAATGTGATATTCACGCTACATGCATAGTCTTAGACCAATATCTACACATAACAAAGTTTCATTTTCAACCTCCAAAATCCAAACAATTGAATAAATGGTGACATCTTTTTTTTTTTTTCTTCTTTTATCTTTTGGTTTTCATCACTCTAGCTTATTCTGTTACATGAATCGAGCTGAGTTCAAGCTGCTCGCAACCAGCTTGGTCAACGAGCTCACCTCGACTCAAGTTAACCAAATTCGAATAGTTTAACGAGTATAGCTCGAGGAGTAAAAAAGTAGACTCGAGTATTCGACGAGCTACCTGATTATATTTATATACTATATTTTTATAATTTTATAAAGAATAATTATTATATAATATGAAATATGGCGAATTGATAATTTAGAAATCGTAGTTTGGAAAAGTTAACGTTTTAGTCACCTTACTTTTTTTAATTATTTTTTGAGTCACCTTACTTTCACTTTTACACAATTTTAGCCACTCTGTTAAAATTGGCCGTCAACACACTAACAGAGCCCTTTTACGAGAGCATTTTTGTCAAAACTTCAAAAAAGAATTTCAGTCTTGAGTTTCTCTCTCTCTCTCGTCATCTTCTTCTTCTCTTCTTCATCCTTTTCTAATCTTCTCCTTCTTAATCTTCTTCTCCTTGAATCAATCTTGTAAACATTCTTTTGTTCTTGATTTAAAATTTAAAGGTTCATCCCACTTTGCCTATTGTAATGCTTCCAAGTAGAGATGGCCACGAACCGGAACCGACCCAGAATCGGACCGCCGGTTTTGGAACCGGAACCGTGGCCCCCGGTTCCAGAACCGGAACCAGACCTGCCTCTGGCGGTTAAGGTTCCGGTTCCTCTTGTCTGAGAACCAGGAACCGGCAGGTCGGAACCGCCGGTTCCAAAGGGTCCAACCCTCCGGTTCTAATGTGAGAACCATAAAAATAATAATTTTTACATTCCTCTTGCACAGATTTGAACACACAACCCTTTGTTAAAATTGAAAGGCTTTAAGCAAAGTTGATTAACCACTTCAACTATTTGCTTTTTTTGAACTTCTTTCTTATAATGATAATTATATTATATGCTTAACATATAATATATAAAAACTATTTTTAAATATATATTATAATAATATATAAACTAATAGTATACTTTTTATATATATTATTAATATAATATAAATAAGCATTAAATTAAATTAAAATTAATTAATTATTAAATTAAATTAGATCCAACCTCAATTTTCGCAAATGATGAAGATGAATTATATTAAATATTCAAGATGTATTTATTTTGTAAAAGTTTCAATGCTTCAAAGTTCAAACTTTGATTTCTCACGATTTATAACAAGGCATCACTCTCTTGATTTTTGTTAAATAATATATTGAGGTATTATTCATCTGTATATATATTTTTTCACAATTTATTTTTGTATCTTTTATTATATAAATCATTTAATTGTTTAAATGTATGTACCGTCGCTACAAATTTTATTGTATTTTTGTAATTTTAATTATTTATAAATAATTGAGTTATTAATTGAGTCAAAATAAAATAACATTTATAATTAAACGAAAAAAATTGTTAAATAAACGGAAGAGATTGGAATCGGAACGGGACCCTTGACAGAACCGTGACAGATTAGAATTGGAACCGTGACAAAACCGGAATTAGAACCGGAACCGGAACCGGCGGTTCTAGAACCAGCACGGAACCATCCCCCCAAGGTTCTGGTTCTGGTTTCACTGATTTATGAACCGTAACCGGCGGTTTTGGAACCGTAACCGGCGGTTCAGGAATCGTAACCGGCGGTTCAGGAACCATGGCCATCCCTACTTCCAAGCAAACTCAATAGTACAACCATTCAATCTTTTCATGAATTTTGGAATATCTTGGTCGAATCCAAATTGCATCCCGACTCAATACGAAAGGTAATTTTCCATAGAATCTGCACTTCTCCAGCATTGAACCAATGTTTCCATTTCAAAATCCATTTCAGGGCTGACATTTACGAACTGTTCATTTTCCTTATAAAACCTCTCGTAACTCCAGTTCCTTAACTGTTGAGCATTAATAGCCTAACTCCAGTTCTCGCCACATTAATAGCCTAAACTCCCGCTCTGTCATTACTGCCTCACACCCTAGCTACAAGCCTTTTTCCCGCCCTATAACCTTTTGGCCTGGCTACCTCTCTCTATGCCGGCTTGGATTACTTTATCTCAACAAGATGACTCTCTATCGACCCAACTCTTTTACTTTGTTTTACCTTTTTACTGCACTTTTCTTCCTGTTTTATCCTTTATGGGCTTACACTTTACTCACTTTTAGGCACACTAACAAGCCCCCCAGTATTGTGTTTTTTAATCTGGTTAAAACATAATACTTATCCATTTTTGCCCCCCCCCCCCCCCCCCCCCCCCCCCCCCCCCCCCTTTAACTTAGCCCGTATTCCAAATTTGAAAAAAGTTGACCCCGCAAAATAGTCCCTTTACCCAGTACCATACTTACATGCCCTCTAACCCCCCGAGAATTAATAATATTCACTTTATTTATTCTATCCACCTACCTGTTTTTACGCATAGCTCCCAAGAATAATTAAGGGTGAATGGAAAAATTGGTCACCTTACTTTGGGTTTGTAACGTTTTAGTCACCTTACTTTTTTTATTATTTTTTTAGTTACCTTACTTTCATTTTTGCATTATTCCAGTCACTCCGTCAAATTGGGGCATTAACCCACTAACGGAGACATTTATGGACTTTTTTGGCGAGGGCATTTTTGTCAAAAATTAAACAATTCACTCCCTTTCTCCTCCTCTCTCTTTCGTCATCATCTTCATCTCTTTTTCCAATCTTCTAGCAACAAATAATAATGTCGCTAAAACACATCAAAGAAAATCTCATTTCTTCATCTTCTCCGATCAAAATTAATTCCACGGCTTAAACATCAAAGATTCCTAGATGTTGTATCCAAATTTGAACTCATTAACACCCACTTATCTTGAATTGCCATCAAAAAATATATATATATATATATATATTTTGGTGAATTGAAAATTTGGTCACCTTATTTTGAGAATATTAACTTTTTGGTCACCTTACTTTTTTTAATTGTTTTTTTAGTCATTTTATTTTTGTTTTTGCATTATTTTAGTCAGTCTATTAAATGGCTCCGTTAAATGACTAAACACCTATTTTTTTGAGGGTATTTTCGTCTTTACCCTCATTTTCACTAAAAGACAAAAGAAAAAAAAAATATCCCTCTCTCTCTCCCTTCTCTTACACGGTTCATTATTTTCCCCCCCTTTCTCCTCTTTCCATCTCTCTCTCCATTTTACCTCAACGCCTGCATATATGGCGTCAGCTCCTTGAGCTCCTTCATCAGCCCATTAGTCACGGTAATAAAATCCCATCCCTTTCTTTCTCTTTTTGTTTTTTTTTTGTATCTCTCCCTTTCATAGTACTCCTCCTGGCCTAAAATTCATGCGGCGGAATCCAATTTCCCTAGTTGTCTTCTCCATAGCCATCCTCGAAATTGTCGTCGTCGTCTGTTCCCCTCAACCAGTCTGGCACATTCACCGGCAACGACGCCGCAGTACCGCCCACGCCGCTGATGTGGTCAATCTTTGTCGACACTTCCTTGTAGATACAACGAGCGAACAGACAGCTGGTTTGCGAAGCTCCCGCGATCTACCTCCCCCAGATCTTTCATGGCTTCCTTTTCTAGATCCACGAAGCTGGTGAAGGAGTTTTTCTCAAATCATTCAACTTGATTTTGGGGAGATTTTTTTTTATACAGTAAATGAAAATAGAAGAAAGGAAGAAGAAGACCCTTAATGGGGAAAATAATAAAATTAGAATTAAAAAAGAAAAAAAGGGTATGGTGGAGGTTGTCTTTTGGATCTGGGTTTGATGAAGAAGAAGCAGATGAAGGTTTGATGGAGGTTGTCTTTTGTCTTTTGGAACAAGCAGTATCTGATTTCTTTCTTTTAGCCAGTGAACCCTAAAATTGATTTAGGGAAATATCCAATCGGAAGTTCATGGGGATTTGAGAACATTGTAGATAGTGGCAGAGTTTTACTCGATTCTTAGGCCCTGTATGGTATGTATTTTGAAAGGTGTTTTGAAAGGTATTTTGGATTTTAAAATTATTAAAGTTATATTAGAAATGTAAAAAGTTGTTTGAGAAATGTAAAAAGGTGTATTGGAATTGATGAGAAAGTATTATAAAATGAAAGTGAGAGTGAAATGAGATGAAATGTAATTGTTGTCATACAGGGCCTTAGCTTTCAAGGATTAAATTAACTGCAATCCCTTTTTTTTTTTTCCTATTTTTTATATTTCTTTATTGGTTCATCCGTCAAGCAGTACCCATCTTTTCTGGGCTTTTTGTTTTTGTGGTTGCATACTTGTTCGCTAATTTATGTGGCTTATTCTTTTCTCCAGCCATTGGGTTATGTTTAATGTTTCTTAGCTTTTGATTGCAATTCAAGGTGTTAATGAGTTCAAATTTGGATACAACATCTAGGAATCTTAGATGTATAAGCTGTGGAATTAATTTTGATCGGAGAAGATGAGGAAATGGGACTTTCTTTAATGTGTTTTAGCGACATTATTATTTGTCGCTAGAAGATTAGAAGAAGAGATGAAGATGATGACGAAAGAGGGGAGGAGAAAGGGAGTGAATTGTTTAATTTTTGACGAAAATGCCCTTGCCAAAAAAGTCAATAAATGTCTACGTTAGTGGGTTAAGGCCCCAATTTGACGGAGTGATTGGAATAATGCAAAAATAAAAATAAGATGACTAAAAAAACAATAAAAAAAAGTAAGGTGATTAATACGTTAACAAATTCAATGTAAGGTGACCAATTTTTCAATTCACCTTTTTTCTTTTTGTCTCCTGAACTTCCAAAAAAAAAAAAAAAAAAAATTACAGAAGATATTGGTGCCTAAATTGACGAATTAATCAGTTGAGTTACAAAACATCCGTATCATCTTTTTACCATCTCCACAATCAACCCAAAAATTTTCTACCAAAATTTCTAAAGAGCCCATGCTTGTTGTCCCAGACCTATTCATCTAAATTTGAAAATTTTTTTTTCCCTTTAAAGGGGAAGAATTTTGGCCTCAAAAATTAACGAAAGAATTTTGAAAGCAGAAAGTTAGAGCGCGGCGGACTTGGAACTACGAACCACTCGAAACTCTTCACTCATTGTCACCTGGCTCCTCCAACACTCCAATTAATGGTCAAAATTTGCCAAATCTGTTCTCAAGATTATCATTTTTACGAAGCTGCAGCACCGTGGCATTTATGGACTCAGCCAACGAAATGAATCGAAGGACCTCCTTGTCCAGAAGAAAATGGATCAAAGATTTATCATAGGCATGAGTTGAGAAGGAGAAATTGGAGGGGTGGGTATTTCCAAATGCAGATGAAGAAGAAGGAGATGGAATTAGATCCTGCGTTTCTAACAAGGGGGAAGAAAGAAAAAGGCTTGGAGAGAGAGGGAGGTGGAGTAGGGCTGACACATGAGTGATGTGAATGGAGCAAAGTGGGGCATATAGATTATGGAGAGAGAGGGAATGAGTGGATGCGAAATGGAGGGGGTGGGGCTGACAAAAAGTAATAGAAGGAAGTGTTTGGAAATAAAAATGGTCACCTTACAAAACCAGTCCCTAACAAAAAGTAGTAGAAGGGAGTGACGAAATTGCCCTAACAAAATCAGTCCGTTAGTGGGTTAACGACACACTTTAACGGAGTGACCAAAAAAGTGCAAAAATTGAAGTAAGGTGACCATAAAAATAATTAAAAAAGTAAGGTGACTAAAACATTAACAAACTCAAAGTAAGGTGACCAATTTTTTCATTCATCCAATAATTAATGCATACTTTATTTATTTTACCCGGTTAACGGTTTAACTTAGCCCCCGAGAAATTAAGAATGCCAGCCTATACAAGTTGTGACACAAAATGCCTAAGAAAAGATACCCCGATCCACAGATGAACACTTTGAATGCACGAACGAGTCACCTTCAATGTAAATCTGAGAATGAAGACAAGAAACAAGCGGGGCTATCTCCCTTATTCCACTCCGACGCTCAAGTTAGTAGAGTATATAGGCTGAATATGATCGACGAAGTACTAAAGCTATAGTAAAAGTTGCATACCTTTTTTAGTCTAGAATACGGGTATATATAGCATCACCTTGTATTGTCGGTTACCCCTTTTCATGCTATAGCCATAAAGGCCCTTCTTTTGTGCCTCCTTATTGATGACGGCTTAAATGCTCTCCTTATGTGCCTCCTCATTAATGAAGGCTTAAATGTCCTCCTTTTTTGCCTCCTCATTGATGATGTCCTTAACTGCCCTCCTAGTCTCTAGCTCGCTTTATGGCCCGGGTTTAATTTTTCCCTTCATTTGCCCTACATAACTCCTACCCCATAATAATAAGCCCATATTCCCGCCCCCTAGTTATTCCCTTGTGTTAGATCCTTTTTAGTGGACTAATGATATTTCCTCATTTTTAAGTGTAATTGATATATTTTTGTTATTCAAGGTTCGTTGTGTAATAGTTAGATGTTCTTTTGGAGATAACATTAGACTGTTAGAGAAGAATGGTAGCTTTGGACAAGGTTGATGATTTTTCGCATGTTGTAGTCCTGGTTTGGGCACTTCTGGGTTTGCTGCTTTGGCTATTTGAAGGAAATGACATGGTCCAGGCTCGATGATGGAAATGCAGGGGTTTTGCTCGAACCTTGGCTGAAGAACTAGCCTTTGGGCGAGCTAAATGGGCGCTAAGTGTAAGTGGGTTACATTTGGTGCGAGATGGTTCGAGTGGTGCTAGCCATGGTGCGGCGGTTAGGCGCGGTGGCGCAAATCGTCGGGAAACTAGGTGAGCCAAGGGTGCGTGGCTAAGGCCTTTGGTTCAGGTGACGGTTGTGGGCGATGAAGCTGAGGCACGGCTGTGGCAGTTGGCAAGATCATGGCCCCAAAATGCAGGGGTCATGCTCATCGTGTAGGACATTCGCGTAGCAGCGCCTGAGACGGTTACTTACTTGTGATTGGTAGCAGTTACAAGCCTAGGTGGTTGGGGATGTCAACCACTTGAATTAGCTATAAATAGCTGCGTAGAGCTAGGGGCTTAGGGACAAGCTTGGGGATAGAAATCTGTAGCTTGTGAGTTGCCTTTGCGAGTGTAGAGTAAGATATTAGTCGAGGTAGGCTAGTTTTTGGGAAATTAGCCTAGGTGTGTACTTGGTGCACGAGCCTTCCTGGGCCTTAGAGTAGCCGTGAAAATCTTTGTAATTGTTCATAGTGTTGGCAATAAAATACTTAGGATTGGGGCAGATTGCCCAAAACTTGTGTTGATGTGCTGCGGGGCAAAAACCTTAGTGTGTTTGTGCGTGATCGCGGAGTGGGCTACTAGATCGTACGTGGGTGCCAAGCGATTCCGCAACTTGGTGCTAAGAGTTGGCTGGTTAGGTGCGAGGCCTAACGCCATCGCAACCTTTTTCATAGAGAGTGAAAAAGAGTGTGACACCTTGTAACTTATTTATATCTCTTTGTTCCGGCCTAAAACCTTTTAGCCCGACTACACACTTCCCTGCAACGTTTTAGCCCAACTAAGTGACTCTTTACCGACCTAACTTCTTTACCTTATTTCTCTGGACCTTTACATTTTCATTCCTTTTGGGCTTACCGTCAACCTTTGGGCCAGCCCAATACCTTACTCACTTTGAGGCACTCTAACAAGCCCCCCAGTATTGTGTTTTTCAATCTGATTAAAACATAATACTTAACTATTTTTGCCCCCCTTGAAATTAGCCCGGTATTCGAATTTCCCAAAAAAAATCTTTTTGACCCTGCGAAAAAGTTCTTTGACTATGTACTATACTTTATGTAAATCTTTTTGACCTCGCAAAAAATTTCTTTGACCATGTACTATACTTCTATGTCCTCTAGCCCCCCAAGAATGAATAATGTTCACTTTATTTACTCTATCCCCTTGCCCATTTTACTTATAGCCCCCTAAGAATAAATAATGCTCACTTTATTTATTTACCCGCCTGCCTGTTTTTACTCATAGCCCCCTGAGAATAAATAATCACCCAACTTTATTATTTATACTACTGGAATAAATTTAGGCTTATACACTGGGCTATAAAAATTGTATCCCCTGTTTCCAACTCACAAAGACGGGTTAACCTGGCAATAAACTTTCAAAAAGTACTAAAAGTGAACAAATGATAGAATTGTACTTGACTTCGCCGGGTGAATATGTCGTGACCCTTAAATGCCCTTCCATAAAGTTTGCCCTTCGCTTTTACTCATTTTACTTACCCAGCCATAAATGCTTCCATGATACTAGCCCTGTCCTTAATTCTTTTTGCAACCTCTTCTCATAGTTATTACCCCAATTTCTCTCTCTCACTTTACTCCTCTCTTAACTCTTCCCATGATTCCAGTCATTCAATAATTATTTTGACCCTTACCTTTCCCTTTTTGAGCCATATGACCAAACTTGGTACCTGATCCGGGTTATCTGCTTTAGTGACAGACTCTAGCCTCCTGTAAGACCCGGCCTAATGGTTACCCCAGTACCCTTCTAGACCCGGCTAATGACTTTGTCCCGGCCAACTTCTCGGCCCAGATAATACTTTTATTTTTAGCCCCGGCCTTTCGGCTTTTAACCCAGTATTTTGATGTGATAGCCCGACCTTTCCTCTATTTTAACCTAGCAATAATATCCAGGCCCCAGGCCCCTAGAATAAACAATGAGCTAATTTATAAGCTGGCCCTTGTAAAAGTTTTTATCATCTTTACACGGTTTAGAACCTTTATCCTAGTATAAGAAAACTTTTAGAAATCGATAACAAATGAAAAAAGTCGTACCTATTATCTAGGCCAAAACTATTGGACGGGTGGCTTTAGGCGGGTCAACTTCCTGTAGCTATGCCGTGTAGCACTGCCGAGCCTGTTTCACATCACAACAAAGAGAAACAATCCCATTTATGGTAGAAAATTGCACCATTATATGCCCAATTAATGCTATAGCCTAGAAGAGATTTAGACCGAGCCTTCCCAAGTACACATAGTAAGGTGATGGCTCATTGATTACCACAAACTCAAGGGTTTCTGCTCGTTTTAGCTGGCCAACTATCATGGCTACTGGGATGCTTAATCGACCAGTAGAGATCACATGGTGGTTGCCCAAAACCGATTAAAGGTGTGTGCACCTGATCCAACCGGGTCTAATATAATTGACAGCCCTCTAAAGTATTTAACAGTAACAATATTTCTAGAATTACCAGAATCATTTAACGTCTTACCCAAACTAATACCTTGGTAGACCCCCAATCTGAGAGTACTGGGACAACTTATCGGCTTGGATAAGCTGGGCTATTTCAGGGCCAAATCCTTGCAATCATTAGTGTAATGCCCAATATGCTCATGATAATCACAATACCTGCTGGGGTTTAGCTTATTCGTGGGACCCAAAATAGGCGTGGCTGGGGGGAAGCAACCCCTATCCTTGAATAGCAGCATAAATATCTGCCCAAGATGTCGAGAAAGGCTCTGTAACCTGCAAAGAGTTAACACCACTCTCGGGTCTTTGTCCCAGCATTAGTAGTACCTACAAAATTTTGTCTCTTTCCCTCCCCTTAATGTGGGATGGGAGAAACAGCCTTTCTTTTGCCATACCCATCCCCAATCCCAATTTCTCGCTCCTTTTTTATGGTCTCCACCGCCTCAACTATAGCAAAATTCATGGCAGTACTCATTATATCTAGATACGTCAACGGAGGCCTAATAGCTAACTCAGTAGCTAAAGGTCCCAATCTTAACCCATTTATAAAGGAACCCATCATAGTCCTATCATCTTTCTCATGACATTGCCTAGATTCTATATTAAATCGATCAATGAAAGCTTATAACCCCTATATTTCCTATTGAGCGAAATTCATAAGATGCGAAATAAGTTTAGATAAAACTCTGTTCCCCATGAAATTAGCCAAAAATAAATTGCCAAATTGATCCAATAAATGAATTGAATTTTGAGGTAAGGAACAGTACCAGTTTATTGCATGGCCCTTCAACGTGAGATGAAACGTCATGCACCGATTGGCATCAGACAAAATCCATAACACTCATACAATGCATCCAATGGGTTGTGGGGCCAGTATTGCCATCGTACTTGTCAATCTTACATATACCTTTATAGCAAGGTGGAAATGGTGCACTCTAGATCTCCTAGCCAAATGGATGTGATACAGGAGAGTAGGCCCCATTGTTCTTGATGCGCATAACTAGACCCGGGAAATGCTAACCCCCCGTATTGTGGATACCCTGGAACATTCAGTTGTGATCCCCCATAACCCAGATGACCTATGCCTCCTATATAATACCCCGGATTCATCAAAGGTAGATAGCCTACCGGTGGCTGCATGACTCTACCCCATAGTGCTGGAACTTGCCTACTCCACTTAACCCTAAACCCACCCACCCCCCCTCCCGCCGGCGGGAAAAGGAATATGATAAGTAGGTGCTTATGGATAATCCCCAAGATATATCCCCATGAACCCCTATTGGCTCGGTAAAGTTGGTTGGGTCTGATAATGTGAAATGGTAACATAATCGGTGGAGCTTCAGATAGGCTAGAAATTTGACTAACTAAAGGCCCTGGAAATCTTCTAGGTCCTCCCAAAGTTTCTAATAACCCGGTAAATGACACTCCCCACCATAGATAACCTGGGAACACATCTCCCGCCAAAGGTGGCCCAGAGAATGGTGTTGTTGTACCCAATATTGGCTCAGATTGAAACATGCTTGTAACTGGATCCGATTGGACCCTTGTAATCTGCAGAAAAGATATTAATGGCACACTTAAAGAATTAATAACCTGTGAGGTGGGAGGATCCTCAGTGACAGTAATGATCTCTGGTCCAGTGGTAGTCACAGTGGAGATTGACATACCCAACTAGGTACAATCCAATCTGTATGAAAATGAGATGTCAACTGAGCTATAAAAGGAAATAACTGGTAGAACCCATCACGCTTTGCTTTTTCTTGCTCCAATGCGAGAACGGATGAAGAACCGCCCAAAGCCCCCACGCTAGTGGCAATAATGGTTCCAAGAATCTCCATGATGGATGCAGCAACAATGGATGTATTGATAACGACATTATCAATTTGTGAAGTATCCAAACCTTGAGTACCTTGCGCCATATCTTTCAACAAATTTCTTTAACTTGTGAAGAAGATTTGATGAAAATACTCGATCAAACGATCCCCACAGACAGTTCAAGTTGATGTGACATTATTTGCCCAAGGAAAGTTACCTCGGCGCTACCTGAATTCTATGAACAGGAATTGAGCTTACTTGACCAAGCGAACCTTACGTATTGAACTTGGAAACATAAACAAAAGTAAAGTGGGTTATTCCCCTATTTCACTCCAACGCCTAAGTCAGTAACATGACAAGCATGAAGTATAATTCACAAGTGTATATTCAAGAGACTCCATGATTCCAGCTCCATTAATAGGATTTAATACAGGTATAATGGACACCAGCCTAAATGCTCTTGTAACGGACACCGACCTAAATGCTCTTAAATGTCATGCACAACTCCATTTAGGTTACAAACTATGTATAAGAGATTTTCAGTATCTTTTGCTCTTGATTTTCTACTTCAGTACCTACATATTCACCAGTCACAAAAAAAGTGAGGTAGACTAATTTATAAATATGGCGAAATTGATCATATTCTTCTCCACTTTTAAAGCATAATGCACTATACCTCATATGAGTTTATGGAATTGAAATTTCTCTTAGTTCATCTTCTTTCGAACCTTTGACATATTTTTTGCTCTAATTTCTTTATCACCATTTAGTGGTTCATGAATTTTTTTGAAAAACTTGAGTCCCTCTTAAAAAAATTAGCTACAGGATACCCCATTCCTTCTTTTAACCTCAGTAATCAAATAGCTCACACAATAAGCACTTTATATAGTTTCAAATTTCATTTTTATAAATTTGTGAAATGCAGTACCAGTACCGCCTTTGAAACCCATTGCCCCTATAGTTCATGCTTTGAAGGTTTATCCCTTTTGGCTTGCTTTGATTATCCATCAGCTTAAAAAATATTATCCTAGTTGAAAGTTTCAATCCTGATACTTGAACATCTCCTTTCATACATTCAACTGTTGTATTTTTCAACAGCCCCAATTTAACTGCAACAATATCAACATCACATAGTTTCTCATTGCTAAAGTAACCTCCATCATCAAAGGGACTATTGTTCTTTGTTTGAGTTCATCCAATTCAGCACTTAAAACTACATATTTACTATCACTAGGAAAAACTCTTAAATGCACTTGTAACGAACATCGACCTAAATGCTCTTATATGTCATACACAACTCCTGCCACATTAATAGCCTAAACTCCTGCCCTGTCATTACTGCCTCGAACCCTAGCTATACGCCTTTATCCCGACCTATAACCTTTTGGCCTGGCTACACATCTCTATACCGGCCCAAATTGCTTTACCCCAATAAGATGACTCTCTACCTACCCAACTGTTTTACTTTGTTTTACTTTTTTGCTGCACTTTTCTCTATGTTTTATCCTTTATGGACTTACTATTTACTTACTGGGCCAGACCCAATACCTTACTCACTTTTAGGCACACCAATTTTCATCTCTAGCTGCGTTAATTTATGCATGTGGTCCGAAGGGTTATATTTGATCATCTAGACTCCTCATCCACCTATCCTTTCTCCATCACAAGATGTTGTTGACATTAATGGACGTTGGTCAGGCTCAACAACCATTCTTCCCGCCCAAGGACCTGCAATACTTTACACCAGCAAAGATTCAAAGGGACGACAAATGCAGACCCTTGCCCCACCGATAAATCTATCTGATCCCTACCTTTCACAATGGGGGAAATCACCCAAGAAATCCCTTATCGCTCCAACTCCTGCAAACAAGATCAACCCCGCCAAATTCAAGGACCATTCCTACTTCACTGATTTTCAGCCTTTACTCTTCAGCCTTAACTTTAAGTAATGAAAATACAATTTCTAAAGTTCACTCATTGTTAATGCTCATTGTTGTTACTCCATGTCTCCAACTCCAAGTATCTAGAGGTGATAATCTTGGGGCAGATGCACACAAATATCATCACAGAACCAAGTTTCATTTTCAACCACCACATAATTGGATGAATGGTAATTATGGTGTGCATAAAAATAGCTAAAAGCCTTTGGGCCTAGCCCAATAAAAACAAAGAAGACTTAGACATAAAAATCCCAAAATCAGGCTTAGGTTGGCAATCAATTAAGATAACCTAACTAGGAAGAGTTTAGGTCAGAATAACGGTAACAATGATAGTGTAGCTAAGCGACATTAGGGGGCTGGAATCCGGGACTAATTTCATGCAGGAGTTTCTCACGACAATAAATACAAAGGAGCAATAAATGTGAAGGAGCCTTATCCGAGCTATAAATAGCCAAAGCGTTACAACAATAATAAAGGCGGAGCTCATCGAGGGCGGAGGCAATTAAGGTGTGCAATAAATGCTCCAGCTCAGAATGATACAAAAGGCAAGCCCAGGTGAGCTATATATACCCAGACATCATATCAAATCAGGTATGTGATTCCTTACAGGTTTAAGCTCTTGGTCAATTCAGTTTATCTCTATACTCTACTAACTTGAGCATCGGAGTGGAACAGGAGGGATAGCCCCGCTTGTTTCTTGTTTCTTATCCTCATTGCCAGATTCATCAAGAAGACAATTAGTCCAACCTATAACATTAAAATTCAAGCTACACTGTCCCCTGTCCGAGCCACAGTTTACTTGATCTGAGCTAAGCCTTTAAGATCTTCATCAGCCACCCGAAGCATCCAAATCTGGGCCTTTTTACGTCACATCAACTGGCCCTGACTGTGGGGACGTTTGATCGAGTTTTTCATCAAATTTTCTCCATAATTCAAAGAAATTTGTTGAAATCATGACTTAGGAATGCTCAGGATTATATGCTTTTTCCTCCGGTGTTGCCACGGCCTCCACTGTTGCCGCTACAATTGTCACCACCGGCGTTGTGGTTTCTACCACCGAAACTCCACTTGTCACTACGATTACTGCTAAAACTTCTGCTATAGTGGCTTTCGCCACCGTGTCCCTCACTTCTCAGCAAGAACAGGTTGAAGGAGAGAAGTTTTATCAATTATTTCCTCATATGATTCATTTTGCTAATCATGGCCCTCGGGCTATTCCTGTTTCTAGTTTGGGGCTTCCTCTTTCTACTGTCACTACAACTGTTCTTGAAATTATTACTATTTATGATCATCCTCTAACACAGGTTCTTTCAGGTGTTTCCTTGCCTATCGCATCTCTGTATCGGGCTCCAGTTCTGATCTTTCCCAGTCCATCGCTGGCCTGCAAGCCTACCCATTCTCTCATTTATTTCCTCTATACGGTGTTCCGAGCTTCATCCCATATCATCCCCTATATCCCAATTGGGCATACCCTTTTCTCGGACCTCAACCCGATCCTAGCAGTTCTCACGGCTTTCCCATATCATCCCATGCTTCTAGACCTCCAAGCCTTTTCGAAGCCCCTCCAATTTACACTACCTTTCCCCGCACCCATGTTCACCCTAGTTTCCCAGTTCCTTTTGGCACTCCTGCTGCACAGCCCAGCGGCTTCCTCCTTGCTTCTGGTCGGTCTTTCCCTTTCCCAGGAGGGGGTAGGGGGATAGTTGGGTCATCTCCAGGCTTCATGGTTCTGTCAAATATGAACCAATTTCAACACTATGATGTAGGCACAAGTTGAGCTATACAGCCCCCTACTGGATATCCTCATTTGTTTAATCTAAGCTATTATATTTGGGCTAATACTGTTGGGTCAGTAGTTAGGGGTTGATTGCTTAGTTATCCTGGTATTGGGAAAAGGGGGGGGGGGGGGGGTGAGTGTTTCAGCTTGATCAGATGGATATACCTAGCCCGGATAGTAAGCCATGCCTGGATTCGGATATGCTCAGCAAGAGCGGATCTGGCCCACCTCCTGCATTTCTCATTCATTTGGCTGGGAGATCCAAATAGCTCTATTTTCGTCGGGTTACAAGGGTCTAAGTAAGATCGACAAATATGATGGCACCCCTTACCCAAAAACTCACTGGATGCAATGCATGAGTGTGATGGATGTTGCTAATCTATCCGATGCTAATCGCTGCCTGACATTTCATCTCACCCTCAAGGATCAGGCAATCAATTGGTATTGTACTCTGCCCCATAATTCCACTCAATCGCTAGATCAGTTTGGAGATTTATTCTTAGCTAATTTCATGGGCAATAAAATCTTATCTAAACCTTTCATATTTAATGAACATAACTCAGAGGGTGGGTGAAGGGTTGCAAGCCTATATAGATCGCTTTAATGTAGAATCTAAGCAGTGTTATAAAAAAGATGACAGAACTATAATAGGATCATTTATTAATGGGTTGCGTTCAGGACCCTTAGCCACTGAATAGCCATTAGACCCCCGCACTCTTATTTTGAAATGATGATTACTGCTACCAATTTTGTTGTTATTGAGGATGCTGCAGCAATAAAATAGGAACGAGAGAAGGGGCTTTCCGATGCTTACGGAAAGCGTAAGGCTTCTTCCCCCGTTCCATACTCTGGTGAGGGAAAGAGGTAAAACTTTATAGGTACTGCTAATGCTAGTCCAAGGACTGGGGTCTGTATTAATGCCTTGCAGGGGATCAAGCCCTTTTCTGTACCACGGGCGGACATATATACGGCTATCCAGCATCAAGCGTTATTGCCCCTATCTTGGCCCATACAGGGTTCCACAGATCAGTTAAACCCTAGTAAGTATTGCAGTTATCATAAACATATTGTTCATAACACTAACGATTGTAGGGATTTGGCTTCAGAAATATCAAAACTCATCCAAGCCAAAAAATTACCCCAATATACACAAGTGGGTCATTTACCCAAGCCTCCAGCTTTCACTGGGCAGGAATGGCCCGCTGGGTGTTATCGATGTGGGAAGCTCGGCCATTTTGCTCGGGAGTGCTACCAGCCCTACCCTGGGCTCCGCAGACAGGTACTAGTGCCGACCCAACCATAGCTGGAGTTGTTAACACCATTGCTAGGGGGATGACCCAGGGTGATTCGAATCGCCAAAGAAAATAGGTATATCGCCAAAGGGATAGTATTCTAAGTAAGCGTAAGGCGGATTCTATGGCCTCGGTCATTTCTTATCCTATAATTGTGACGATCCTCTTGTCATTGACTGTTATATTTCTAATTTTCAAGTAGGAAGGACATTGTTAGATACAGGTAGCTCTAGTGATATCATTACTACAAAGGCATTAGTAGGCTGTCGGTTGCATAAGGCCCGGTTAGACCTGGTGCGAACATAGTTAATTAGCTTTGGCAACCACCATGTTATTCCTGCTGGGTAGTTAAGCATACCAGTCACCTTGATAGCTGGCCAGGCTAAAACGTACAGAAACCATAGATTTCGTGGTTATGGATGAGCTATCACTTTACAATGTGTACCTTGGTCGGCCTGGATTAAATTAGTTTCAGGCCATTGCCTCTACCATGCATATGCTTTTGAAATTTTCTATCATAGATGGTGTGGCTCTCTTTGTTATGATGTAAAACAGGCTAGGCAATGCTACACAACATTGTTAAAAGAGCAGGTACCTGTGCATTCCAGTTTGCCCATTGTATAGGTGGTCTTGCCGACCCCTGATCTGCACCTTTTAGGTGATTTATTTTAGCACGTGTTATGGCAGTTCTCACGGGTTTTTGCCCAATATTTTAATAATTAATTACAGATTTGGAGATCAGGCCTAACAGGAAAGGAATGTCCAAAAAGTGAAAAACTTTGAGCAGATGAGTCACGCCCGAAAAGCCCACAACAAAGAAGAAAGCTCGCGGAAAGCTACTGCCGATCCAAGTGGAAGTAGAGAAGAAAACAAAAATTCAATCTGTTAAGCAGAAGGATTCAGAATTGGAAGAGGAAAAGGAAATCACAAGAAGTTACCTTATTCAAGAAGACTTCAATTGTAAGAAAGAGAATCCAATTCTGATTCCTAGAAGAGTAGTTGCCTTGTTGGAATATGTGTCATGAATTGAGAAGGATTATCTGAATTTCCTTTTGTGCATTGGTTTCTCTCCCTATATATATGGGACAATTTCTTGTAGTAAAGGCACCTTACTTTTCATACAGTTTTGTTCATTAGCTAATATTCCGAGTTTAGTTTTATTCCGTTCTGTTCTATTCTGTTTCAATCGTAACTTTGGATTTTCCGACGGTGCAGTCTACCCTTTGGCCAAAGCGTCGGTTGCCAGATCGTGATTTCTTAATGCACAGTACAGTTTCCTATTTTCTCTTTTAATGGATTCTTTTATATTTAAGTGTTTTAAGTGTTTTATAATGAGTAACTAATTTTTTAGTTATGATATTATGTAAGAAACCATAATCCATGCATGTATGAAACCCAGGAGTTAATCTAAATCTCATGAATTATATTTCTAAATTCTCTGTATTTATATGTTTAATTACTAAGATTATTGTAAGCCTGATCAACTTAGTTTAATATGGTAGAGTGAGTGGTACAACTACCGACAGAGTAGTACATGATTAATTGGGTGATAACTTATAATGCATCGTCAGTAGGAGTTATTAGTTTCAGGTTCTTCTAGTTCTTAATGCTTCTATTTGTTAATTAATAAGGTTTACGGAGACTCATGGTCTATTAGTTAACGTAGTTAGAGAATAATTCCTTTGTTGTGATTGGCGGGGGATTATCGAGAATCTAATTAATTGATATTTTCTAAGTCTTTACTTTCATTATTATTTTAATTACTATTTTCTATAATTAAGTGACAATTTTAAGGTCTCTTAAGTGACACAAAGGTGAATGCTAGTTAAAAATCTGGTTACTTTACATTATATTGGAAATTGAGTATTAATTACTGTTCATGTGGATCGACCATGTCTAATACTGTGCTATATTTTATTAGCATCTAACTTGAAGGTTTAAAATAGTACTTTTATTGTTATTTGGTAGACCCACGACAAGTTCTATCAACCCCCACAGCTCGGGCGCCACCCGCTATCTTGGACGGTGGCCCATACCATATCATTGATATCACTGACCTGGAAGATCCCACAGGCCGCTCATAAGGATTCATTGAGGCTGGAGACGAGGTCAAGGCCATTCCCCTAGCCGCCGACCCAAATAAGGTAATCAAGGTAGGTACTGATTTATTTCCTCAGTTCGAGCATGATTTACTTAACTTGTTGCGTGAGTTTGCGTAAGTATTTGCTTGGGGTCCAGAAGATATGCCGGGTATTTGTCGAAACATCATTGAACACAGATTATCCATTGATGTTAGCCATAGGCCGGTTCGCCAACGGAAGCACAATTTCGGAGGAGAGTGCAGTAAATATGTAGAAATTGAGGTCAACGCCTTGTTAGAGGTACGTATTATTTGAGAAGTTGATTACCTTGAATGGCTAGCTAATGCCATGTTAGTTCCCAAGCCAGATGTTACCTGGCGTATGTGCATAGATTTCATAGATTTAAACAAAGCTTGTCCCAATGATTGGTTCCCCCTGTCTTTGATTGACATGTGTGGTCGATGCTATAGTTGGGTTCCGCTTTCTTAACTTCCTGGATGCATACAAGGGTTACCACTAAATCTTTATGGTTAAGGAGGATGAAGAGAAAACATCGTTCATCGTGGACAAAGGTACCTATTGTTTCATTACTATGCCTTTTGGCTTAAAAAATACTGGGGCTACTTTCTAGCGCTTGGTTAATAAAATATTTAAGAAATAGTTAGGTCGAAATATGGAGGCATATGTTGATGATTTGCTTGTCAAAAGTGGGAATGAGTCTACTTATTTGCTTGATCTTCGTGAAACACCTGAAATATTAGCTCAGTATAAGTTACGTTTAAATCCTAAAAAATTCCTTTTTGGAGCTATTTCAGGTAAATTTTTAGGATACATGGTTTCCAAAGGTGGTATTTATGTTAATCCTAAAAAAGTATAAGCTATTTTACAAATGAACCCCCTAGGTCAATCCACGAGGTACAATAGCTGACAGGTCGGTTAGCTGCTTTAAATCATTTTTACCTCGGTCAGCCGAAAAAGCCTTACCCTTTTTTAACATTTTGAAAAAGTTAGATAAGTTTGTTTGGACTCTAGAATGTCAGGTAGCTTTTGAATAATTAAAGTCGTATTTAGCTTCTTTACCATCTTTAACCATGCCAATTCCTGGAGAACGATTGTACATGTATTTGGCTACCACTGAATTTGTGATTAGCTCAGTTTTGCTTAGAGATGATAATCGGGTTTAAAGGCCCATCTATTTTGTTAGCAAAGTTTTACAGGCTGCAGAGAAGAATTATTCCAACCTGGAGGAATTGGTTTTAGCACTGGTTCATTCTACCCGGCGTCTACGACCTTACTTTGATGCACATCCTGTCACTGTTTATACCAATGCCCCGCTTAAGGTCGTCTTACAAAGAGTTGGAGTCTCAGGTCATCTCACTAAATGGACCATAGAACTTGGAGATTACAAGATTACCTTCACACCTCGAACCGCTATCAAAGGCCAGGTATTAGCTTATTTTTTAGCAGAGGGGATGTCCGATACCCATGAGGCTTCACAGGTTTCATCACAAGGAACCAAGCTTCCCTTATCCATTGCAAAAGGCGATGGCTCATGGACACTTTATGTGGATGGTGCTTCTAGTTAATCGGAGTCGGGCGCTGGTCTCATTCTCACTAGCCCAGCAAGGAAGGCTTATACATATGCTCTACGGTTCTATTTCCCAGCCACCAATAATGAAGCGGAGTACTAGGCCATGGTTGCCGGGCTAAAATTAGCTCTGAAATTGGGGGTCTAAAACTTGAAAATTTGTTCAGATTCATAACTGGTCATCAAAAAAATTTTGGGGGAGTATTTAGCATTGGTACAACAACAGTTGCAAACTTTTTCGAAATGGGCTATAGAACGGAGAACGGGTCCCACAGGGTAGAAACACAAATGCAGATGCACTTTCTAAATTAGCTTCCTTAGTTTATTCTCATTTGACTAAAAGTGTTTTGGTAGAGAAGTGCAACCTCAGAGCACAGCCGAGCCAACAATTTTGCCTATATTTGAAGGTCAAGATTGGCAGGTTCCTTTTGGCAGTACTTCAAGATGGCACGTTGCCTGAATCATGGAAGGAAGAGCAACGAATACGACGAAAAGCATAACATTATCAGATAATTGGAGCTAATTTATACAAAAGGGGTTTTTTAATGCCGTTGTTAAAATGTTTGGGTCCGTGAGAAGTAGAAGCCATGCTTAAAGAGATACACTAGGGAGACTGTGGAGCTCATATTGGGGCTTGAAATTTAGCAAAGAAAGTAATCAAAGCTGGGTTTTATTGGCCCCACCTATTTCATGAAGCGGCGGAGTATGTTCAGCATTGTTCCAGTTGTCAGAATTATGCACTAATTCCTAGGTTACCGTCATCTAGCTTTACGGGGATATTAGCACCTTCGCCTTTCACAGAATGGGAAATAGATCTTATGGGTCCTTTTCCTAAGGTTAGTTCTTGCCAGTATTTAGTTATGGCCATCAATTATTTTACCAAGTTGGTAGAGGCCGAGGCACTAACAAACATTACAGGACGTACCGTAGCTTAGTTCTTGTAGAGACAGGTTATTTGTCGATTTGGTATACCTAACTCTATTGTTTCGGATAATGGGACTCAATTCGAATCCAAGGAGTTCACGGTACTATGTACCAAATTACCCAATGTTTTGCATCTGTGGCTCATCCTCCTGCAAATGGGTAAGTGGAACTCATTAATTGGACCTTATTTCATGGACTTAAAACTAGGTTAGAGGATAAAGGCAAGAATTGGGTAGAGCAGTTACCTCACGTAATGTGGTGTCACCACACCACACCTAAGTCAGCCACTGGAAAGGCTTTTTTTGAGTTAGCATTTGGGGTTAACGCGGTCATACCTCCAGAAGTACATAATAGTGTACCACGGGTCATGCACTTTGAGAGAAATCAGAATCAAGAAAATTTAGAGCTTGGCTTGGATTTGTTGGAAGAAGTTCGAGATACAGCCTATGTACATCAAATAAACTTCAAGAATTTGGTTCGACAATACTTTGATGCACGAGTAAGACATCGGGCCTTTGTACCCGGAGATTTGGTTTTGCGAAACTGAGCTATCAGCAAACCACAGGACCAAGAAAAGTTAGTATCTAATTGGGAAGGGCCATATCGAGTACTGGAAGCTCGGGCCACGGGAGTTACATGTTAGAAGATTTACAAGGGCAGCTAGTCCCTCGGGCTTAGAATGCAGTGCACTTAAGAAAATATTATCCATGAACAGAAGATCAGCAGACACCCTAGTGGAAAAACTAAGTTAAAGCATTTATAGCAGTTATGCCGGAAAATCCATCCGCCGGCCCAACAAAAATAGTTAAAAAATCCAGAAAGCAGGAAAAAATTGTTTGATAAACAAAATTCAAGAAAAATCAAGTTGGAGGAGTTTGGGAGGTGGCCTCTTGATCATTAGGCTCAATTTGGTCAGCTGCCTCTTCTTCCTCGGCTTCTTCAGGAAGAGGTATGCCCATGTCTCGGCATTCTTGCTTGACCTCTTCAACCAGATCGTAAGGACCCGACCTGGAGCCAATAAGGACTTGTGGCCAGGGAACTCTTCTGACAAACCACCCGCCGACCTAGGGCCTCTTGTCTCATCCCAGCACAAGGTATAACAGCATTGGATCAGCTCCAGCAAGGATCCCTCCTTGAAAGCCTTCACTGCGGCTTGACGGTCCTCCTCCATCTCCGCCAGACCCAGTAGCCCTTCATTCTCCTCCGACAAAGCCTTTTTCCAGATCGTCGACCTTTTCCTTCAGGTTCCCGACCTCCACCTACAGCCCTTCATTCCTGGTCTCCAAATGGCTCGCCTTAGTACCAAGCCTTTGATTCTCCTAATAGAGCTCAGTATTCTTCGACTGGAGGTTGGTGACTTTGCTGGACTCCACGCCAAGCTTTATCTTGAGGTCATCTATCTCCTCAGTCGGCCTTTTCAGCCTTTCTTGCTCGTAGCTCTGCGAAAGGATGTCCAGAGCTATGGTCCTCTTTGCTGTAGTCCCATAGTTCCTTCCCACCTAAAGGCAAGTAAGTACACTAAATATCAAGTTATTATTTCAAAAGCAAGAAAAACAAAACAGTATAGATCGAAAGTCAAAAGTTTACCCGTTTTATGTGGGTGGCAATCATGGACTCCTCCTGGCTAGCCTCCCGAGCTAGGTCATGAAATTTCTCCACAACTATCTTCATTCGGTGGCCCACCTCTATGATTTCTCTGAAGGAGTTTTGAGAATCCTCAAGGATCTCGGTATAAGGAATGGGGTCTCCGAACTGGGGCTCAGATAGGTGGGGTTGGTAGATTGGCCGAGCTAAGGAGGCCGGTCTCTCTTTCACATTCTTTAAGATGATCATTCTTTCTTTTCTCTCGGAGTCCAGTGGCCCTAACAGTTATTCCGGGCTGGGGACTTCAGCCTCCTAGGTCGGGTTCATCAGCCGAGGCACATCTTGGCTAGTCTGGGGGGCTTTGGCCTTCTTTGCAGCTTGGATCTCTCCGGGGGTCGGTCAAGTTCTTCTGGAAGTCCGGAGCACTAAGGAGTCAGTAGGCTTTGGAGCCTCTAAGTCGGCATTCTTCCTTTCCTCAGTCAGGTCGATCTCTGTGTTAGGGTTTTGAAAAGAGCTGAAGGAGGTGGGTGTTTGCCGGCTTGATTTGCTCTTCCTTCTTCCAAACCCACTGAAGCCAAGGTACAAACACAAAGATATGTAAGTATGCCAAGTTAAGTACAGAACTAGCCTAGCTAAAAACAAGAAACAGATTATTACTTTCACCCTTAACATTTGGGGCTTGGCTTAGTGATGCGGATTCTCTGTTGAGAATTGCAGTGTGCGGAAAGTAACCAAAAACTCTAATTAAAAGAACACAGTATAATCCCTTAAAACCCTAATCACTGCTTGCATTCGATAGAACAATCAAGTTATTTTTAAACTAAAAACCAAGCAACGAATTGAAGCAAAAAGCTAATTTAATTAGGCGAGACTATAAACCTAATTAAAATGCAATTCTAGAAACTAATAGGTTGAAATCATGCAAGATTGACTACAGTTCAATTAGTAGAATTCAAAAATTAAAAAAATGGGTATTAACCTTACACCAAATTATATCAATTGTGAATTCTGTACTTTATTGATTTCACCTAAGCCCCTTTAAATAGAGGAGTTGTGCGCCTTTCACAAGTTGAAAAAGGAACAGGAAATAAAAGCGGAATCCAATCAGAATTGGAAACCTTACAAAGACCAGAAACCTAAAGGAACTAGGTTTGCTGGGAGGAATTCGGTTCTCCCTAGGAAACGAGGTGTGAACGAAATTCCTTTGAAAATAATAAGGAAATAACATTAAAAAGGTAATTCTAATTCTTAAAAGAAATTATGCAAGAATTCTTTTCAAGAAACTACCAATTAAGTAATTACCTAAAACAGTAGTACTAAAAGTAAATGACGTGTAACAAATCAAGAACTCTAATGATTTTCAAGACTTGTAAGATTAATTCCAATTAATATTTTTAACATTTAGTCCAGAACTCTCCAAAATAAATAACCCTTGGGCGAGCTAGAGGTGAAATTACTCTTTTACCCTTGTCGGCCACTTGTTCTTCTTTTGGCTTGTTCTTAGCTCTCATAACCTTTGAAATGCCTCTTGACTTAGCCCATCTAAGGTAACCCTTGTATAATTCTTGTGAACTAGGATTAACTCTCATTCTAGGCTTTGTAGCTCGCACATTCCTTCTATGACCATTTTTAACACTTAGATCAAATCCATATCCTTGATATGGTGGATACTTGTGTCCAGCAGTAGGGATGACCTCATCACTTAGCTTAGCCCAAACCAGGAAAGCCTTCGAAGGAAAAGTAGTTGCATATTTCTAAGTATAGGATTCTAGCAGCCGACATTAGGACATCAAGGCAGGGTTGGAGGTATCCCGAACTTGGCTTTTTGGTATTACCAAATTCTTCCATCGGCATGGAAGACGAGCTTCTTCGGCCTTTACCATGAAGAAACAAGATTTCCAGTTCTTGACAGAATCAGGGAGGTCGGTTACTAGGGATGGGCCATTTCTTCTTTTCTAGAAGGTTATCCAGCCCCGTCCTAGGGGATATTGTCTAATGGTGTAGTATTGAAACAAAAGATCTAAGGTCGGCTCAACCTGAGCTCCAGAGCAGACGCATAGAAAGCCTAAGATGAACCTAAAAGCATTGGGAACTAGCTGGGTCAGCCGACATCAAAACGGTCACCCAGCTCAGCAAAGAAAGCTAAGGCTGGGAGTCTTAGCCCAGATTTCAGGTGTTGTTCATAAATTGTAATCCAGCCCTCAGAAGCATGGTTTACCCTTTCCTAGGCAGTGGGCAAATAGGTCGGCACACTCAGGTCAAAATAATGGGTGGCCTTTAGGTTTCAAACTCTTCATGAGTAAACTCATCGGCAAAATCTTCAGGGTTAAATCAGAGAGAGTCTTCTGGGTCTCCTATAGGGGCGTTAGGTATGTTAGTTTCTGGCACCACTTCCAGGAGTCGGGGTTTCTTTTTCTTCTTAGAACTTTCCGGTGCCAATTTTTTACAGACTGAACTAGCTACGGTTGGGGGAACGGTTAGCAAATCTTCAAAGATTACATCGGCCATGGTGGATGAAGTTTCAGTAACTGGACAGAAAGGAACAGTAGTTTGCACTATCCCTGCCGGAGAACTACCCCTAGCAGGCAATTGGCTTACAGTACCTTCTGAACTTAAATTGCATGAATGAGAGGGAAGGGTGGACTGACCTGCATGTGGGTTCAAAGGGGGAAAAACGGTAGTGAAGCTCCTCTCGTCGGCCATGGAAATCACTTGATAAACGGCGGAGATACGACGGGTTTAGTTGTGTAAAGAAAGATGAGAACATGAGAAAGATGAGAGCAAAGGGAAAACCTTTTTAGCAAAAAAATTTTCAAGAATGCGTAGAGGTGAGAATAGGTTTTGCTTCAAGGTTTTTAAGTATTTAGGCAAGGCACGGCAGTTTAAAAAAAGGGAATTGGAACCAAAAAGGAAGGGACAGATTTAATAAAGGGAAGTCAAAGCAAAAATTAAGACGTTGCATGGGAAGTTGAACTGCATACATCGGAGATCGTGTTACCATCATTATGTCTGCAAGCTCATGTGCCTATCCTTTCATATCTCATCGGTGTATAGCCCGAGTTCATTAGGTCGAACTGCGGAGGTATGTACTTAATCAAGTCCTTTTGTTATCATTGCAATTATCGTTAGGTCTGTCCAGTTGGCAAGGCCGAGTGCTCTGTGTTAGTTTAGCATTTCAGATAGCAATAGTTCGGTAAAATTCATGTTAGGTCGATAACTATGATGTGGGTTTCAGTACCTCATCATGGTCAAGGTCGGACAAGAACTTTTTAAGGTTGGATACATGTTAGATACCTATCGGTAATATCCAACAGAGGAAAGAGTAGTTAAGTATCATGTTTTAACTAGGGTCAGGTAAAACACAATATTGGGGGACTTGTTGATGTGCAAAAAAATAGCTAAAAGCCTTTGGATTTGACCCAATAAAAACAAAAAGACTTAGACAAAGCTCAAAATTAGGCTTAGGTCGGCAATCAGTTAAGATAACCGAGCTAGGAAGAGTTTAGGTTGGAACAATGGTAACAATGATAGTGTAGCTAAGCGACATTAGGGGGCGGGAATCCGGGACTGATTTCATGCTGGAGTTACTCACGACAATAAATACAAAGGAGCAATAAAGGTGAAGGAGCCTTATCCAAGCCATAAATAGCCAAACCGTTACAACAGCAATGAAGGGGGAGCTCATCAAGGGTGGAGGCAATTAAGGTGTGCAATAAATGTTCCAGCTCAGAATGATGCAGAGGCAAGGCCAAGTGAGCTATATATACCCAGACATTAGATCAAATTAGGTACGTGATTCCTTACAGGTTTAAGCTCTTGGTCAATTCAGTTTATCTCTATACTCTACTAACTTGAACGTCGGAGTGGAATAACGGGGATAGCCCCTCTTGTTTCTTGTTTCTTATCCTCATTGCCAGATTCATCAAGAAGACAGTTAGTCCAAGCTATAACATTAAAATCCGAGCTACACTGTCCCCTGCCTGAGCCACATTTTCCCTAATCCAGGCTAAGCCTTCAAGATCTTCATCAGCCACCCGAAGCATCCAGATCCGGGCCTTTTTACGTCACATCAACTTCCTTTGGTTTCTCTTTTGGTTTTTAAAATTTGAATTTAAGTTACAATGAAGGTGTTTGAATAAGAATTTATTTGGGAAAAAAAAGTGACATTTTTCCTGTAATGATAACAAAGTAAATAGAGTCTAAAAGTGAGAAACACATTTGTGAGTATAGGGACATTTTATACTTTTGCCTCCTAAAATTTGAAAGTAGTTATTGCATCTAGTAAAATGGTTACTGCAAAATAACAACACCCCAAAATTTAGTAAAAAACAACCTACATTGGTGTGTTTTTTTTAGCATATTTTCAAAAACATGTTTTTGTAGTCTTGACTATTATACTAATTTTTCATCATTCTCAATACATATTTTTACCTTTCAATTATACATTTTTATATTTCTAATACACTTTTCAAATTTATAAGGCTTCATTTGAACTAGTTCTTCAAAAATATTTTTATAAAAGTGTTTTTCATAAACATTTTATAAAATAAGATTTTGAAGTTTTTTTTCTAAAAGAAATATGCTTTTGGACAAGTATTTTATAAAAATGTTTTTAGAGTTAAAAATAGTTTAAAATGTGTATGGACTATATTTCATAAAATCATTAAAGTTATTTATGATGCAAGTAATTATATAAAATTTATGTTTACCATATATAAACATTTTTTTCCCTTTTAGGTGAAGTGGCTGGGTCGAGTTCTAGGTTGAGGTAGGGGCGGGGTCGGGGTTGGGTTAGGGACGGGGTGGGGGGACAGGGAGAGGTCAGGCTGGGTTTGGGGTCAGGTTAGGTGTGGGGGTTGGGGTCGGAGTCAGAGTCAGGGGTGGGGTTAAGGGCGGAGTCGGGGTCAGGGTTGGGTAGCGGTTAGGTTTGAGGTCGGGGTGGGACCGAGGTCGGGTTCAGAGGCGGTGTCGGGTTCGACGAAGCGGTGGGTTAGGGTGGGGGTGGGTCGGGGTTGGGGTTGGGGCAGGGTTAGAGCAAGGTCGGCATAAGTCCGGGGTTGGGGTCGGGTCAGGGTGGAGCCGAGGTCAGGGTCGGGGGCAGATCTAGGCGACCCGCGAGGTTGACTTAAAATGACTTGAAATATTTTAAAATATCTAGTAAAACATGTTCAAAGTATTAACTGTACTTCAAGTACATTTTACTTAAATTTATTCCTTGAAAACATTTTATAATTTTTTGCCTAAACACCATTTTAAAGGAAGGGGCATGTTATTTGCAGGTACCATTTTACTAAACACAGGACACTTTTTAAAATTTTAAGTGGTGAAAAGACAAATATATCCTTGATAGTTTCTAACTTTAAAAAAAAAATTTACCCAACTTTTTTAACTCAGGGAAAATCGCCCAGGCCAGGCAATTTTCCCTAAAAAAATCGATTTTTCAAAAATTTTGTGGTCGTTCGCCGGAAAAACGATTTTCCTACGAATGACCGGGAAAATCTGAAAAAATCGCCGTCTTGTGGCCTTTTTTTAGGGAAAATCGTCACAGGACACCGATTTTCTCTGGGAAAATCGCCCAGTCCAGGCGATTTTCACAGATTTAAAAAAAGGGGCATGTTATTTATAGGTACCTTTTTACTAAATGCAGGACACTTTTAAAATTTTAAGTGATAAAAAGACGTTAATACCCTTGGTAGTTACCTTGGTGAAAAAAATTTTACCTACATTTGAACACCTTATTCATCCTCCTATGCCACAGCTCTAAACACCTCCATACATTCCTCCTCCCATTTCTTCTCCATTTTCTTCCTTCACCAAAAATAAGCTACATTCATTGAAGATCCATTTCTTCTCCATTGCTTGAGTTTCATGGTGGAAAATGCAAATGAAGATCCATATTACACGGTACGTATGACATTACAATTTGTATGGATTAAAGGTAGCACCTTTTTCATTGTTTTGGGTCACTGGATGCGAATCGCCCACGACGGGCGATTGTATCAGAAACAATCGCCCAGGAGGGGCGATTGTTTGTGATACAATCGCCCAAGGCCACCGATTTTCGTGGAAAAACGCGCCCAACACTGGCGATTTTATTGAAAAAAATCGCCAATGTTGGGCCTTTTTTTAAGTGGTAGGCGATTTTTTTTAAAAAACATAGGTGGCCTTTGGCGTATTTTTCCAAAAAGATCGCCCCACTCTGGCGATTGTTCTGGAAACAGTCGCCCACCCTGGGCGATTCTTTCCAATATAATCGCCAGGGAGAGGCGATTGTATTGGAAAAAAAGGCCCCCAGGTGGCGATTTTTTCCCTGAAATGGCCTTCCTCCATTTTTACACCGATTGCGGGAATTTCTAATATCATATTGGTTTGCTTGCCAGGCTCCGCACGTTTTGGATGAGGGAAACTGTCTAGATTACACGGATGTATTTACGACTGAGGAAGAGTTCACGACTCGAGCTGAGTTGATTGGTTGGGTTGAAGTCAGAGCTGCCGAGCATCGGTTTGATACGAAAATTACCTCTTCTAAAAAGGTGGAAGGGGCCTCTCAAAGGGAGAAGATGGAGAGTTGACATTTGTTGTGATAGATTGGGGGAAGTTAGAAGCAAAGCACCCCCCAGTTGAAGGGAAAATATCCCTAACAACACTAGTAGCAAGCTGACTGGTTGTCCTTTTAAAATATCAGGGAAAGAAATTAGTGGGGGTACCTGGAAGCTGAGTGTCATTAAAGGGCACCACAATCATGAATTACCCATGGTTAGAAACTGGCATCATAAGCAGTCCCAGTTGAATGACGAGGAAAAGGAGAAAATTGCAGAAATTATGAAGATAAATGTGGCTCCAAAGCAGATGTTGTCAAAACTGCGATATGACAATGCGACTAATGTCACACGTATCAGGCAGGTTTACAATGAAACGGCAAAGGTTAGAAGAGAAGAGAGGGGAGATTTAAGTCCTATACAGTATTTCTTGAAACTGATGCAGGATTACAGGTACTACAATTGGTACACAGCGGAAGATGAGCGTAACGCGCTTGAGAACGTGTTCTTCGCCCATGCGGATGTGCCTAGTATGCTTCGTACGTTTCCGTACGTTTTGTATATGGATACGACATACAAGACCAACCGGTATGACATGCCTATGCTTCAGATAGTCGCTCATGTTCCGACGGATCAATACATACATGTTGCCTTTGCTTTCTTGAGGGATGAGACATATCCAACTTACTTCTGGGCTATGACTAGGTTGAGGCAACTTTTTGATCCATTGAAATATCCCCATGTTGTTATGACGGACAGAGAGTCAGCTCTAATGAAAGCTGTCCACGTTGTTTTTCCCGAGTCTAAGCAACTACTGTGTAAACGGCATATTGCTATGGATGTGAGGAAGAAAACATTCATTGTGTGTACGGACAAAGATATATTAGATGAGTTTGAAGGACGGTGGAGAAGAGTTATGAGTGTTCTAACATATGAAAAGTTCACGAAAGCTGTGGAGATTATAGAGACCAAATATAGAGGCCGATGGATGTCCGTGGTTAATTATTTGCACCATACTTGGTTGGATCCCCACAGGACCAAGTTTGTCTTAGTGTGGACTAAAGAGATAAAACATTATGGAGGGCGCACAAACAACATGTGAGTATATTCAATTTTGTTGCCTACAGTTATATATATATATATATATATGATACCATTACACATTATTCCCTTATGTACAACATTACATTTGTTCGTCTTTCATAAATGCAGGGCTAAGAGTGCGCACGCAATGTTGAAGCACGCCATTAAAACTGATAGAGGTTCATTTCCTACAATATTTCTGGCTATAAATGAGATGATAAAGTTGCATTTGGGTGAGATACGTAGTAAAATGGAGGCATCCCGTAGCAAAACAATCAGTGAGGCTAATTACATGTTGTATAGTAGGATCAATGGCAGAGTTTCTTAAGATGCCATACTGTTGCTGTTACAAGAATACAAAAAGCGAGGTACAGTCTATGGGGCGAATAGTGAGATGTGTGGTTGTGAACTGCGAACCAGCTATGGCTTGCCGTGTGCACATCAGATGGTTGAAATGGCCAGGAATTACACACCTATTGATCCCTTCGATGTGGACCTCTTCTGGAGGACCCTATCTTTGGATGAGGGGAACATGCCTAGCGATGAGGAACGGCAGACAGCACAAGGTCGGCTGCATGAGATGTATGTGGAAGCCTCGCAGCGTCCGACTGCGGACATTTATAGGGTAGCGGGTGTCATGCACAACACTTTGCATCCAGAGATTGTTGACCTTGCAGATCCCATTCAAAGGCCACGTAGGGGAAGGCCGAGGAACAACTCGACGCAGCGAGACCTTTCTGGCTACGAGCATGCCGAGAGGGAAGCCGGCCTAGGCAGAGGCAGATCAAGAGGCAGAGGTACATATAGTTGTCATATCCTTTGCAATTGGTTTTTGTTTCACTTATTTATTATGATGCATCTATTGTTCGTGCATTCAAATACTATGTGCAGGTCGCAGCATGTCAAGTGGGTCATCATCCAGGAGTATTCGAATGACTCATAACGAATCCAACTGGCCTTTCAACCTCCCATCTTTGGTTAAACAGTTCGTGTTCGATTATGTCGTTGATTATAAAAATGTATTGGGTGATGGCCACTGTGGGTTCAGGGTAATCTCTAATTTCGTACATGGTGACGACTCACTTTGGTCGCAAGTCCGGCGGGAGATGTTACATGAACTTCACGCGTATGCATCATTATGGTTTGGCGTCCTCGGAGAAGCTATGTACTATAAAGCCATTCAAGTGTTGGATTACCACATAAGTCTGGCAACAGAGGACTTCTGGTTCGATACTTATCTTTTTGGACTACTTGTCGCCACGAGGTACCAGAGGGTAGTTGCTTTTTACGGAGAGGAGTGTTGCACCTTCCTTCCACTTCGATTGCGGGAGTCCGGGGTAAGTGATGATCCGACCACTTATATCACTATGGGACATATCCGGGGCAACCATTTCATTTGTTTGGAGACGAGAGGTGAAATCTTGTTGCCCCCTGTCAGTGTGCTGTGGAGACACCATAAAGATGACCTGATGGATGATTTGGAGGAAAGGTTAAAACCTCGATTGGATAGATATCAGAGCTTGTACGTTGCTAGCTTAGGCAATGTAGAAAGGGAACCCACAATAGTTATCGATTAGGGCTTAGGGATTTATGATTTCAAATTTATGGGATCCTCGGTTGTGTTTGTATTGACATATAGATGTATTGTATATTTAGAATATATTTGTGATGTTGATAATTATTGCAATAGTTTATGGCGGTTAGGTGTGTATTGCCATTTACATTCCGATGGGAATTATTATAAGTCAGTTAACTTGTATAGAAATGTTTGGGAATGTGGGTTGTTGTTGAAGTGACAATTTGGATGAATGAGGTGCTGTCAGCAGAGAAAACGCCTGAATGGGGCGTTTTTTTCTGAGGAAAACGCCTGAGAGAGGCGTTTAAATCCAAGAAAAACGCCTCTGTCAGGCGTTTTTCCGGAATAAAAACGCCTAATATAGGCGTTTTTCTTGGATTTAAACGCCTCTCAGAGGCGAATAAGTTCAAAAAAAAGGCCTATATTAGGCGTTTCTAGTCCAGAAAAACGCCTGACAGAGGCGTTTTTATTGGATTTAAATGCCTGACTTAGGCGTTTTTATCCAGAAAAAACGCCTAAGTCAGGCGATGATAAGGGAGAAAAACGCCTGCTTGGGGCGTTTATCTTGCTTTCAGTGTTGTTCCTCATGCGATTTGATACAAAAACAACGGCGCATTGAACTCAACAATGTTACCTACATCCGGGAACGCAAAATTTTAACTAAAACAGTGCTACTGTGTTTAGGTTGCATGAAATTTGGGCAGAGTCTCCCCTGTATACGAGCACCTGAATCCCTGTTCATACAACATAATGGATCACTAAATTGTTTTCTGCACTTCAATCAATGACACACCCAATAAAAGGCAATAATTCGACATTTCTATTGTATTGGGGAGTGAAAAAAAAAAACAATCATCCAGCGTTACACTAAAATCACATTATACATAATCCAAACATAAGGAATACAATGCAACTAAGGCTGAAATGGAGGTCGCAGCGAGAGTTGTTCCAGTCCCGGCATCAGTCCCTCCAAGTGATACGCAACATCTGCAATAGCCTGCCTACGTGTCTCAGGGTTGACAGCGTGTTCAACCCTTGGATGAAAATAGACTGCCCGAGAGGCTAAATACTAAAGTCGCTGTAACAAGTAAAATGACGCTCGCAATCAGCAACTAGTAAGACAAATAAATGTAAGAATAAAATAAAATAAAACATCATCATAAACTCACTGCATTGAGGGACAACTGGGTAGGATCAGGAGTGTATTCCTCGACAGGACCACTACTGACGCGGATGTGCGAACGCGACCGGAAGTACTCAAGGTAATCCTCGCTTGCTTCGTCAGTATACTCCGCCCTCTTCATGTCTCGTAGAAGTCTTGTATGCGAGATTTCCCAACCACTTAGATCCACAACGTATTTGCAGACATACTTCTTTGTCTCTGGGCCTCTATAGCACTCCTTCGGTTTGAAGACACGAAATGGAACTTTTTGGGCGTATCCGAACTGTCTTAACACCCAATCCGGCATATAGGGCTCTTCAACGTTAACGGAATATATAAGGCCCATATACAAGGAGATTTTATGGACCAATGCCAGATTGGGCTCAAATGGGATCCAATTAACCTGGCCGATTATGAAATAAATCACCAAATGTAGCACAATAACATAAAAGAACTGTTCGTAATCACAAAGAATGGACATATTATCTCGTTCGGCTGCAGTGCATCTAGGGCCCTCCTGTATGCCTCCAAATCATATTTTGCAACACGCTTCTTCCCAGTACCAACTTGCCATTTCATTGCCGCCGGCCATCCAGTATTCCACGACCGCTTCTTTGGTGGGCTAAATGTGGGGAAGTATTCATATATCCAACTCTAATAATAATGAACAGAAGAACAATCAGGACATATCTTGTAACGAAATACATCAAAGTATGACAAGGAAAGCAACATGTAAAGTGACAAACCTGAAGCAAAGTCAAACAAGCAGAAAACTGTGCACTATGTGCCCTCGAAGCTTTCCCAAGTTGGCGGTATAAGTACGCCAATGTGGCAGCTCCCCACGAGTAATCACTTACTGTCTCGATATCGCGAAGGAAACTTAAATACTGCGCAGAAACGTAAGTTTTAGACTTATCCACAAACAGGGAAAGCCCTAAAACCCACAATAAATAACCCGAGGCAGCATTAACTTTGTCAAATCTCCCGGCACAGTTCGCCTCAATGGTTGCCAACTTCACAAAGCCAGGCCTATCCATTTTTACTTCATCATTCCCCAACACAGCTGCAACATCTGTCGCTATTTGTGTAGTCTTTGTTTTGCCATAAATGGGCCTACCCCCCAGCGGAATGCGCAATATGTATGCAACATCATGCAATGTGATTGTCATCTCCCCGAACGGCAAGTGGAAAGAGTTGGTCTCCGGATACCACCTCTCCACAAACGCACAGAGCAAAGTGGCGTCTAACTCATCATGCATGCATTGGACTAAATGGGCCAATCCTGACCCCTCAACAAGCTTTTTCATCGCTTCATCGGCCGGCCAATTTTTCAATCGATCGGCCCCATTATGACATTTCAGTATCCCCTGTTCCTACACAATGTAAACAACGAAATAAAACCAGGGGATACAATTCCTAACGCATTTAATTTGTAAAAAAAATAATAATAAACCGTGCAACCTTTCTTTATTATGTCATTATGGATCACAAGTAACGAAGCAAAGATAATTAGCAACGTAATAATTCAATGAACATCGCATTTGAACGTGCACAATTTAATAGAATTACCTCTCCATGCCAGACGTGGTAGGCAATGTGGCCTTTGAAACTCAAGAGCAACTCAGGGATTACAGGACCACCTTCTAGCGGATGGTCCAGCTCCCTATATTCCTTCCACCCTTCAATCGCTGCCCTAGCCTCACTGCCCATGAGTCCTTTCCCAGCTCTCCTACTTGGTTCGCTGCTTGTATTAGCCCCTTCAGCATCACTTCTTCCATAAGCTCTCTCGCCGTCACCATCATCGTGGGACATCTCAACATCTGAAAATGGTGGGGCGAAAGGTTGTTCTATAAAGGACGCCCCAATGTACTCATGTCCAGACACTGAATGTTGAAATGAGTCTTCAGTTATAGGAGCAATGACATTCACTGTCGCAGAAGATGCAGGCGATCGTGCAACCACCTTCCTCGAACGCTCAGATGCCGTTGGATGAATACGCGGGGGCATTTTCCGCCTCTTGATTATAAGGCTCCCCGGATTTATCCGGATTAACACTCTCCCGGGATGGTTCCGGATTACTACTCTTACCGGATTTGGATCTTTTTCCCGTCCGACGGAATATATTACCTTTAAATCTGTCCCCCATCTGCACTAATAGAAAATCATAAACACACAACATTTTATATGTAAACAATTTTCAAAACTAAATAGAACTGGAACAAATTCCTCGTGGAGGCGTTTGTTTCGGAAACAAACGCCTCGTGGAGGCGTTTGTTTGTGGAACAAACGCCTCGTGCAGGCGTTTGTTTCTGAAACAAACGCCTCGACGAGGCGTGTGTTCCACAAACAAACGCCTCCACCAGGCGTGTGTTCCAGAAACAAACGCCTCGTGGAGGCGTGTTTTTCGGGAACAAACGCCTAGGTACGCCGCTTGAAGGCGTGTTTTTCTGCAACAAACGCCCCCTGGAGGCGTTTGTTCCAGAAAAACACGCCTTCAAGCGGCGTTTTTCTCTGGACCATACGCCACCGGGAGGCGTTTTCCCTGGTTCTTCACCGGGAGAACGGTTTTCCCGAAGTTCAACCACTAAATTTTCCCTACTATTGTTAACATCACAGCCGGTAACGCAACTTAGCCACTAAAACATTACTAAGCAACCAAAACAATGCAATCTTTCAAGTTTCAAGCCAAAATTTCCATTCACTTCAAAAAATGGAACCAATTACACATCCAACATACATGCACATTGCACAATAATTCTAATTATGCACGAAAGGGCCGAGAAACGCAGCAAACATGCATTCAAAACCTTGCCCATGAACAAAACAACAACCAATTCACTTCAATTCCAACATTTGGAACAAAATTTAAAAACTGAAAAAAAAACTCCACACACCTAATTAAAGCTTCCCCGTGAGCGTGGAATGGCGCGGCACAGAGAGGGAAGAAGAGCTGGAAATGGAGCTTCCCACAGCTGGGATGTCGCCGGAAATGGAGAAGCCGAGAACTTTGAAGACACCGGAAATGGAGAAACCGAGAACGTTGATAACTTTGAACTTTGAAGACACAGCCGAAGCTGAAGCGAGGAGTAGTTATGGGCCAGTAAAAAATTTCTTTTTACTTTATAAGGTGGAGGGTATTTTGGTCTTTTCACACCCTAACATTTAAAAAACTGGCATCTATTTAGTAAAATGTGGCCTGTAAATAATATTTCCGTAAAAAAATTGGGTAATTTTTTTATAAAGTTAAAAACTATAAAGAGCAAAAATGTAAATTTACGTATAAAAATTTTAAAAAGTGGCCTAAGAATAGTAAAAGGTGAACTGCTGATAACAATCTCCGTCCAAACAACACCTAATAAATCATTTGCAAATGCAAGTTTTGAAATCAAAAGAAACATGCCCACTTGTCTTTTCAATTTAGAAGTACCAAACGGAGGAAGTAATTAAACCTAAATGAACTTATGCCAATTGCGAAGAATAAATAGAAGAACAAAAAAGAAGACTGAAAAGAAAAGAAAAGAATAGGAAAGAAAGATTAGGAGAAAAAGAAAAATGACCGAACCATCGTCTTCGTCGTCGTCGGCGCTGTCATCGTGGTTGTCGGGAATGCTATCCGGCAAGTCCGACGCCGAGATAGAAGAGTTATTGGACCGCATGCTTACTCGCTTTGCTCTCTGCGACGATTCAAAACTCCAAGACTTGCTCTCCAAGCTTCTCCCACTTTCCATCTCCTCTCTGTCTTCGAAATCTCAATCCGTCAGAAACAAAGTAAGTTGAATGGAATTTATTTATTTAATTAATGTTATTTCATTTCAAATGTCAAAGAGAACTTCTTGTTCCGTGGGAATCTTATTTAAGTGTTTCGTGGTTGATTATGCATTTAGTTATCGAATTAAAGCTTATGAAGTTGATAATTTCGGCTTGAACTTTGAATTTAATGTTTTTGTTATTATGATCTGTTTACGATTTACAAGAAGTCTACCAATGTGAAAAAATGGTATTTTATTGAATTGTTGTTGAGGTAGGGACTGCTCAATTTAATGTTGTGGGCTAAAGAATGCTGATTTCCACTTCTTTTTGTTTGGCTCTTGAGGTTCTAAAGGAGGTTTAGAATATTGATATTTACTATTCACTGTATTGTAAAGTGAATTAATGTTCAATTATTTACATTTTGTTGATTTAGGAAATCTTATTACATTTGATATTATGGACTTCGATGGTGTGAATGAGGGTTTTATTAATTTGTTATTGATCAGAAAGGTACTCCTTATGCTTTAGGTTCTTGAGATTCTAAGCCATGTGAACAAGAGAGTAAAGCATCAACCGGAGATTGGACTGCCATTACTGGCGTTGTGGGAACTGTATTTGGAATCTAGTTCTGCTCTCATGGTTAGGAACTTCTGTGTTGTATATATTGAGATGGCAATTGATCGTGCACCTAAACAGGTATGGACCAGTCACAGGGCATAACATGTGTGACTTAAAGAAACAAAAAAAGTTTCATTGAATGTAAATTTCTCTCACTTCTACCCATTGGCTTTATTTACTTTGTTTTTATTTTTATTTGATTTGATTTGATTCATTTTTTCTCAGGATAAAGAAAACTTGGGTCCTGCTTTTCTTTCTGTCATTTCGAAGCTTCCTTCTCAGCACCAGGAAATATTGTTGAGAATAACTACGAAGGTTTTCTTGAATTCTTTTGTATATTAATTGTAGTTCTTGTCTATTTTTCTTGATTACAACAACAGCAAATAAGCTTTTATCTCACGATTTGTTGTTGGTTATCTGGATCATAAGTGGATTGCATATCCAAAGTGAGTCAATTTAGAAAATGACCAACATGTTACAACTAGGACTTGGTCTAAAATTAGGTCTCATGTGGTAGCTTTTATATATTATTTCAAACATTGAAGATATCTTGATATTAACTTAACAAATGGAAACGAGGGATTCTTAAATCAAAAGTTGAATTTACTGCTATCCATGTGGAATAGTTTCATTGTATTACTCATAGGCAGTTTAATAAGCCTTCAAGTTAGTCATAAATAAAAGGAGTTATACCATATTACCTCTTGAAATGAAGAGAACAACATTTACTTATTTATCTCTTTCCTTTTGGTAAGACAGTACCTGTGAGCTATATTCCTTTGTTGACTAATGAGACACTTGTATGCTTTCTGCTCTTTATATTGCTATCTTGATCTTGAAGTCAAACTATTTGTACGTTATTTAGACAATGGTAGCACTTCATCCATCAGTATTTTCTTTGTTTTTATCTTGCTTGGGAGACAATAGCTTTCGTGTCTACTTGACAAGAAGCTGCTGAGTTCTTATTTCTTTCTTTATTTTAGGTGATTGGTGAATGCTATTCAACACAAATTGGTGATGTAGTTGCTGAAAAGTATAAAGAAATTGTTCATTCACAGGATAGGGATATATTTGTTGATTTTTGTCTTCACACTCTCTTATATCAGTCAACATCTCAGAGGTTGGACAAAAAGCTTCTTTGCATTTCTGAATATATTTCGTAGTTACTGAACAACTTGTAAATAATCAGAAGGTTTTTATCATTTACAGTGGAGGCCCAGCAGGGCTTTCAATAACTCAGCGGGACCGCGTTCGTGGTAAAAATACATTGACAAGTGATATTCTTCGAAATATGAAGGTGAGATAATTGAAACCTAAGCTGAATTTATGGGTAGAGTTATACTAGTACCACTAATCTGCATTTATCTGTTTCATTTCTCTTCTGTCTTACGTGATCACCCTATTTTTATTGCTCAGTTAGCCATCTTAAATGTTCTTGAGGCTATGGAGCTGCCGGCTGAACATGTCTATCCTCTCTATGTTGCTGCCTGTGTAGACAGGTACTCATTTATTTTCTTGGAGGATAGTTTGGGAATTGTATACCTTATGAAAATAACCTTTAAGACTACCTCTGTGCATAATAACTTAAAAAATGATATTGAGTTTTTTGAATTTCCTTGTTTAAGTCAGGAATCAGTTTCGAGAAGGGGTGATGAGCTTCTGAAGAAGAAAGCTAGTGGGGCTAATCTAGAGGATACCAAGCTGATTGGCAGATTGTTTTTACTGTTCAACGGTATGAAATGTGGTTTTTCTCCCTTTTAAGCTGAGTAGGTTTAGTCCTTGTTGCTTGTTTGCTTGTGATTGCTTGTTAGTACTTTATTCTTCTTCCTGGTCTGGGACCTGGACTTTGTATTTCAGTTAAATCAATGTTTCTAGCATGTAGTTTATCACATTTTCACCAAGAGGAGTATCTGGAAAATCTTGAGATATCTGAAAGCACTATTCATGTAGTTGACAAGTTCGTGTAAGTGCTTTAGAAGGGAAAGTTCTAATTTGGCTTAGCTTGGACTATCATGTGCATGAGATTGTAGGTTGTTGCATACTTGATAACAATTGCTGCAAGGGACTAGATTTTACCATCTTGTATAATGTAATTCAGTAACAACCACTTCCTGGGCTGCCCTACAAGAGGAAGCCTTTTGAGATTTGCTTGTTTAGATAGTACATCATGGAAATACTGAATACATATGAATCTGGAGGAACCTAATTGCTGTGTAACTTATGCAGTCTGACAAGGAGCTCTGAAGTTTCTTACTTTGTTTTCCATTTAAGGACTGGAATCTGAAGTTGGGCCAAAGTTTCCAGTGAGACTTATCTGATGGTGACACTGCATTAGGAAAAATATTCTTTTAAGAAAAAATAATTGTTTCTGCTATTGGCAGGAACAATGGGATTCATTCAGTGATGAGATACACAGATTAAATTGTTTTAGGAAATACTGTAAACAGAACCCTCAATTTGTATGAGGTGGAAGCTTTCTGGCATTTCTTGAGAAACAATTTGGAAGCTTACTGTCTATCTTCCTTCAGTATGTATTTCCAACAGGAAGTATTAAAGATACTTAGCATTTGCCTCTCTATGAGCTTATTATGATTAGTAGCTTTTTTTGTTGTACCTCTCCTCCCCTGCCCTTCCTTTCCTTTCCTTTTTCTTTTATTCTTTTAACAGATTTTATTGATGTGAAATTTTCAAAGTTTGCTCCTGGAAACCCAATACTTCTCAAGTATTTAGCTGTATCTTTCCTGATGTCTTGTTTTTATTTGTGGTTTTGTATATTGGCATTTGCTTAGACTAGGCTTCGGTAATTGGAGAAGGGACTTCTCTTATGTATTATAGCCCTGTAGGCATCCTTTATTGCAACATTTCTCCTCTCCATACACAAGGAGGTCTGTCATGTTCAAGCTTTAGTGAATTTTATAATCTTTGCATCCATGTTCTTGGCCAGTAGAGATCAGGATGAGACCTAGAGAATTTTGCAAGAACTCAATTTAGTTATCTTTCCTTCTCCAGGACGACTTCATATTCTGAGATGCACTAGGTATCCTACTGGTTCTTTTTCCGTTAGATCTTTAACTTCAGTCCTATGAGATTGTGGGATTCAAGAGACATGGAATGAATTGCTATGGTACAGGAACTACATTCCTATGTTTCTTTCAAGGGAAGTACAGGCTATTACAGTGCAGAGTTTGTACAAGATGATTGGCGCCTTCTATATTGCAGCTACCATGACTGCAACATTCGTTTTTCAAATGCCCTTATGCTTCCTGTATTTAGTTTCCTGTTCAAGTATCCATTTGGATTGTCATGGTACCTCGTGTGGTTTGAGGAGCTTGAGTGGCTAACGGAAAACTAGAGGCAGAAGAGTCCTTTGAACTAAGGGTATGTGGCCTAGCTGCTACAATTTGTTATCTATTTGTAAAGTAATTTAGAGTTTATGACCGGCAAAGTAAGCCTAGAGGATTAGTGATCAGTAATATTCTTGAAATGTTCACATCTGTGGATGGTTGGAGGATTTGCATTAGTTTACACATGCTATTGGGAACTTAGTGCAGTGTGGAGCTCAAGCTATTTGCTCTAATGTCTAGGTCAATTAGCTTATCTACTACATTGGTGATAGTTGGTTAATCTTGTCTTTGATGTGGTATGGATCTTTTATGCCGCATGAAGTGAGATAGATAGGCAAAATAATGATAGACCAGCCTATTCTGGCTGAGTGGTACTCCACCTATAATCTTGCTTAGGCTGTTATTTTTAAAATTGTGTCTGTTTGTTCTATGCTGTGTATGTACTCTCTTCATTCTATATCAATAAAACCTTTTATTCCCCTTTGATTTGTAGTGACTTAAATGGTGCTATCCTCCATTCTTCTTGATGGCGATCCATATAGCTAACCCCTTATAATAGGATAAATGCTTAGTTTTTGTTGTTGGTGGTGTTAGAATTGACTTCTAGGGTTTTGTACATAAGGGGTTATGCATTCAATAATATCTTTCAAGTTCTTGGGTGATTTTCTTAATCTTTTAATTCACCAAAAAGAGTACTAAAAGGAGATTGTTATCAGCAGGTCACCTTTTACTATTCGTAGGCCACTTTTTAAAATTTTTATACATGAATTTACATTTTTGCCCTTTATAGTTTTTAACCTTATAAAAAAATTACCCAACTTTTTTAAATCTGGGAAAATCGCCTGGCCGGGGCGATTTTCTCTGGGAAAATCGCCTGTACTGGGCGATTTTCCCAGAGAAAATCGGTGTCCTGTGGCGATTTTCCCTAAAAAAAAGGCCACAAGACGGCTTTTTTTTCAGATTTTTCCGGTCATTCGTCGGAAAATCGTTTTTCCGGCGAACAACCACTAAATTTTTGAAAAATCGATTTTTTTTAGGGAAAATCGCCTGGCTTGGGCGATTTCAGGCGATTTTCCCAGATAAATTCGCCCAAGGCCAGAGAAAATCGCCTGGTCTGGGCGATTTTCCCTGAGTTAAAAAAGTTGGGTAAATTTTTTTTTTTAAAGTTAGAAACTATCAAGGGTATATTTGTCTTTTCACCACTTAAAATTTTAAAAAGTGTCCTGTGTTTAGTAAAATGGTACCTGCAAATAACATGCCCCTACTAAAAAGGTCCAGGTCCTTTACTCCTTTCTTTACTGGTTTTCAGTGTATTCTTTGTGTTACATCATGCTAAATATTATTGACATATGCCTGTTATGTAGGCAATACTGGAGCTGATCAGTTTCCTCAAGAATCTAGAGTTAATCCAGGGAGTTCGGCTTTGAGAGTGAGGCTGATGTCTATCTTTTGTCGATCAATTGTTGCAGCGAATAGTTTCCCATCAACTTTGCAGTGCATTTTTGGCTGTATTTATGGTATGAATACTTGTTCCAACAAAATTTCTTCTATACTTCTCATATTATTCTAGGAATGGAACTTGGTTGTGTTCAGGGGTTACATATTCTATTTATCCATTTAAAAACAATTACTTAAAGACTATCTCTGCATCAAGGTGGGTTGTATAACTAGCAAGTTCTGCTACAATGTGATTGTAACCTGAAGGGTCTCATTTCTACTGCTGTCTTCACAACCTTGTGCCACCACTTAAATAGCGTCCCACACCAAAAGACTATTCTGTGTCGTACAATTTATTTTTGGTTGCATTGTATATAGTACTGGACTGATGTTCTTGGGTGTCACTTTACTTGATTAAGTTAACTCTATATAGATAAAAGGAAAACTGGACTGATGTTCTTGGTGCCAGTTTTCTTGAAAAAATTAATTCTCTGTAGATAAGAGAACCCTTTTTACTTTTTATTGTAACATAAATCTTTTTTTTCCTAGAAGAAAACTTTGCAACAGTATGTTGGCTGAACTATGATTTTAGCTCACACTTTTTTTTTGTATTTGGTAACCCTAAACTTTTTCCTATTTAGTTATTGTAATGTGCTTGGTTTGCTGGAAATGCTAAACAGGAAGTGATACCACCTCAAGGTTAAAGCAGCTGGGAATGGAGTTTACAGTGTGGGTATTTAAACATGTAAGTATTTCATTAATTGTTAACCATTCATTTTTCCTTTTAAAATCTGTATCCTTTTCTTCATGCTTCTAGAGAAGTCTTCCTAGTGGTAGTTAAGTTATTAGATTGCTTATTTTTGACAAATGAATTCGATCTGAGTGTTGCATTTGTATAGATTCCTCTATGCCAGATGAAATTTTCTCCTTTTTGGTTGTGCATGCTAGAAATATATCTATATCCCACTATTTGGCTTAATGTTCAGTATGAACACTATTTGATTAGTCATAGCATGGCATGTTATGTACTCACTTGTGAGTCTGTAGAGAATTATTTGGGTTGAATTGTTGAGCCTGCTGCAGATTTTTGAGTGAGCAATCCTTAAAACTTACTATATTCAAGATCCTCTGCAATATTGTGTTGAAAACAGCTTTGCTGAAATAGGTAAGTCTAAGAAGTGGTCTCTCCTTAATTCAATCTGAAAAGATAAATTTTATTTTCTTTTCCGAATTTCTGTATCTCTAAGCTTCATGTACAAGCTAAAATATTGTTGCTAATTGAAACTGTGGTCTTTAGTGTCTATTTAATTATAAGCAGAAGTGCTTGATACCAATAACTAAAAAGAACCCTTTTGCTTTAACAATCTTGGAAGTTGGGCCAATTTGTATCCTTGTGTGATTTCAGAAATAGGTTATTTTCCAATATCCCCATAGTTTGGCAAATGTTTAAGGAATCCATGTGGTTATAAGACCTACTCATTGTCTCTGTTTAGTATTGGGTAAAGTTGAAATGATAAATTTTCAGCTATATTTCTCAACTTTCTTCCTCCCTTTACACAAAATGCAGATTACACTAAAATATGCAGCCATGGCCGCAACTCGTCTTCCCAACCACCAAAAGTTGTGGTTTTGCTGTAAAAAATATTTCTTATAGCTAAGGGATTATATTTTCTCTCAAATCTTGATGGATTTGTATATATGAAATCAAATTTGTACTCTTCCTCCCCTAAAAAACTTTTTTGTCAACAAACTTTATAAGCTTCAACATCAACCTCTGGAGTTGAAAATTTCTCTGTTTTTATTTTTTTGTATTACTATACATTTTTGCTTCTAAACTACAGTAGGGAATTGAGTGATTAGTGTGGTTTAAGAAGTTCAGTGCTGAGCTCTGACCCCCCCTCCACGGCCTTTTAAATTAGAGAAAGAAATCGTAAAGTGTCCAAATCTGGGTTTTCAAGCTGCAAACATAAATTAGAAGACTAAAAATTATAAAGGAACTATTTATGGGTTTCTTTGTGATTTCAATACTTGTTTGCAGAAAAAGATTCAGTTTTCTATTTTGACAGATAAGTTTTTCAAACAAAGTGCTTTCATAATACCCACAACCTCGGGGATGCAATTGGGTTTACATCTGTAAAGGGTTCCTTTTGACCTTTCCACTTTAAGGGGATTTTGGGTAAGTATTTCAATGATTTGAGATTTTAATCTTGCTTTCCTTTTAGTTGTGTTATTTCTAGTGGGTTTTGAGATTTTGGGAAACTAAGGCCATGTTTGGTAACTTGGCTCAAATCAAAGTTTGAACCTTATTTTGTATTTTATAATAATTTCTCATTGTTTCCAATAAGCCTTTTTACGTTTTCAATAAACCGTTTAACATTTCCAATACACCTTTTTAAATTCCCAATGCAATTTTAAAAAATCACAACCCAAACCAAGGTTTGAACCAAACCTTGATACCAGATGGGGCTTAAACCTTCAATCATTTGAGTGGATTTCAGCTTGAAGGTACACATATGTACTTACATGCAGATTTGAGAAACAAAATTACATCTACTTGTGATTATCTTCTCTTTTTATTTTAATGCTTGACTTTCACGAACTTACTAGTGTACTATACAATAGCTTTTTTTTGCCTATAAGCATTTGGGATATCAAGACTGGGGATGTCAATTGTCAAGTAAATCCATGTTTAAGAGTATGGGGTTCCTTAAAAGACTTGAGCTATGTACCTTGACGCCTTTTTCCTATTCTTTGCGTTGAATCTGCTTTGTTGCTGCTGAGAATTATTTGAAATTTGTGGAAGCCGAAGTCAAAAACTAGTCCTGTTAATAGTTTAAGCTTTGCAAGTTTTAGTGATTCCACTAGATATGCAATACCTCTAGAAGTTACTTCACTTGTCTTTGCATGTGAAAAATAGTGCCTAATATAATGCTCGCATATGCATGCTGATCTGAAGGAAGCTACTTTTAATCTGGTGAGAGGGTTTGAAGTGAGTCTTCATGAATTGGTTGGATGGTTCAAGTAGTGATGATAATAACAGAGGGCTTTAAATGAGAATTATATTAGGATATTAAACTACTACAGCATTTACTCCTGTTCATTTTGCATGCTTTGTCTTCTGGATTGTGCTCTTTTGTTGTCCAATGTGAACAGAGTTTCTTGGGTGGTTGATATTCTCCTTTGGGGTTGACAATGTTTAATTGTATATGTGTGCTCATTTGTGTCTTCCCTTAGAAAAGAGAAATGACAAAAACATGAGAAAAAATATGTTAGTGGACCAATATAATGCCTGGAGCAGAGTGAGCTGCTACCATACAAACTCATCTTGAACTTAGATCCGCATTGGGGGATGCTGCAATAATGTCAGGGGAACTGTGTGTGGTGGATCTCTTCCATGAGTTTGAGTAATAATGGATTCAAAACTTCATGGTTTCATAAACCTGAGTAATAATGGATTCAAAACTTCATGGTTTCATAAACCTCATCTGTAGTCCCCTTCTAAGAGTTTCTAAGATTATTTCAGTAATGGATTCTAGAATGAAGCTATTGCATCTGTAATGTCCTAATAGTTTCAAAGATTATTTCAGTATTGGGTTCAAGAATGAAGGTACAATTTTCTAGGGTTGTTGAAGTAATGATCTTGGAAAATCAGTTGCTAATTGAGGTTCTAATTGTTGCTATCAAGACAAGAAACGGACATATTCATGTAAAGCCAATTCCTGTGTCATCTATGTTTTGCATGGCCTTATATGTGTGCCTTTTTTGTCTGCTATGTCCATGAAATGCAGGCAAGGGCGGATCAGTTAAAACTTATGGGCCCTGTCATACTCACTGGTATTTTAAGCTCACTGGATAGTTATTCAACATCCGAACCAGGTTTCCACTAAAAATATTCAAAATTCTGTTTCACTGGAAACACGTCTTTTCTATCAGAAGTAAAGGCTTTCCCTTGCTGATACCTCATTCTTACAGATGCTATTGCTAGGGAGACAAAGACTTTTGCCTATCAAGCAATTGGGTTGCTTGCAGGGCGTATGCCTCAGCTTTTCAGGTATATTAATTATTTCCAATCCCGTCACCTGCCATAGTTTCTAGCTCTCACTGATCTTGTAACGTGACCTTCTGTCTGTTTCTGTTAGAGATAAAACTGATATGGCTGTTCGATTGTTTGATGCACTGAAAGTGGAAGCTCAGTTTTTGCGTTCAGTTATTCAAGATTCCACCAATTCTCTGTCTTTGGCATACAAGGTAGTAAAGTTTGTTGGCTAAAGCATTTGGACCTTATTTCTTTGTTTTCTTTATTGTTTTCTCCTTGTCACAGGGTGCACCCTCAAATGTATTGAAGAGCTTGGAGTCCCTTCTTCTAAAAAATTCTCAACTGGTACTCTCGTGACAGCCCTATTCCCATCCGGTTTGGCAGTTGGAGATTAGATTGTCTGTGAGATTGCTATGTTCTTTTCTTTATTTACAATAATTAACATCTTTTGCATTGAAGGAACAAAGTGAGGTACGATTTTGCGCTGTAAGATGGGCAACATCTTTATTTGACTTGCAGCATTGCCCGAGTCGATTTATTTGTATGCTTTCCGCTGCTGATCCTAAATTGGACATAAGGTATGTTAGCATGTTTGTGCAGTGACTACTTGCTTTCACAGGTGCACAATATTCCTATGCTTGTTTGGGCCTCATATAACTTGCTATTGTTTATTATATTAAGCTTTAGTTTATAGTTGGTAGTCAGTAGTTTTCTACTTTTATGCTCTTCCTAAGATGGTTTGGACACGTTCTTAGGAGATCCTTAGAAACCCCAGTACGATGAGTAGAAAACAGAGGCATTAGTTAATATTAAATGGGGAAGGGGAAGACCTAAAAAGAATTGGAAAATAATTATAAAAAAGGACATGTTATACTTAAATATAAATGAAACAATGTGTCTCAAACGTACGCGATGGTGAGATATGATCTATAAAGGTGGGGTGAACGTTTAGTTTGTTGTAATTGTTGTTAAGCTCTTCGTAATGCATACCCATTTCTGTTTCTGCTGTTCATCTCAGAGGATGATTTGCATTGTGGTAGCTTTTGTTTGAATGCTTATTGAGTAAAATCCGTTGTATGTTTGAGCTTCATGTAAAAATGCTATTCTTATATATGAAACTGCAAAGGAAATATACTGGTACCGTTGACAAATATCTCTACATTCTTGTTGTTTCTCATCCATTGGGATGGCCATGATGCGAAAGCACCAGACTGTTAAACAAGTGTTGTTTATGTTTCTTTTCAGGCCTTCTATTTTTACTGTATTTTTCTCACCATCTCATCCTCTCGTGTACTATCCTATCAGAACCACCGTGTTGCCTGCAAGGATTTAAATTTTTTTTTTTTTTAATTAGCATCTTTGTTCGCTTCAATATAAAAATATGAATATTTTAGAAAAATAATTTCTCCATAGAATGATATGCTATTTTGATATTTCTGTAGCTAGTTCAAGATGAATATCCCATTTTTACGTGCCATAATAGTGTTTTCTACAATAGCAATATAAGTTAATAACAAATGGTGTTAGTTGCTTTGCTTTCCATTGAAAGTTAGAAAATGGAGATTGGTGGCTTGTAATCTACTCTTCGCATTATTATGTGATAAATCTAGGTATTTTGGGCTTGTTCTTTTTGACGGGTTTGAGATTTGTTTTGAAAACTAGTTTTGTGAAAATAATTTTATAATGTAAAAAGTGTATTGAAAATGTAAGAAGGTATCATTGAATAGTAAAAAGTTGTAATGGAAATGATGAAAACTAATTATAATATATTAAAGTTACTGTTGAACTAAATCTCAAACCAACACCAAAACTTAAAGAATAGGACCTTTACTTTACACTGTTCTTGCTGGGCTTCTACTCTGTTATTTCTTCACAAAGAAAGACATTTAGGGCCTATTCGTTTGGAAGTTTTGCAGGCTGGTTTTGCAAGACTATGGGTTTCAAAAACTGTTTTAAAACCAAAACCTTGTTTGGCACGGGTCCAAAACTTTGTTCTACAAAACCTTATTTCAAAAATAAGTTCTTTTTTTAATGCCAAAAATTATTTTTTTTCTAGACTTAAACTTTGAGGGAAATTTTGTTTGCTACGTATACCTTTCCAAACAAGATTTTAAAAAAACTGACACCCAAAAGTCTCTTACTAAACATAGTTTTTGAAAACAATTTTTAAAAACCTTTTTGGTTGCTTGTCTTTGAAAACATGTTTTTGAAAATCTATTTTCCAAACCTCTCTCAAAACTTTCTAACGAACAGGCTCTTATATTCAAATTGCATGAGAATATGCATTTAGAAGAAATGGAAGTGTAGACGTGAGCTATTATTTTGGAAAGAAGGAACTTCAGTTTCTGGAATAATCAGGAGCCTTGCAAGGAAGTTGAACGGCCAAGTTACCCAACATTCCCTTCTGCTTAGCTTTAATGACTTATGGACTCTTTGGCTAAGCATGACATCATATTTTACAGATACATTATCCATCTCCTTGACTAGAAAGTTTCTAGTTTTTGGCATTTAATTAGGATTGAAAATGTTGATACCTGATATTCATCCAGGGATATGGCTTTGGATGGTTTGTTTCCTGGTGAAGATCCAAGAAAGACTCTGAGTGAAGGATTGAACTTGAGGTACCCAAAATTTGAAGACATGTTAGACTGTATTCTGAATGAGCAGCCAGCACTTGCCGGTGATGTCGAACTTGGGGACTCAAAGCTACCTTTCCTTTCAGCAACATATGTAGCCATGATCAAATTTCTGTTGAAGTGCTTTGAGACAGATGTGAAGCAAAATAAAGTATTAGAAGATTCAAAATTTTTGTATTCAGTGGATAAGTTCTGTTTACTTCTAGAACGTGCTATGGCATATGAAGGATCTGTTGAGCTTCATGCTGATGCTTCCAAAGCATTGATAACAGTTTCAAGCCATGTTCCACAGGTATGTTGTGTTGGAATTCAAAAGTTAAAATATGAAATGCAGTACCTTCCTTTTTCTAACAAATGGCATTATGGCATGCTTGGTTTTGTATCATGGTCCATATCTGTAGGTAGTTGCATCTAGGTATGCTGATAAAGTGTCATGGCTTAGGCCATTACTTGGTCATGTGGACTTTGGAACACGTGAATCTATGGCGCAATTGCTTGGCATTGCCGCCTCTGCCCTTCAAGTTCCTGCTTCCTCTGATCTGATTAGCGAACTTATTAGCTCAATTGGCGGGACACTAAAGTTAAGGTTTGAGCTTCTTCTTACCAGATTTGTCTTTGCCTCTTGGTTCAAAGAACTATTTGTAATTGAGGTCATTGTTGACATTATTAGTTGGTCCGTTTCGGTTTCTTAGGTTTGAGATGCAACATGGAGTGATATGTGCTTTAGGCTACGTTACAGCAAATTGCTTGTTGAGAACCCCCACTGTAAGTCTATTTTCTTTCATTTGAGGAACTTTTATGATGCTCTCTAAAATGACGTCAGAACTTTAATATGCTTGTGACTTTTGGTTGTGTTTTCTTTATTACCAGTAGTGATGTATGAACACCACAGTTGTTACATGTGAATCACTTCTGAAAAAAATGGGTTGTTTAATCTTTTACATTTTCTTAAAAATTATTTATACATTATGTTATTATTATTTTTTGTGGTCATTGGCAGTGGGGACCTTAGATATCCCAATATGATGGGTGGAAAATAGAGACGCATTAGCTCATATAAAAAGGGAAGGGGAAGGGGAAGGGATAAACAAAATTGGAATTAAACTATAGGAGAAGTCATGTTATATTTAAATGTAATGAGAATATATCTTAACCAAATACAATTCCTAGGTATGATTCAAATATCTGACTCTACATAATAGGATAAAGACTTAATTTATGTTGTTGGTTAGTACTGGGGGGTTATGCAGTTAGCTTTCTTGCCATTTTTGTTCTTTTTTTTTTTTTTTCCAAAAACATATGTAACTATGTCCCTTTGAATCACCAAATTGCTAGACAGTGGAAACAGTAAAGTCTGTTTTGCACACTGAAATGCTCCAAGTTGTGTGAAGGCAAAATTATTTCCACTGTGCAGTTACTTGTGCACTATGTGATGGGCTGTGGTTAGAATTTAATCCTAGATTAAGTATTCTTTGATATTAGGTTTTATTTCTCATCCAATAACTTCAATTGCTTGCTTTTAATTAATTGATTTATGAAACACACAGAAGAGAGTAGAATCAGTTATTGAATCATTCAACTTGTCTAAAAGCTCATGTGAAGATTAGAGCAGTTAATTTATTTGATGACTAAAATACACAAAGTTGTTTCAATACCAAATTCTTCTCACTGAGCAGTTATATCTGAACATAATGATTAGCAGTGGGTAGAATCTGATTCTAGATAGTACCATCCATTTCTATCTATCGGAGTGCTGGGCAACTATATAGGCAATTGAACACAAGTTTAGAGTATAAGAAATGAGAATGTTGAGATGGATGTGTGGATGTACGGTTTGAGAGAATAAGTAGTGTGTGCAGGTGATAGAAAGTAGGAGTAGCTCCAATAGATTAAAAAAATGAGAGAAATACGCTGAAGATGTTCTGGACATGTAACTACTATTAAAAGGGAGAGACCTAGAATTGGAAAACAACTTAAAAAAATAACTTGTCAAATTTAGTTGAAACGGAACAATCCCTACCGAATAAAATGATGAGATATGATCCATATAGCCAATCCCACATAGCAGGATAAAGGCTTAGTTGTATGAAAAATGAAAAACAGAAGAATAAGGTTGTGCTTGTTACTAGAGTTGTGGTTGAAACTTTTGTTTGGATTGATTTTAAAAATATTAAAGGTGCATTGATAATATAAAAAGGTGTATTGGAAATATAATGTATATTGAGAATAATGAAAAACTATTATAAAATTCAAATTGAGTCTCAAATCAAGATGGGGCATGTTAATTGCAGGACGCGTTTTACTAAACACAGGACACTTTCTAAAATTTTAAGTGGCGAAAAGACAAAATTATCCTCATAACTTTCTACCCTCATAACTTTCTACTAAAAATATCCTTGTAACTTTTTACTGAAAATTCGCCCGGTGGAGGCTATTTTATCCAATAGAATCGCCCACAACAGGCGATTTTATTAGATAAAATTGCTAGGAGGAAGCAATTTTATCCAATAAAATCGCCACTTCAAGGCGATTTTAAGTTAACTGTTTGATGTTAGAAATTGGAGTTTGGCATTTGTGTTGCAATTTAGCATTCACTTTTACAAGATTGTTGTAACTGACATCCAATATTTTGTCTGATGTTTGGGAAAGTATATCCATTAAATCCTTCATTTTGCTTGCTTATTTTTGTGATATTAATATGCTCTAGCTAGGTTCCTTCTTGCGGAAGCAAGATATAGGAACAATGCTAAGTTGTGCATACACAATCTGCAAACTCCTATCCGTAACACAATTTTGCAATATTCTTCAATAAAGTTATGGTGCCTTAATTATTATTGATTTTGTTAGACATAAAGCCTCTTCTTTCGGGGTGAAAAATTGAAAGTCTTCTGTTGGATTGGCTGAGGTTCAGATGTCTTCATCAATGATTTGTGAAAAGGGAGTACAGTGTCAAAATAAGTATGGTTTGATGGGTTGAATGATTGTTAATTCCTGAGTATTTAAAAAATGCCCACTTGCGAGGCAGTAGATTTTAGTATGACAGAGAAATAGCTGTTGCTAATTAATTTAAGTTGAAATAAGCATAATTGATGTTGTGGATTGGCTCTCATCACATTGAGAAAAACCACGAAGATTCAAAATCTTCCTCAATATGTCTAGTTCATCACCATCTTTGGAACTTTTAAACTCAGAAGGTGCATCTAATTTTGCTGGAAGTTACTTTCAATATAGCTATAAAGGTGGTTAACATTTGACACTGTGCTAGTCTCACCAATCAGCTTATGTTATTTGGGTTTTGTTGAGTGTAGAAAGGTTCTTGATCTAATGTGAGTCACCAAAAGGGTCATAATTTGAGGGATATTGTGCAAATTCATAGGTGTAAAAGTAAGAATACTGAAAAATGGAGTTTGATTAGTGAAGAAATTCAGAAAGGGGAAAAACTGTGATTCTTAGATTCCTCACTCCAGTGGTAACGTACAGATTTATAGTCTTCAACCTATAAAGAAGGTATAATGCTAATCAGAAATTCTAAGAATCAGGGAACCTACATTTTAGGACTTAATTCCTATTCTACTTTAATTTCCATACTGATTTAAGGAAATAACTTGAGTAACACTCCTTGCCCTGTTCTAGAAGATTTTTCCGATTCTTTCAACACTCCCCCTCAAGTTGGTGCAAAGATATCTATCATGCCCAACTGGCAAATTTGATCTTCAAACTGTTTCCTCACTAGTCCCTTAGTCAGCACATCAGCAACTTGCTGAGATAAGGGCACGAATGGTGTACAAATTATCCCTGCCACCAACTTTTCCCTTATGAAGTTCTATCTATCTCAATATGTTTGGTCCTATCATGTTGTACTGGATTTTGAGCTATACTTATAGCTGATTTGTTATCACAGTATAACCTCATAGGAAATCTGACTGACAACTTCAGGTCCTGCATAACCTTTTTGAGCCATAACACCTCATCTATTCCTTTAGCCATCGATCTAAACTCTGCTTCAGCACTGCTTCTTGCCACCACACTTTGCATTTTGCTTCTCCAAGATACTAGGTTACCCCAAACATAGGTACAATAACCTGAAGTGGATCTTCTGTCAAGAGTAGATCCTGCCCAGTCCGCATCCGTATAGATTTCAATATCTCTCCTTTCATTTTTCTTGAAGAAAATTCCTTTACCTGGGGCACCCTTCAGATACCTATGGATCCTGTATGCAGCTTCCATATGCTCTTTATATGGAGATTGCATGAATTGGCTTATCATACTGACAGCAAAGGCTATATCAGGCCGAGTATGAGACAAGTAGATCAGTCTTCCTACAAGTCTTTGGTATCTTCCCCTATTAGCTAGAGCACCATCTTTGATATCCCCAAGTTTCAGGTTCACATCAGTTGGGGTGTCAGATGGTTTGCAGCCGCTCATTCCAGTTTCTGCCAAAAGATCCAGAACATACTCCATGATTCCTTCCTTTGATCTTGCGACTTCCATTCCAAGGAAGTATTTAAGATGCCCCAAATCTTTAATTTCAAACTCCTTAGCCAGATTCTGCTTCAGCCTGTTCATCTCATCAAAATCATTTCCAGTCAGAATTATATCATCAACATACACAATTAGTACCGACACTTTGCCCTGGATACTCCTTATGAAGAGGGTATGGTCAGAGTGTCCTTGACTGTATCCTTGGCCTTTTACAAACTTTGTAAATTTGTCAAACCAAGCCCGGGGGGACTGTTTGAGGCCATAAATAGATCTCTTCAGTTTGCATACCTTTCCACAAAATTTCTTTGAATACCCAGGTGGGAAATCCATAAACACCTCTTCTTTCAAGTCACCATTCAGAAATGCATTCTTTACATCTAGTTGGAGTAGTGGCCAATCAAGGTTTGCTGCAACTGATAGGAGTACCCGAATGGTGTTTGGTTTAGCTACCGGGGAGAAAGTTTCATAGTAGTCTACACCATAGGTTTGAGTGAAGCCTTTGGCTACTAGTCGAGCCATGTATCTTTCCAGGGTCCCATTAGAGTGATACTTTATAGTGAATACCCATTTGCAGCCTACTGTCTTCTTCCCTTTAGGTAGATCAACCACTTCCCAGGTAAAATTTTTCTCCAACGCCTTCATTTCCTCTTCAACAGCTTCCCTCCACTTAGGAGCCTCTAGAGCTTCCTGAATACTGTTAGGAAGAGCTACACTTGATAATTGTGAGACAAGAGTAAAATTGAGGTGAGAGATTTCTATAGGACACATAATTGGACATAGGGTGTTTGGTACAGGTTCGAACACCTTTCCTAAGGGCAATAGGAAGATCACTTTGACCAAAAGAATCTGAATTACCTGAAGGAGATTTTCCAGATTTGGAATCACTGTCCTGGATTTCAGAATCTAACCTTGGAGTAGATGTTTGGTGATGCTGAACAGGAGTATTGTGAGACGCATCAATCCTTCTCCTTGAGTACACCAGCCCTTTAAATCGTTTCTCCTCCATGTTAGTTTCTGGTTTATTCTGTGATGGCAGAATTTTAGGACTGTTTTCCAAATTCGACTTAGGTTTTGGAAAAACAAGTTGGGGTTCAGGTTCTAAAAATTCTGGAAACCCAATTCCAGGTTTAGAAAAAACATGTTTCCTTGAGAACTCATCTTCAACAGATTGTTCCCTCTCCCCCTGAAGATGAGGGTTGCTGTAAAATGGAGAACCTTCGAAGAAGGTAACATCCATGGACACAAATAACTTTTTCCGGATAGGATCAAAACATTTGTATCCCCGTTGATTAGAAGCATACCCCACAAATATACATTTAAATGCTTTTGGGTCAAGTTTGGAAATTTGGGGACTGAAATTGTGAACAAATACCACACTACCAAATATTTTTAAAGGGATATCCCCTATCAATCTTGAATTAGGAAAAGTTTTGGAAAACATTTGAAGGGGGTTGCTGAAGTTTAAGATGCGAGTAGGCAGCCTATTTATTAGATATGCTGCTGTTAAAACTGCTTCCCCCCAAAGATACTTGGGAACATTAGTTGTAAAACATAAAGCACGTGCCATTTCAAGGAGATGTCGGTTCTTTCTTTCAGCTACCCTGTTGTGTTGGGGAGTATGAATGCAAGAATTTTGGTGGACAATCCCATGTTCAGAAAAAAATGTTCCCAATATTTTATTAAAAAATTCTTTTCCATTATCACTTCTAAAAATTTGGATGTCAGTGTGGAATTGAGTTTTGACCATGGCATAAAAGCTTTTCAACACAGAAGCAACCTCAGATTTTTTCTTGAGTAAAAATACCCAAGTGACTCTAGTGTGATCATCAATAAAGGTCACAAACCAACTTTTTTCAGATTGAGTAACATCACTATGTATTAGAGTGAATGGAGCTGATTTTTTATGTGGTTGGGGGGAAAAAGTTGTGCGATGGTGCTTTGCCATGTCACATGATTCACATTGTAAACCAGAAACTTCTTTATTCAAAAACAGCTTGGGGAATAACAACTTCAAGTACTGAAAACTAGGATGTCCTAATCTATAATGCCATAACAAAATATCATTATTGCCTAAAACTTTCATGGAATTGAAACATGCTGGTATACCAAAAGATTTGGTGTTTAGGTAATACAATCCACCATCCTGTTTAGCATCCCCAATCATCTTTCCGGAGGTTAAATCCTGAAAAACACATTGCGATGAACTAAATTTAGCAGTACAGTGGTGGTCATGAGTGGATTTACTGATTGACAATAAATTGTAGTCTAGAGTAGGAATATGAAGGACATCATTTAAAGAAAGAGAAGGAGAGATAGGTATTGGGCCTTTCCCAGCAACTGTGGCATAAGAGCCATCTGCTATTTTTACTTTTGTGTTTCCTGCACAAGGTTTATAAGACGAGAAAAAACGAGAAGTGCCAGTCATATGATCTGTGGCTCCTGAATCTAAGATCCAGAAGCCATTTGATTGAGTACAGGCTATGGAGCCTATAAGGATGATACCTGACTTGGCCAAAGAACATGACGGAGAAGGGTTGGCTACTATGGATTGGGATTGAAGGAGCCTCTGTAGCTGCTCTATTTGCTCCTGAGTGAAGGACGAGCTGGGGTTCTGGACTGATTCAAAACTACCAGCTTGAAGAGCGTGGCCTTCTCCCCCTGATTTATTGTAGTTGCCCTGCTTTCTCTTTGTGTTGGCAGGTTTGCCATGCAACTTCCAACAGTTCTCCTTTGTGTGCCATGGTTTTCTGCAGTGATCACACCATGGCTTGGTTTTCCCTTGTTTCTCCTCATCAAAACCTTTTACAACAAGTGCTGAACCTTCAGGTTCTGATTTAGGCTCACTATGGTTTGAAAGCATCACCTTTCACCTTGCTTCTTCACGTCGGACTTCTGAAAAAACTTCTCTAATAGGAGGGAAAGGTTTTCGACCTAGAATTCTGCCCCGGACCTCATCCAGATCTTGGTTTAGCCCTGCAAGGAAGACAAACACACGACTTTTGTCTACCTTGTTCTTGTATCGGGCACTGTCATTTGGATTTTCCCAGGCTTTTGCCTCAAAGAGGTCCAACTCCTGCCATGCTGTCATCATCTCATTGTAATATTCTGTCACACCCCGACTACCTTACTGCATCTTCCAGACTTTGGCATTAAGCTTGAATAATTGTGAATAATTTTCCAAATCAGAGTAGGTTGCTTGCACAGCTTCCCACACTGCCTTTGCAGTAGGCAAGTAAATGAATGGTTTACCGATGGCTGGATCCATGGAATTGACCAACCAGGCAGTAACCATGGAGTTTTTAGACAGCCATTGTCTGAACTTGGGGTCAGTTTCGGCTGGGTCACTTCTCCATTCAGAAACCCTAATTTCCCTTTGCCGTCAATGACCTGTCGCACAGTTTGGGACCACTCAAGGTAATTTTCCCCATTCAGTTTGTGAGGGGTAGCCAAAAGGAGGTTATCAGAAGAAGCGTTGTTCATAGGCTGGGGATTTAGATCTGGGCAATTTCCCCCACTACTAGCATCGGAAGATGCTGACGCAGAGCCAACCATGGCTGCCTTGAAATTCATATTTTGACCGTAAAAGGCTCTGATACCATGAAGAAATTCAGAAAGGGGAAAAACTGTGATTCTCAGATTCCTCACTCCAGTGGTAACGTACAGATTTATAGTCTTTAACCTATAAACAAGGTATAATGCTAATCATAAATTCTAAGAATCAGGGAACCTACAATTTAGGACTTCATTCCTATTCTACTTTAATTTCCATACTGATTTAAGGAAATAACTTGAGTAACACTCCTTGCCCTATTCTAGAAGATTTTTCCGATTCTTTCAACAGTCAGCACTTAAAATAAAACTTCAGCATGTAGGACAAGTGAATTAGCAATTCAGGACATTTTAGCTCTCGTTGGGTAACTCTAATTCTTAATAGGAAGTTAATATTTATTTTGGGTAAAAATTTAATATGTTTATGCTCTTAAAATGTCTTACGTTTCAGGCTTTGGGTATGTGAGCTGCAATGATAATCCTTTTATTGTTTTGAAGAACATAGGGGCTTTTATGACTGAAAAAATGCTGAGATTCCTTACCCTTTTGGAACGAGAGAGAACTTTCTGGGCCTATGTAACTTAAAGGAGACTCAAATTGACAATCTGAACTAGGAGCTTCTACTTCTTCATAACTCAGAGCACTTTTAAATCCATAGTGATTTTCATTCGAAGTATAAGCACAGGTGGCCCTGTTTGTGGAAGTGGCTGTTCCCTGTTTGTGGAAGTGGCTGTTGGTTGTGCTTCTCCACCTTGTGGTTCTCTGTTCTGTAGGGAATTATACAATACTTACTCACCTGTCCTCTTTTCTGATGGTAACTTCAGAGGCTTGTGTGATCTATCGACCCACTAGACTCTCTAATGTTATACGAAGTTATTCTACAGGCTAGGCATGATATGAAATTGTGAAAAATGTGATAATATCCAAGAAAGAGGACAATATGCTGGGATGTCTTCCATTAAAACTATGATATTTTACTTCGGTTCCACAAATTTGTGAATGTAATTGATTGGTAACTATTTTGAATTGACTTAATTTTTCATGGAGTATATACAGAGCAATGAAGCTCTTCCAAACAGTACTTCTGATTTTATTGTTGAATACTGAAATACTTGCTTTATTGTGCATTATGATTACAGCTGATACAGTCTTAGATGATTCTTAGAACCTAAGGTTGCCCATCCATTGTGCAAACCTGTGAATTTTTTTTTTTTTTGTTTTTTTATATTTCAGATGGTGTACCATATAATGCTTGTATTTGGTTGAATGTTTTCAATGCTTTCATATGCTATTTAATATCAATTGTCTTTCTTTTATCTTTTCCCTAAAACAGATATCAGAGTCCTTGCTTGAGACTATAGTTAAATGTTTAGTTAGTGTGGTCAATTCAGAGACGGCTATTTTAGCTTCTGCTGCAATGCAAGCTCTAGGTCATATCGGACTTGGTGCTCCACTCCCTTTACTGGCTTCTGATTCTGGTTCAGGTTGTATTTATATTTCCTTTGTAAGACCTGAATGGCTGCATTTTAGCTTCACCATTTTTGTAAAACTGGCAATGCTAAATACATTCATCTCAAATTGCAGGTGACGTTTTGACTCTTACACGTGAAGCATTGAACAAGCTTATTTTACGTGATGATATAAAATCTGTCCAGAGAATTATTATCGCTTTGGGCCATGTGTGCATAAAGGAGTCAAATACCTCATTTCTGAATATGGCCCTTGATTTGATTTTTAGTCTTTGCCATTCTAAGGTGGGTAACCTATCAAGTTTGCACTGGTTGAATTTCTTCTAGTTAATGGATTTCAAGGTTTCAAATTATTTATGGATCAAAAAAATGAGAAAGCTGATTCCTTCCCCATCCCCCTTGAATTCCTTCATTGAATTTGAGCAGGTCGAGGATATCTTGTTTGCTGCGGGAGAAGCTCTTGCGTTTCTATGGGGTGGTGTTCCCGTGACTGCTGAGATGATTCTTAAGACTAACTATTCTTCACTTTCTGCTGCCTCAAACTTCCTAATGGCTGATGTATCTTCATCTATGTCAAGTTTTAAAAGAATGGATTCTGAAGCCTGTGAAGATTATCATAGTGCAGTTAGAGATGCAATTACTAGAAAGCTGTTTGATGGACTTTTGTATAGTAACAGAAAAGAGGAGCGGTGTGCTGGAACTGTTTGGCTACTGTCACTAACATTGTACTCTGGGCACCACCCAGTTATCCAGAAATTACTTCCTGACATTCAGGTTCGTCATTTTACTATGAAACATAAAGCCAAATCTTTAATTGTATTTCCAGCTGGTAGGATTGGCTTTCTTTCTCTTTGTACTGTTCTTTTCTTCTGCTTGTTGTTTTGGGATTTGGCATGTTGAGGTTAGAATTACCGAAGAATAATAAGTTGTCATTCTATGCAGAATAATTTGAAATGCTCTACAGCTCAAAATCTGTCTTTTTTGGTTTGTGATTGTATGTTGAATCATTTAACAGCAGTTTCATTTGTGTGAAATAATAATTTTTTTCTGAAACTGTCTGAATCGGTACAGGATGCATTTTCGCATCTTCTCGGAGAACAGAATGAACTCACTCAGGAACTGGCATCTCAGGGTCTCAGTATTGTATATGAACTTGGTGACGCTTCAATGAAAAATAACTTAGTGAATGCTCTGGTTGGTACCTTAACTGGTTCAGGGAAGAGGAAACGGGCTGTAAAAGTAAGGATTACTGCTTATGTAGTTCCTATGTGTACTTTCGTGTGTCCTCTGTCGTTTGGTTCATGAAGTTACATTCATGCAGCTATTGGAAGATTCTGAAGTGTTTCAAGATGGTGGAATTGGAGAAAGTCCCACTGGAGGAAAATTGAGCACTTACAAAGAACTTTGCAACCTAGCAAATGAGATGGGGCAGCCAGATTTAATTTACAAATTTATGGATTTAGCCAATTATCAGGCTTCCCTGAATTCCAAAAGGGGTGCTGCTTTTGGGTTTTCTAAGATAGCCAAATACGCTGGAGATGCCCTACAGCCATACCTTCGTTCATTGATTCCAAGACTTGTTCGCTACCAGTATGATCCAGATAAAAATGTGCAGGTAGTGTACCTGTTTTCTGAACATCTTGCTTAATGGTGTGAATTAGATCACTGTAGCAATTTCTGAGCAGCGCTGTTTGATACTCAATTCAGGTATTAGATATATGAGTTCCTCTTGATCACTGTTTTTTGAGTGAACATGGGATTACATCTAGAGGTGCTTATCTTAGGTTTTAGATCTGGTATTCTTTCAATTTTAAGCTTTTTAGAGAGAAAAGGCATGCTTTTTGTTTTTTGTTTTTTTTTTCTTTTTTGAAATTGTTGTTATTATTAATGCCTCTATCCCAGGAAAAGAGTGTTGGTTCTAACCATTTTCCATTCCCAAAAAGAGTCTTGTTTCTTTCACTTTCCATTACCTTACTAATATTCTTAGGAGTGCTTCACAGTTGATCCACAACTAAAAGTAAGGGTATAAGTGAAAAAAAAAAGGTAGTATAGCTTATTTTATGTGAAATAGCTTGAAACCTATAAACAGTTGCATCTTGTCACATCATGACTTTTTCTGGGAAAGAGGGAGTATTATATTTGGTCTGGTCAACATTAGCTCTAAACTACTTTGCTGTAGGATTCTATGGTACACATTTGGAAGTCACTGGTGGTTGATTCAAAGAAGATAATAGATGAACACTTGGATGTCATTATGGATGATCTTCTCATACAATGTGGCTCAAGGCTGTGGCGCTCCCGTGAATCTTCTTGTCTTGCAATTGCAGATTTAATCCAAGGACGTAAGTTTGATCAGGTAATCAGATTCATACTTCAAAAATTCTTAGCTGGAATAAACACAGGTTTTCTTCTACTATCTATTTGAATAGGTTTTAGCTTCCTCATGCAGTAACTTCAGGGTATTGCTATTGATTTTGTTTATTCTTCTCAGCTTTACATTTCTTTTTCAGTTTCATAACCTTGAATTTAGCATTTAGGTAAATTTCATGTAGACAGTTATACAATTCATTTAATTTACATTCTACACAAGTTAAATAGATGGCTGCCATTCTAGTCGTTCATTCTGGTCATTTGATGGACTGCTATAAATGATAGTCTTACGAATGCCTAGAATCCTACGATATATGAACACTTAAAAGAGGACTTAAAGAACTGGAGAAATTAGATCACTGTAGCAATTTCTGATTGAAGAACTGGAGAAATTAGATAGCTGATATATGCTATGCGGCCCTTTTAGAAGTCTTCTGTGGTCTTTCCTTAAAAGGTTGGACTAATTTTGTTCCTGAATATATTATTGTTTCATAGCTCACTTGCTGTTTGTTTCACCTCAATGAAGACTGACAACATTGCTTAACTCCAATCATTTTTACATCTTTATGTCATAAAGAGCATTGCTCTTCCATAGTTCGATTGTTGCTTACCTTATCCATATGAAGAACTATTTGATCTCTTTAATTCCCCACCATTTGTAGTACAAGTTCTATTGGAATTGGATATGAATGAATGAAATTAACTAACAATTAGATTTAATCATTGTGCTGTTGACTTCCACAGGATTTAATGAGCTATATAACATCTTTATGGAGTAGATTCATACTGTTTCTATACATGATTACTGGATGGTAAGCAACTCCCATATTGGAATTAGTTTGGATTGGGAAAATTCCATTTAGAAAATGTAGTAATAGGTTAGTCACTGAAAAAAGAATCTGTTAGTGGGCAGTTTCCTTTTTTAGGCTTATGCAAGCTTCTGCTTTATCTGTGTTGTTTACAAATTTAATGTTATTCGTTTTAAACTGCTTACTTTAATATGGCTGGTTACTGTATGCTTATTCCAATTACGTTTTGGATCTTGACTAATTTGAATACAAGTTGTCATCTTGTATTTTTCTTGTTATTTTCTCTCTGAGTTGATAGAAGTCAAAAGCTGCACAAGTGATTTAATTTAGATGGTGCATTCACATCAGATTTTTGTACTTCTCGTTACATTTTATTCAAAATAACTTTATCCTTCATCAACTTCCGTGTTCATCTGTCATTGTTACTTTTGAATTTCTTTTTGGTAGATTAAATTCGCTGAAAAAGCAACAGGCTTCGCAGAAAAAGAAAAAGTGAATGGATGATCTTAAAAGAAATTCAAAAGTAACAAAGAAGGTTGAACACGAAAGTGAATGAAGCATAAAATCATTTTGAATGAACTTCAATGATAAGTACGTTAATTTGGTTCTTAGTGGCTATTGAGTAAATATACAAGAAAACGGTTATTTTAAAATGTGATACTCGATTCCTGTAGGTTGGCTGTCAAACATATTGAATGCTCTGACAGAATAGGATTAAGTTATGGGTTACATTGGTTGCCTCCCAACATAGCCGTTTTATTCTTTCATAAAATTTGTCATCCTAATGCTATATGTTTCACCCTGTAGCTATGAGTTATGCTTATTCAGGGAGTTAACTTCCTACATAGTTTGGGACATGTTCTAGAAAGTAGAATGATATATGTATTTTATGTATTGTATGCTAGATTGAGAAGCATTTGGGGAAAATATGGAAAGCTGCATTTCGTGGCATGGATGACATAAAGGAGACTGTCCGTAATGCGGCTGATAGACTGTGCCGTGCTGTCACCTCATTAACTGTGCGATTGTGTGATGTTTCCCTTACACCAATGAGTGATGCAAGACAGTCAATGAGCATCGTACTGCCTCTGTTACTGACCGAAGGAATTATGAGTAAGGTTGAAAGTATTCGCAAGACATCCATTGCAGTAGTCACAAAGCTTGCAAAGGTAACTGAGATCCTTGTGGTTAACTGTATTTTTATCTCCCTTCAAATAGCAAGTAAATTGCAAGTTCATGAATTTCATCTCAGACAATTATTTGGCTTCTGAGGATCATTTTGAGTAATTGTCTGAAAGACATCGTAGTTTGACATAGTAGTAACTGTGTGAAATAGTGGTAATTATTCATTTGTACCATACTTTTGTCATTTTTGTTTCTCTTGATGTGCTTCACGAGTTCAGTTACACCGACGCGGTGTGTTATTTCTTTTGTCCAGAATTTCTCTGAAAAACATCATCACAGTTTTCTCTGCCATTAGAATGAAAGGCTTATTTTTAACATTAATTTCCAACATTGTTATAGTAATAATTAAGGCTGTGGTGGAAAAAATGTGGACTGGGAACTCGAGAAAATTTTACTTATAGTCCTTTCTGTCTTTCTTGTTCAACTCCTATTTAACTGGCAACTCTTTAAAATAAGCCGAAGTAACCTCTACAACTGTTTTGCGAAGGCATCTTCTCAGATAACTCAACTTTCATTTCTAAAGACAAAAATGATGAGATAAATGACTTGACTTCACTTAAGGTTTGCCATAATTGCAGCATCTCACTAATGGTTTTATCATCCCCTTTCCAAGGAATCTCTTCTCATTCCTGTTTGTTGCTTCCTCCATCAATAAGTCACCTCTGTAAATGATCCAAGCCCAATCACCAGACCTCTAATGACGTCCCCTTTGATTACTCCCCCTCCTCTTCCACTGCCCAAATCTTTCAGTCCTTACTTCTTTTGGATTGATACCCTCAGCCCATCCCTTCTTTCCTTAAGCCAAAATGCCCCAAGATCCCTGTTTTCTACCTCTCCTCCTGTGCTTCCGCACCTCTCATTATACTGAGTCCTCTCCTGGTTTCGCCTCCCACTTGAGCAGCTGTAAATTACATTCCTTGGAGTTAGAACATAGAACCCATTTGCATGAGGTTGGTAATAGAATGAAAGGTAAGAAGTAGATGAGGGAAAATTGAAGATAATACATAGGATTCAAACTAGAGGATGATAGGCGTAACAGATCTGGAGCTAGTGCTGTTAAACAAATAAGATTCTTAAAGGAATTTATGTGATATTGCGAGCATCAGGGACATTATCTGCCTTTAAGAAATCAAAGCATAGGGGAGACTGTCGTAATTTATTCTAGAAAAAGGATTTCCTACTCTCCCCTCCCTCCCCACCTTTGTTAACTTTTTTTTACAAAAAATAATAATGTGCTCCTGCTTTAATAGGCTGACCAATAAAGTCTTGGTTTATATGTTTGTTTATGTCTATGTCCTGAAGTGACTCAAATGAGTCCATGCACCAAGTTTCTTAATTTGAGTATTCCGTTTTTACTCGTGATATTTAGATGTTCCTTTTTAGTGGCGTCTGCATGTCTTAGATTCAGATGTGTGCTAGCCAAGGTGGCTCATTTGATTTTTGTGGAGTAAGCTGAAAGCAATTTTGACATAGGGTGCGCAAGTATACTACTTGTCCTTGAGTTGCAAGGTTTTGTGCTCATTTTTGCATATATGTTCTACAGAGTCCTTTTACTGACCTACATGTAATGGAACAGCTAGGTTTTAACATGTACTCGAAGTAAAGTGTCTTGAGTATGTTTAGAGATAAAAACATGCAATAGAACTGTAAACTATTTCTTCTTAAAAAATCTTAAAATATAGCTGGAAGAAGTCAGATGATCAGTAACACTGGTATTATTCACATATTGTGAAGTTAACTGTATTTCCATAAGCCTTTTTTGTTCCTCAAGGGCCTACACACGTTCATCGTGGTCTTGTAGGGTTCTGGTGTTGCAATCCGTCCACACCTGGCAGATCTTGTTTGTTGTATGCTGGAGAGTTTGTCAAGCCTTGAAGATCAAGGACTAAACTATGTTGAGGTATGTGACATTTTATAGTAAGAAAGAAGAAAATGATGCCTGGGAATGATATCTTGCTTTTATTCTGATTATTTTCAATATTACATCAGTCATTTGTTTCTGAGTCTAGAATCAATCAATTTTCTAAGATCAAGTTATCAGGATTTCTCATAACTAATCCAATCAATATGATTACGCTAAAATTTCCCGCTAATCAGAAATCCAGCATTTACATATTAATTATATAGTAATACAGATACACTCATCATTGTTATGGGTGGCAAACAAGCTGTCTTGGCTGGTTTAAACGGGTATTAGATGGGTGGTAATAAATCAATGGGTAAATACCTGTTCATACCCATTAAAATAATGGTCTTAGTTGAAATGGTTAACATGGAATCCATCGGTACCCGTGATGGGTATCAGGAGAGCACCCAAAATGGCCTCTAATATTTCATATTATTCATCATTAGTTATTTTTAATATTTTCTTTTTGTTTATTTTTCTAATAAATATCTTTTCTGAAGTTTTATTTCTTTAATTTTAATATGTTTTCAGTTAATTTGATTGTTTGATTATTTATTTTCTTTCTTAAATTTTTGATCATTTATCTCTAGTTTACATTAACTTTTTTAAAATATATTTTAAAATTTATAATTTACTTCTTTTTCACTTTATTTTTTCAAAAGATTTTTGTTGCCTACTATATTCTCTCATAAATGTATGACTTTACGTTGACCTAAACCCAGGCCCAAGCTCAATTCCAAACCCGAACTCGAACTCGAACCTAGACCCAAACCCAGACCCCTATGTATGTATGTATCTGTGTTTGTATGTTTAATGAATATTCATCACAAACATTTATATGCACAATTAGCTAGATGGGTTAAATAAGTATTAGATGGGTTAAAAGTTAATGGGTAAATACCTATTCATACCCCTTTGGTTAATGGTCTTGGATAGGGTAGGAATACCCATAGCACTATTGTGTTGGTGCCGACTGGTACCTGCAATTAATATTATTTTTATTTGACCAGTTTGACCCACAAGTAAACTTCTTAGAAAATTATCACTTAAAATTAATGTTATTTTTAAAACTATTTGTTAAATTAATTCATTTAATTAATATTTTTATTGTCACTATTAAATGTAACAAATGGTTAGGTGTGATCACTATGTGAGTTGAGTGTAATAAGGAGTAGTGCTTAATGATTTCTGATCCAACACAACTCAGTTATTAATGAGTCACGTTTGTGTTGGGGCAAGACCTGCGTCATACATATGTTAACGCATTTGACTTGACGAGTTGACTTGTTTAACCTGCAATTTAAACTGATTTTTATCCGTAAAATTGTCATTTAAAATTAGGGGCATGTTATTTACAGGCCACTTTTTACTATTCGTAGGCCACTTTTTAAAATTTTAAGTGGTGAAAAGACAAATATACCCTTGATAGTTTCTAACTTCATAAAAAAAAAATTTACCCAACTTTTTTAACTCAGGGAAAATCGCCTGGCATAGGCGATTTTCCCAGATAAAATCGCTCAGCCCAGGCGATTTTATCTGGGAAAATCGCTTGGTCTGGGCGATTTTCCCATATAAAATCGCTCAGGCCAGGCGATTTTCCCTAAAAAAAAAGGTTTTTTCGAAAATTTAGTGGTCGTTCGTCGGAAAAATGATTTTCCGACTACTGATTGGGAAAACCTGAAAAAAACGCCGTCCTGTGGCGTTTTTTTTAGGGAAAATCGCCACAGGGCACCAATTTTCTCTGAGAAAATCGCCTGGCCGGGGCGATTGGACTGGGCGATTTTCCCAGATAAAATCGCCTGGACTGGGCGATTTTCCCTGGGAAAATCGCCTGGACTGGTGATTTTCCTGGAGTTAAAAAAGTTGGGTAATTTTTTTATAAAGTTAGAAATTATAAAGGGCAAAAATGTAAATTCACGTATAAAAATTTTAAAAAGTGGCCTACGAATAGTAAAAAGTAGCCTGTAAATAACATTTCCGTAAAATTAATGTTATTTTTATTTTAAAATATCTCTTAACTAGTAATATCAAATAGGTAAATTGGTGATTTCAGAATTAGGAAAGAAACAATCTGTAGACATTAGGAGTCCTTAAGATCATTGAATCCAAAAAGTAATAAAAAGTAGTTTTCTAAGAAATAAGCATTAGAACTGAAGAATGAAAAGAAAAAAAATCGTGAATCATAAAGAAACTACGGGTTGTATTATTATTATTATTATTATTATTAAGTTGATACGCATCAAGTTCATTTTGCACATCAGAATCCAGTCAGCCTTAAGGTCTCATGATATTGTTATGTAATAAACATTTATAATGAATACAAAGATACAGATATAGAACCAAATACTGTTCCGTCCGCCATTCAACAAACAGGCTTTTAAGTATATTTCTCTCACAGTACAATATCCTCACATGGGTAAAACAAAGCCAATTCACCTGGTACCCGACGGAGGCCTGTAATGGCGGGTTTAGGGTACCTATTGGGTTACCCAAAACCCGCCCAAATTTTTGTGTGCCCAAGACCGTCCAAGTCCATTAATGTTACGAATGGATACTTCCAATACAAAACCCAATGGGCTTGTAAGACTTTTCATTATTTCTTTTTCATCATCTCTTTATCATTTTCCTTAGGGCATCTCCAACTCTCCCTCTATTTTTATGTGCACTATTCCACCATTTTAGTGCAGCTACAGTAATTTCACTCCAATCCTTCCTCTATTTTTCACACTAAAAAAGAATATTCCATTTAGATTCCTTTTTATATTTCTTTTTATATGTGGTTTTTGAGCCAAAGGGTGTTTTTGCCTCCCCTAATCATTATCTATCTTTTCAATGTGTAGTTGGTGATATGCCTGTTGTAGAATATAGCTCCATGTGTTTTCAGATTTTATCAGGGTGATGCATTAATTTTTTTTTCTCCCCAGCTGCATGCCGCAAATGTTGGTATTCAAGCTGAAAAGTTAGAGAACTTGCGTATTTCGATAGCCAAAAGTTCTCCTATGTGGGAAACTCTGGACTTCTGCATTGAGGTTGTAGATACACCTTCGCTTGAGTTGTTAGTACCTCGTCTTGCTCAACTGGTTCGGTCTGGTGTTGGATTAAACACAAGGTATGTCCTCTCTTTTGGAAACCTGGAATATGGCCGCCTACTTCTCATGTTAATGACTTAATGTTAATTAACCTGTCTACTTTTCTGGCGTTTTCTCCCCCTTCTATCATTGTTTCAGTACTTCATTCTATTGGAATGAAATTGCTGAAAAATTATTTTCCCTTTACACACCTACCTAAAGCTTGATGTGGTCATATTTATGTGCGCAACTATACATATACTGCAGTGATATTTTTCTCCTTTAATCACTGATCAACTTAAAGTTGGGTGTAGTCCGTCCCATGTTTGACCTATTGAATATTTTAACATTAGTTTCTATGCATATAGTATATGACTTCAAAAGTCCTCAGAATTGTTTTTGGACAGTTAATTTAGTTAGTGATGATATCTTTTTACTAAGTCTCGCTGATTGTTCTCTACCACTTTCACAGGGTGGGTGTAGCAACTTTTATGAGCAGATTGGTTGAAAAAGTAGGTGTTGATATCAAACCGTTCACAAGCATGCTACTGAAACTTTTGTTTCCAGTTGTTAAAGACGAGAGAAGTGTAGCATCAAAAAAGGCCTTTGCAAATGCTTGTGCTACAGTTTTAAAATTTGCAGTTCCTTCTCAAGCACAGAAACTAATTGAAGATACTGCTGCACTGCATGCTGGTGATCGGAATGATCAAATCTCTGGGGCAATTCTTTTAAGAGGCTATTCTTCTTTGGCCAATGATACAATGGGAGGATACAGAATCATAGTTGTACCAGTTATCTTTGTTTCAAGGTTAAGTGAAACACTCCTTGTAGTACAGTATCTTGATGTCTTCTCTTTCACACAAGTTGAAGTTTCTTGTCAGCAATTCTTAATTTCCATTGGTTTACCAAAGCTATTGTTTGAATCACTTTCTGTATCTCAATATTCTTTATCTGTTATGGTCAGAGGAGTTATTAACTCAGATGGTTATTAAGCATGATTTTAGTCAAATTGGCTACTTGTGTACAGAAGTGATATCTTTTAGGCATCAGCATAACTGACAGCCATTTATCCTTCAATTCTTTATTTAAGAATGAGCTGGAACAATGCAGAGTAATTTGGCTGAGCCGCTGTTGAACTCTCTTATTATGCTGTACCAATGTATCTCTAGGATTTGAGTTAAATATTATGATATTAGGAGATATTCTGATCTAGCTTGTAAACTAGTTCAAGCATTCATGGAATTGATCTTTTAGTTTTGAGGAATGTTGAAACAATGTTCTGTACATCTGCTACACTTCGTAGGATGTTGCGGTCTGACTTAGTGAGATAAGGTGTTATTTTAGCGGCTGGAGGGAGGGAGAGTTATTTACAGTTAGGGGGTCTGGAAATAATATATATTCTAGTATTTTCTGCTTCTTTTTATTGAGGAAGCCCATTGCTGTGGTTAGACTTTTGAAATCTAGGTATAACTCATGGAGCCTTTTCTCCTCTTGTTTTCTTACAAAAAAGGTTCTTTTTTCCCATCTGGATCCTAAACTTTCTGAACCTAATTTCTGAAACTCGATCTTAGCTCCATATGCTTCTTGCTTCAACATATCTTATTGATATTTTACAGAACATTGCACCTGCATGTTGTTTACTGTTGGCTCATTGGAGGTTCATTCTTTGTTTACCATTTTAATGAAGAAAATCTTTTGAAAATTGATCTCCAAATTCACTAGAAGAGAAGTGAACTCTTTCTGATACAGAAGGCATGGCCATTTCTGGGCTTTTGCCTTTAAATTGATCTCCCAATTTTGACTTGAAATTTGTTGGTTATCTGGCAGCCTGGCAAAATATGTAATAAAATTGAGGATAAGACAATTTAGTCAAAATGAAAGCTCATCTGCTTAAATATGGTTTGTAATTTGGCAATTGCTATCCTTCACTCAACCATTGTTAGTAAATGCTATAAGTTGTCTAAATATTCTTTTCTTCTTTTCAGATTTGAAGATGACAAAACTGTGTCTAATCTGTACGAGGAATTATGGGAAGAAAACATGGGTAGCGAACGAATAACACTCCAATTGTATTTGGGAGAAATTGTAAATTTGATAAATGAAGTGATCTTTGGTTCCTCATGGGCAAGCAAGAAAAAGGTATGTACTCTCCTAGGTCTTTTCTTATTTATTTATAACTCTTATCACATAATTCTTATTTGGGCATTTGAGGTGTGAACTTCTTGGAATTTTCTACCATCAGGCATCCCAAGCTATAAGTAGGCTCAGTGAAGTTCTGGGTGAATCACTCTCTCCACATCATCATGTATTGCTAAGATCTCTCATGAAGGAAGTTCCTGGTCGTTTATGGGAGGTAACTAAATTTACCTCTAAATTTCTTTGCCTGTAGAAAAGCTGGAAGTAATTAGCCATTCCTGTAATAATATTGTAGATTTTCCTAATACAGCTCTTTGATAGACTTGTAAAGTTTATGTGCAATTGCTGAAGCTCATGAGATGTTTATGACAAACTTGTTAATCGTTGTTTTTTACAACTCAAATCAGATATATTAGATGATAGTTTTCTGTACCTTTTACATTTTAAGAAATTCAGTATGTGGTGTAAACTCTGGTGCTCTTTCTTTGATGCCTCATTACTTAGTTTTGGTTTGATAAAACTGATATTTGAAGACTCAATCTGGGTCTGAAACCTAAAATCTGAAGGAATGCAGACGCTAAATCTGAAGTATAGAAAAAAATATATTTGACTGCTTAGACTTTAACACTGACTTTATTATTAAAATTTTTAAAATTTACTATAGATGTGGGATCATGATGCTTGTTTGATTTTGAATGTACAACCTTAACTATTTTAACCCCAGATTTGTGTAGTAATAAAAAATGATTTCTAAAATCTATTCTATGTGTATCCTTTTGAAATCAGTAATAAACTAAATTAACTTCTATAAAAAAATTTCCCAGAGTAGACTATTGTAAAAGTTAAACAATTCCTACTTATAGAAAGTGAAAATAGAAACAAGATGAAAGTGTTGAGCATATTGCTCGCACATCAACAAGAATTACACAGACCAACGTCTGGTTTCAAGTTTTTTATGTTAAACCCAGCACAACTTTAGAGGAGTGAAGTAAGGCCATAAGCTGTTCTATTTACAAAACATGACCTATGAGGGAATTGGAGCTATACATTTCTATTGAACATGGCTTTGATCGATGACTGGACAAAGTGTCAGGCAATCTCAATTGAGAAAAATTGATGATAACAACATTCAGTAGCAACCTACTTGTAATAGTGTTCTGACACCCTTCTTTTTATGCGTTTGTTAATCCATAACAATATTTTCTTGTTATGAATCCTTTTCCCTGAAGAGTGTACAGTTAGGAAAGACATGGAGAGGCTAGGGAGGAAGAAGATATATGGCAAAGGTGAAGAGAAGAAGAGATGTGTTTTTTTTTTTTTTTTTTTGAAGGATGTTTATTATTGTTGTTAAAAATATTTTTCAAATCCAGGATTCTGAGCATTTTCTGATATTAGAGATAAGTGATAGCCTTGACACTTAATTTGAGAGTCATAGCAATCTGTGCATTCAAACCTACTTAATTTACTAAGAACCTTACGAGAAATGAAGTTAGCAAAAATGAGAATGTTGAGATGGATGTGAGGATACTCTAGGCTAGATAGAATGAATAATGAATGCATTAGAAAGAAAGTAGGAGATAACCTCCAATAGATGAAGAAATGAGAGAACACCTAACATGGTTTGGTCATGTACGTAGAATACCCTTAGATGCCCAACTGTGATAGGTAGAAAATGGAGAAGCATTAACTCATAAAAGGGGAAGTAGGAGATCTGTAAATAATTAGATTGAAACTATAAAAGAAGACATGTTAGATTTAAATATAATCGAAACAATGAGTCTCGATCGAGATGTTGGCAGGGCGTGATCCATATAGTTGACCTCACGTAATGGGATAAAGGCTTAATTGCTTTTGGTGCTGTATCAGACAGCCTTAATTAAGTCTGAATCCGCTCAGTTTCAGTGCTTGATAGTGTTTTCAAACAGACCCTTGTATTCTTCTCTAGAAGATCTTGGATGAATGTTAAATTTTACTGTGTTTCTGCTGTTTTGGTCTGATTAATAACTTTTTCTGTTCCTTTATTTCTTAATCTTTGTTTTCTCTCTGTGATTCTGCACGTTTATCATCAGGAGTTGCTTGTCTCCTTTTGGCCATGTAGATCATCTTCATTTTTATTGTTTAAATTTGGGTTGCAACCATTTTGCGTGTGTTTATATTGTAGCTTTAGTTTTACATATCTCCTGGATTACAGTATTCATCATTCTATTTGACAGGGCAAGGAAGTAATATTAAAGGCTTTAGCTGCACTTTGTTCTTCATGCCACAAAGCAATTGCTACCATGGATCCTGATGCACCGAATTCCATTTTAAATCTTGTTTTGGCAGCATGTGCCAAAAAGGATAAAAAGTATCGTGAGGCAGCTTTTACCTGTCTTGAGCAGGTAAATGCGTTTCATGCTTTTTCCTAGCTTTAATCTTGGTGCTCTAATCAGTCTTCTCAAAAATAGACTCAGGGTGTCAGGGCCCGGGGGTATTTTTGCTTATCTCAAGCTTTCTGCATGAAATTGGTTGAATCCATCTTACATTTTGAAAGGTTTCTTTTGCTGCTGAATGGTTTAGAGATTAAAATCCTGAATGGTTTAGGAAGCTTTTTTGGGGGCTAATCAATCACTTCAGATAGGACTTACAGGTTTTAGGGTGGGTTAGATGCTCAAGGCAATGTTTTTTGGAAGATGTGTTTACCACTATTTGATGAGAATAATATAATAGTTTTCACCCAGCAGTTGTCCCTGCAAGTTTATCATTAGGTTAAGCAGCAATTCAAGAGGTTATAATTAACCACTTGACTTTGACTTCAAAAAAAAAATGTTGAATTGGAAAATAATTGAAATCTATTTATAACTATGTCAAACTGTTGAAGACAATTGAAAAACAAATGATACTGCCATCTTTGAATAATTCCAAATAAAGCTTTCAGATTGCGGATCCTCTTCCCATTTGTGAATCACAAAAGCGATTTAAAGGATCACAAAAGGCGTGAGGCAGGAAAAAAGACTATTTATAGGAAACCTCCTAAGGTCAAGGGTATGAAAGCTGAAGCCATGAAGTTAAGAACGGCCATACAAGCTACAAGATGACACGATTTGATCCATATGGCCGATCTCACACAGTTGAATAAAGGCTTAATTGTTGTTTTGTTATATCCTAAAATGGGAGAATTGATAAAAATTAAAAATTGAAATTTAGGTGGGGGTGGTGGAACCCACCAATTATAAAATGCACCGTCTATACCAGGTGATTGTAAAATATTGTTGAAATGGAATGGAAAGTTTTCTAAGATAGCCACAAGACTAGCAATACTGTGGAGCAGAGTGCGGAGCAACCAACTATGAACATGAATAGAAAATGAGGAAAGTAGTAATGAGAATATTCAGATGGATGTGTGGACACACCAAAATAGATGAAATAAATAAAAAGGATATTCAAAGGAAAGTCGAGGTAGTAGTTTATTTCTAGTAGTTTTAAGCTTTCGCCTTCCCCTTTTAATTTGAATTAATAATTCTCTACTTTATAGGGATCATACTAGTGCATCTAAAGGTCTCTTTACATGTCTAAACCACCTAAACTGTATTTCTTTCATTTTCTCATAGAAATAAACTACTACCTCCCCCCAGGCACAAAAAAAATTCCTGTTTTGACTAGGAACCACTTATTTTTTAGTTTTGAAGTATAATACATAGATAAGCTATTTATACCTTTTCTTTCTACTTGCATGTTACTTTTCAATTCTGGACTGCAATTAATCATATTACTAAGGATATTGACGTTTAAAAAGTAGAAGCAAGACTCATTTTTCGAGGACAAGTGCACGTTTATAAACAGTATTAATAAATTTTTTTCTTGGGATTGGGCTAGTGTTAGAAAACGACATAGTATATAATTAAAATATGGTTTTTTTATAAATTGTTTTTATATAGAATAACCTATGGAGCTGATCACACATAATGAGATAAAAGCTTGTGTGGTTGTCTTTTACAGCAAAAACTGATTTTTCCGATCATTTTCTATTGACATGAATGTGCCTATACTTATTGAGAAGTTAATGAAGAATTTTGCAATTGATATGTTCTTGACTCTCTTGCTGTTTGTCTCGATTGATTTTGCTTCAGACTGTTAAAGCGTTCAATAACCCGGACTTCTTCAACATGGTATTTCCATCCTTACTTGATATGTGTAACATAGACACTCATGTGAAGTCAGTTCAAAATACTGTTGCCACCAAGGTGAAAGCAGGTATTGCATCTGCGTGATATTTTCTATTCATATTTCATTGTGGATTAATTATTTTGTCTCGCAATGGTTTTTTAAAATATCCATGTTTTGATACTACTATTTAAGGGTAAGTGCTTTCATATTTTATCCAACTCTCAATCTGGAATCAGGTTAATTACATTGTTTATAGACCACACACTATAAACCAGTTTACATGAGAATTCATCCTTTTAATTTCCTGAAGAATGAATATCCTATCTAGACTCAATTTGAAAATGGTAATACTTGTCTGAAGGAATTTTCAGAAAAATCTTTCAAAGAAATTTACTGAAACACTCTTCATAACTAAAATTCTTAATCATTGAAAACATGCTAATTAAATCCTGCTACTGATGATCTAGTTAGTTTCAAGTTCCCAATCAGGGTCCTCTGCTTCCAAAGCAAGCCAAATCCCTGTCAGGGCTCTGAAAATATTTTTACCCACTTGTAAACTTTAGGCTATGTTTGGATTATAACTCAAATAGGGAATTTTTTCTTGGGGAAGAAAAATTTTTTTTTGAGGGAATTATTTTCTAGAAAATTGTGTAGGAAAGAGTAGAAAAAAACGTAATGATTATGTTATTTTTTAAAATCACGGGAGTTTAGTTTTAGAGGGAAATTTAAATTTTGAATTTAGTGAGTGTTCGGTTATAGAAGTTTTTTAAAGAAAAGCAAAGTTTTCGTGAGAAAAAAAAAAAAAAAAAAAAACAGAGCCTTGGTAACAAACTAGCGCAGCTCTGAGTGCATTTTAGCTCAATGTAGCTGTGCAGTGGCTGCCTGATAACCTTTCCTTTTCTTCTTGGGCTTCTTCAAAAAGTCAGTCGCCAGCTCCTTGAGCCTTAAATATGATTTTATCAGCATAGAAGTATTTGTGTTTACAAACTTGAATTTTTTCTTATTGTGGATGGAGTGCGATGATTCTTTGGCATGTGAGTTTGGATGCACAAATATTTACAGGTTGTTTTGAATGATGATTTCATGGACAGCAGTGAAACCTGATATGTTCATACGGATGAATTGTTGCACTTTTAGTACGTCTCATGATTATACTGTGCAAAAGATAATTTGACAAACTGAAGGCTCTGTGATTTCTTGCTGCAGAAGATGAGCATGATAATTTCTCTGCTTCACATGGTAAAATTGTAAGTTGCATAACATCAATCATCCATGTGGCACGAGTTAGTGATATAGTTGAGCGGGAGGCGCAACTGGGGACCGTGCTTCTATTTTCTCTTGGACCTGCTTTCCAGTGGAGCGGTAACTAACTTTACATTATTCCTACCCTTTTAAATCAGTCATTTATTGCTTTTACAAGAAGATTCTTTCTCTACAGTGAAAATGTCGGTGTTTTCATTATTAAAAGAGATTTCCTCAAGACTTCGCGATACTTCATCGGATCATGATGCACCTTTACATGCTAGTGTAAATGCTTTTTTACATGAGGTAATTAATTTATCGTTTTCTTGAAACCTTTACCAGAGAATATAACCCTAACAAACTTTCAAATTCCTTCCAGTTGTGTCATAAAGTCACACCAAGAGTGCTCGAATGCATACACACTATTAAGATCGGCCAGGTATATCTTCCTCCTTTGTGTGCTTAATCAGTATTTGGTCATCAACGGGAGTATGTTTTTAAAAAAACTAACTCTAAGGGCGGTATCACGTTTTTTGAGGATGAGTTTTGAAAATATGTTTTGGGAAATGAAATTTTCTTGGTTCTTGATGTGTGTTAATGAATGATTTTTCTGATGAGGGGGTTGTGGTGATGGACGATCAGTTCTTCTCTCTTATTTTTCTTTTCATGGGGAAGTTTATGTTCGTTTTCTCACTGTGCTAAGTTCCTTCCGTATAGATGACATACTCGTTTCCCATTGTACCAAATTCAGGTTCACGTAGCTGCATCCGAGCGCGTTCTAGATTTGTTAATTCTATACAGGGATACTCATTCTCAATCTCTGCCTCCTGAACTGGGGTTCAAGAATGAGCTGCAGCATCTGTGTGACATTGAAAAAAATGAAGAGGCAAAATCCTTACTGAAGAAATGTGTAAACGTCCTTGAAAGTTTTGAAGAGGAGAAAACCCACAGCTGACCATGTATGTAGTGAGGGTTCTTATTGGGTTACGTTCATGTGGTGGATGACAATATTAGGATCCAACATGTTTGCTATGAGGATCCAAAACCTATTCAGGTGTGGAAATGGTGGACGCCATTTTAGTTATTTCAAATAATTTGACTACGGGTGTGTAACCGTGTCATTGATTCAAACTTTTACTTTGACCCCATTTCGGAAAGAAAACATGTTCGCACGACCCAATACTATTTTTTTTTTTCCTTTTTCTTTTAAAGGTACACTATGTTTACTTTTAGTTTGTGAAAATGACTGAAAAAAATTTGAGGTTTTGCGGAACTATGATCACTCTTTTGATCAGGGTTATGGCAAGGTGAGGCACCTAAATGCAGATTGACATAAAAATGTCGGAAGGCAAGAGAAACCAATGGCAATAAAAACATAGCCACCAGTTTTCTTAAGAATTCATAGCTTTAGGCGACATCTCGCCGGATGAAAGCCACCAGTTGATAAAAATCTGGCAACGCTATTAGACAAAGCCCTGGTTTTATTAAAACCACTGCTTTGTCCAGTGATTTGTTAGAAAAGTCACCGGTTTATAATTCGCATCCTGAAATTTATTTTCACTATAATTACTTGTAAATATCATCGCATTTTACAGTTTATACTAAACTCGTGTTTATAGTCGATTTTCACCCATTTTATAGTAGTATTGATTTACATTCTTTTACCGCTTCAATTGTTTCAAAGAGATAACTTTACTAGGCGCAATCTCATATTTGTTGTATGGTGATGAGACACAATCTGCCCTCAGGAAATAAAGTGCTTTCGTGCCGGATTCCGGTACCAATGAAATCTCCCCCTCTCGGAAAATGACCTGCTAGTTCCGGAATGATCCTAAAGATGCGGGGTTATCTCCCTGTATCACTTCGACGCTCAAGTTAGTAACAGAAATAGTTCATAAGGTTTAGTGTAATCAGAGTAGAAATTGTGTACCTTTTAGTCGTCTTCCCTTTTAGTTGTCCCTTCGTATTTATAGTGTATACTAGCCCGTTCTGTCTATTGGATTGGCTGTGCAACCGCTATTGGGATTTAATGCTGTTGTACCAGACATTAGGGTTAATGCTATCGTAACAGGCATTAAGCCTCTACTCCTTTGGTAACCGCAATCGGGTTTAATGCAGGTGTAATTGTCATCAACCATTCATCAGCAATAATCATCCAGCATTAAATTAGTATTTGTAACCCCTCTCTTGAATGACCCTCTCATAAGTACTTGTAACTCATGCCTATTAATACAATTTTACCGATTCCATCTCACGATTTCTCATATTTGGTTTCAGCAACCTATTTCCGATCTTTGGTACCGGTTCCCTACCAATAACTACGACTTACGAGTAGCGGTATAAATTGTAGCTGAAAATGCCTATTTGATCATTAGGTTGTTTGGCCATTTAAAATTTTCTTCTAAAACGAACTTTGAAAAACTCTTTTCCAAAACATGTTTTAAAACCAATTTAAAACTAATTTGCTAAGTGAGGTGTGTGTGAAGTGATTTGCAAAATTGAAAGCAAATGAACAAGGCAAGACACAACAAATTATAGTGGTTCGGATTTCCCTTGAATCCTACTCCACTCCTCAAGTTCTACAACTTGATATTTCCTAATCAACTCTAGGAAACACTTAAAGGGGTGTTCCAAACCCTTACACTTGCTTAAAATCAAGCTTTTGATCTTAAGACTTTTCTCCTTTGCCTATACTAACTCTAGCATAGGACTTTTGCTTAATTTAACTCTAGATTAAGACTCTCTTGCCTAACCTAACTCTAGACTAGGATTTTCCCCTTTGCCTAATCCAAACTCTTGGATATGACTTTTACCTCATTGCCACATTTATGGCCTTGTGCTCTAATCCCAGTATTTCATGAGTGCATAAATAGAATAAGTCTTTATTCTCTTTGGGCGGCCAAACCCTACACTCATATAGATGAAATTTATCAAGAGTGCTCTCGTAATTCTGACACCCCACTCATATAGACCTATAGATTTCATTAAGGGCAATAAGCCACAACTCTCCACAATCATTACAAGATGTATGCACATGTACCACAAGGATGGACAAAATTGATTTTGTGCATACCATTACAATCATAATTAGTTTTTCCCTTTGTACCTAACGCTCGGGATCCCCAATCATTAGGTTGGGTATCCTTACACATGATTTTTGTATTTTAAATGGACTTGCGTCTCATCCCCCTCAAGGTACAATCATGTCATTGCACCGAGCTTGGACTTTCTCATAATAGCAAAGGCATGAAATTTTGACATTTAACACTCAATGCAAACTCAAATAAATTGCTAAATTTTAGCAAAATATTTCACCAATCACACAATGGTGAAATATTTCAAAAAAATTCAACCACCTCAAGATATATAAATATTTATATATCTCTATAAATTTGATCCACAGATCACCTACCATTGGTAAATAAGTATCGCCAGTAGCCTCACTACTAGGAATCATCATAAAAATGACCAGTAGTCTACTACTATTATTGACAAATGAGTATAGCCATTAGCGTCACTACTAAGAATCATCATAAAGATGACCAGTAGTCTATTACTAGGAGCTATTGATTTATTTCCTTGCATTTGTGAAGTGTTCAATGGGTAGTAGTCTCTATACTATTAGCAGTCATTTTGTCAATCTCAAATAACTTCATACTGCAAGAAAAATGTTACAACAACCCAAGTGCATTTATCATTTTTTTTTTCAAATATGATAATTCTCCATTTAAACACTTAGCTAACTAGTTTAAGTGAATCAAATATATATAATACGATCACAAAAATAATTCTCAAATTAATATTGCAAAAAATGAATTCACTTCACTCTCAAAATTCTCAAACATTTGAGTATTTGCAATAATTTGATAATGAGTCTTCTAAACTGATTTGCAAAAGATTATATGGAAAAAGTAAGATACCCACTTATTTTCATATTCCATTACTATATATTAAAATATAATAGTTTTTTAATAAAATTGAGCACATCATATAGTACTCGAAATAGTATATAGCTCAAAATTTATCAAATTTCAATAATTGTTGAAAGACATATTTTTCAATTAATATTTTCACAAATTATGAAAATTCATATCGTCAAACAAATTGGTCACATGCATAAAGCATAAAATTTTCATTTATCTCAAATTGTCAAAATTATCAATTACTCAATTGTGATAATGTTGTGAAAAACAAGTCATTGTAGTGAATGGCAAAATAATTTCAATAGAAAAATATCTATTTCTAAATTATTATTTTTAGGATGCCCCCACTAGTCACTACAAATTTATAACCTTAAAACTCTTTCATAAAGTGATAAATTTAAATCATATAAATCATGAATAAAGAAAGCTCATTCACTATCATAAAACTATATGAAATTTCAAAAAATTTCAGATAGTGTAATTTCATATCCACTGTAGTATTTTCGCAAGAGAAATTAAAAATCATTATTTTTAATATGTGCCAAATGAACCCTCACTAGTTCTCATTTTTCATCACAATTAAAATTCTAACTTTGTATAGTTTGACATTTAGAATTATAATGTGGTATATATGGTACATGATGTTTTAACACACACAGATATATATATATAATTTAATTTTTTTTCCACCACCAAATTTAAAGACTCATCACATATTCACAATGTTTTAAATTCATGGAAGTGATATTTGCACACATACATCAAAAACTAAATTAACAATACAAATTATATGCATAAGCTTTTATTTTTACTAATATCTTGTATTGTTTATTTAATTGATAGAAGTAAAATGCATAATTTCATCAATGTATATGCATATTATACAACTTATCTCAAAGCGTAAAACATTCATCTCATGAATCTAATAAGATTTTTAGCCTAGAAACAAAATATGCATAAAACAAATTCATGTGCATCTTACTCATTTACTCACGATATGTATTTTTTCAAATAAACACATACCTCAAGTTTCTATATGTAGAAACCATTGAAAAAACTTATACCAAAATCATCAAACATAGCCTCGATGAATTTTGTATATGTACTAGTTCTTCTAATTAGTCAACCACAAACCCTTAAACAACGTAGGTGCAAGAGATTTGATTCTCTCCATCAATCGTGATGCAAAACAAAATAATGATCATCCATTAGTTTATCAAAATCTTGATTCTCCACAAACACCGTTCACCGAACAAAATCAAAATATTAGTATAAATAATAATATAAAAATAAATTTAAATAAAGAACAAGAATTTAGATAAAACTAGTATGGCATGGGATGAGACGCGTAATCGCTATTGTTAGGTGATTCATACGCCTCTGCGGAAGAATTCGGTGCAGCAGATCACTATCTCATAAGCTGTCACCCCAGGATACAACCGCCTATGCCGCACTAGTTTTATCTAAAATATTATTATTTAATTTAATTTATTATTTCTACTAATATTGTTCTTTTTGTTTGAGCAAGAACAACATTAATTAATTATTTGAAAGCAGACATGGGGTAATACGAACATTAATTACTGTGTCTCATAACAGAAATCATGACTCCAAGCGGCTTAACATCGATCGTATTTAACTATTTAAGTTCGGACAAATAAAAAAGGATGCTAACCGCAGGTTAGAAAAATGCTAAAAGGGAAGAAGAGATAGTACTTTGTATTTATACCAAAATTGCCCTTACCCCTATAATATCACACAAACCCGCCACCCTTTCCCATTCCTTCATTTTCAACCCACTATCGCCGGAAAACCTCGCCACTTCCGGGACCGTCGCCCACCACAGCGGAGAATCATTGGAGCACCGCAAGCAACGATAAGTCTTATTTATTTATTTATTTATTTTAAAACTCCATGCTGGCTGGGTGTGGATAGCGGGCCATTCCCGCCACCCAAATCTGGCCAGAAGCAGCTAGATCTAGCTGCAAAAATGAAAACCACTTGCGGTGTTTCATTTTCTTGTTGTTCCATTTTCACCAAAAAAATGGGATGCAGTCTCATTTTTCCAGCAGCCTTCCCATATGCCAAAATAGGGGGTTAGAATTCCTAACCCCTTTTATTGTGAATCTTTCAAGCGGGAAACCAGCAATAGCAGCTAGCCTTCTGTTGCAATTTTCACAACCAGATTTGGCTACTTCTAGCCGGATTTAGGTAGTGGAAATAATCCGCTAGCAGGAAGGGATTTTTTTTTTCCCTTTAAATAAAAATTTAAAGATTTACCTTATTAGAGTAATTACCTTAGTCGTGATTCTACTACTATCACTCTCCTATTATCACTCCCCTAGTCTCACTCCCCCGAGTCACACTCCCCTACTATCACTCCCCTAGTATTCCTACTATATCTTTAGGTCTAGTATCCTATATAAAGGCTAACTAGCTCTCCATATTGTAACACTATTATAACACAATTATAATATAGTTCATCATTATTCTCTCATTATGTTATTATCAATATACGTAATTCTATATACCTTACCTCCAACGACTGCCGGTGATGGCGAGGTTTACCGGCAATAGTGGGCTGGGAATGAAAATGAAGGAAATGGGAAATGGTGGGGGCTGGTGTGATATTAATTATTTGTAGAGGGGAAAAATTGGTATAAATCATGGTTTTCTAGCTCGGACTGAATGCTGACCCGGCAAAGCCAAGGGGTCGCTCGAACCGGGATCGATAGGTTCAACCCGGGGGTCAAGCCTGATGATGTCATGTATATATATATATATATATATATATAAATAATATATTAATGATTAACATGCTTTAATTTTATCATTTTTAACATTTAAAAAATATTTTCTTCACGAACAAATATATATTTTTTCAAATTTTACAAAAAACTTAAACATTAAAATTCATTACTATAAAATTTAATAAGTAAATGAAATATAAAATATTGCTTATTTTCTAAAAATTATATAAAATTATATTACCACATTTTGATTAGAAAAAAAATAAAATAAAATTTGGTGTTTAAAAAAAAAGAAAACTATTTTAAGTTAATACTTGAAAAAAATTAAACAAACTTTAATTGAAAAGAATACAACTTATAAAAATTATGTTAATTTTAATTTTATAAATAGTAAGGAATGACACTAAAATTAACATTAATTAGAATGGTCTAATTAATAGATTGTTCGAAAGTCCATGATTCATATTAAAAATGAGTTTAAAAAATATTTTATACAAGAGTAAATAATGGCATCGCAGCAAGTACTTTTGTTTACTATAAGGGTGACCAAGGTTCAACTCCCATTGATCGCAAGTTTTTAAAAATTGAGTAATTTGAAAAAAAAAAAAAAAAAAAAAACCGAGTTCAGGCAGGTAACCCCGATTCTCGGCCCACCCCTATTTTTGACCGAAGTGACCGAGTAATTAGACATTTGGTTCTTTGTGTTTTTTTGAACCAGCAAGGCTACCGATTCGCAGTCCGACTGACCGGTCCGGCTAGGTCAGACAACCATAATAAAAATGTAAAATACTATCTTCCCTTCCCTCATTTGAATTTTTCTCTCTTGCATTTAGGATTACCTCATTTGACCGTAAGTGAAGACCATGCGCATATGTTTAACAATTGGGAAAACATAGAAAAAAGTAACCACACTTGACCGTTGAGGCTTAGAGAGAAAATTTACGGAATTGTTATCAGCAGGCCACCTTTTACTATTCGTAGGCCACTTTTTAAAATTTTTATACTTGAATTTACATTTTTGCCCATTATAATTTCTAACTTTATAAAAAAATTACCCAACTTTTTTAACTCCAGGAAAATCGCCTGGACTGGGTGATTTTCTCTGAGAAAATCGCCTGGCCGGGGGCGATTTTCTCTGAGAAAATCGCCTAGTCCAGGCGATTTTATCTGAGAAAATCGCCCAGTCTTCCCAGATAAAATCGCCCAAGCCAGGCGATTTTTCCTTAAAAAAAATGTTTTTTCGAAAATTTAGTGGTCGTTCGCCGAAAAAATGATTTTCCGACTACTGATCGGGAAAACTTGAAAAAAACGCCGTCCTGTGGCCTTTTTTTTAGGGAAAATCGCCACAGGACACCAATTTTATCTGGAAAAATCGCCCAGTCCAGGCGATTTTATCTGGGAAAATCGCCTGGACTGGGCGATTTTCCCAGATAAAATCGCCTGGACTGGGCGATTTTCTCAGAGAAAATCGCCCCCGGCCAGGCGATTTTCTCAGAGAAAATCACCCAGTCCAGGCGATTTTCCTGGAGTTAAAAAAGTTGGGTAATTTTTTTATAAAGTTAGAAATTATAAAGGGCAAAAATGTAAATTCGATTATAAAAATTTTAAAAAGTGGCCTACGAATAGTAAAAGGTGGCCTGCTGATAACAATTCCGTAAATTTTCTCTCTAAGCCTCAACGGTCAAGTGTGGTTACTTTTTTCTATGTTTTCCCAATTGTTAAACATATGCGCATGGTCTTCACTTACGGTCAAATGAGGTAATCCTAAATGCAAGAGAGAAAAATTCAAATGAGGGAAGGGAAGATAGTATTTTACATTTTTATTATGGTTGTCTGACCTAGCCGGACCGGTCAGTCGGACTGCGAATCGGTAGCCTTGCTGGTTCAAAAAAACACAAAGAACCAAATGTCTAATTACTCGGTCACTTCTATCTCTTCTTCCCTTTTAGCATTTTTCTAACCTGCGGTTAGCATCCTTTTTTATTTGTCCGAACTTTTGGGAAAACGTAAGTGAAGACCATGCGCATATGTTTAACAATTGGGAAAACATAGAAAAAAGTAACCACACTTGACCGTTGAGGCTTAGAGAGAAAATTTACGGAATTGTTATCAGCAGGCCACCTTTTACTATTCGTAGGCCACTTTTTAAAATTTTTATACTCGAATTTACATTTTTGCCCTTTATAATTTCTAACTTTATAAAAAAATTACCCAACTTTTTTAACTCCAGGAAAATCGCCTGGACTGGGTGATTTTCTCTGAGAAAATCGCCTGGCCGGGGGCGATTTTCTCTGAGAAAATCGCCCAGTCCAGGCGATTTTATCTGGGAAAATCGCCCAGTCCAGGCGATTTTCTCAGAGAAAATCGCCTGGACTGGGCGATTTTTCCAGATAAAATTGGTGTCCTGTGGCGATTTTCCCTAAAAAAAAGGCCACAGGACGGCGTTTTTTTCAAGTTTTCCCGATCAGTAGTCGGAAAATCATTTTTTCGGCGAACGACCACTAAATTTTCGAAAAAACATTTTTTTTAAGGAAAAATCGCCTGGCTTGGGCGATTTTATCTGGGAAAATCGCCCAGACCAAGCGATTTTCCCAGAAAAAATCGCCTGGCCTGAGCGATTTTCTCAGGAAAAATCGCCTGGCATGGGCGATTTTCCCAGATAAAATCGCCCAGGCCAGGCGATTTTAACTGGGCGATTTTATCTGGGAAAATCGCCTGGTCTGGGCAATTTTCCCTGAGTTAAAAAAGTTGGGTAAATTTTTTTTTATGAAGTTAGAAACTATCAAGGGTATATTTGTCTTTTCATCACTTAAAATTTTAAAAAGTGTCCTGTGTTTAGTAAAATGGTACTTGCAAATAACATGCCCCAAAATTTATGCTGCCAGTTAAACCTATAAATACTGCATGCAAGTAGCTAGAAAATTCATTCAAGGTTGTCATTTGCATTATTATACAACTTTAATTAGCAGTGCCAGTACACTAATTAGTCATAGTTTGACTTTGACATATCCAGTTTTTTCTTTTTTTTTGACCTATCCAGCACTGGCAGATTTACAATGGGGGCACAGGGGGCATGTGCCCCCAGTGGCCCCCACCTCCTTTTATATATTTGGTCAAATTTTTTTATAAAATTATTAAATTAATATAATCTGCTTCCACTATTTTTAATTATAAATTAAACATAAATAATACACGACACATAGTTAAATTGTATTAAGGTTATAATTATTTTTTTAGAGTATTAGTAAGATTCACAATACATAGACAAATTGTATTAATGTTGTGATTATTTTTTCTTGAGTATTAGTAAGATTTAATTTGATTAGAACTAAAATTGCATTCAAAGCGAAAAACGTACAGAATTACTAAATAAATTTTGTTTTCTTTGTCTATTATTATTTTTGTAAATTTTTATAGTTTAACTTTATTTTAAAATGTAATTTTTTTTGGCCATACAATGTATATTGTACCCCACTAAAATAAATTTCTGGTTCCGCCACTGCTAGTATCCAGTTGGTTGGTCAAATCTTACGTATACGCTTCAAATATGCCCAAAAACATTACTTGTAAGTGGTCCAGGATCTTGTTATAATGAATAAAAAATAGAAGAAACATTTTTATTAGTTTAGACTCAAGATTATAATGAATTTTCAATCTTTTCGTATAAATCAAAAAATAAATAAATAAAAACTTCTGAAATTATTTGAATGCTTGTACAAGTAGTAATTGTTTGTAATATATGGAAACTTGTAAAAGTTATAACTAAAACATTACAGCTACATTACCTATTCATGTTTTTGATAAAATTACAAATAACTTGATGTTGTTTCGCAAAATCACAAAAATACTCCTTTATCTAGCAATCCCCAAATGTAATATCTTCTCCTCTGCAATGGAAGATTTAATAATAGAATAATACTTGTAAATAAGAAGGTAACATTTCGAACAGAAATTTTCAATTAAAACGAAATGAAGTATATACGCCCTTAAAGATTTGCTACAGAGTCCGTATCATAATTTTACCCAAAACTCATGCCACAAATGTAATTCGTCCTTATTTTTGAGATCAGGATAATAGTTTGTAATATGAAACCCTAAGGAAGAAGTGTTTCTTTTTTCTTTTTTTCCTTTCCCGGGAACAAAAGTCATAAGCAAGCTGCACCGCTTTCCGAGTCTACAGAACCGCCATTTTTTTCCCTGACTTTGGAAACTCGCTATAACTAACAGTTGTAGCTTTTCTGAAGATTACAAAGTAGGGATCTCCAAAACTTAAGAAACAAAAGAACTAAAAGAACAAGAAAATTCTGTATATGAAAAATAAGAAATCAATCTAAGTCGTGAAAGATACTCTTCCCTTAAAGTGTTTAATGCCCCCATTATTCTTGCTAATCGGGAATGTGGCAAGATCTCTTCTAGGATGAAATAGATTGCTCATAAACAACAAAGTAGCAGATTCTTTGATTGTTTAGACAAGTGGTGGGCCTGGTTTGCCCTTCGGCCCAACCTGAGGCCCAGTTACAAGTTTAGTATCCGGCCCAAGTTGGCCCACCAATGGAAAACTATTTATACACGGACTGGTGGGCAATGACCGACTGGCAATAACCGGCACCCTCACCTCTATAAATAGGCACCTTCATCACCATTACAAGGGGGCTCTCCCTTTGGTACATTTTCTCTCTAGTTTTACTATATTTCTCCTGTGTCTAAAATACTGACTTTGGCATCAGAACTTAACCGGGGGACTTTCCCCGCTAGTACAGGTGTTGGAGATGACAGATCGGAGCGGATCCGACCCGAAGACCCTCACCGGAAAAAGCTGCTCCATTAACTTGTGCCATTTGTGGGGACTCGATCGCTGGAATGTGGTTCACATTTTGGCCTTGAGTTCCCGATCTCACAAATGTGTTGTGAAGTGTTTGTTGCGGTGGAGGGGGAGCTAGACTGGAAAAAGTTTGCTGTTCTTTCCTGAATGTTGTGCGGTTGGCTGGATAAAGAAAAGAAAATGCTATTTTGAATTTTTCTTGTTGTTTAGGTTAGTTGATCCTAGATCTGGTATTAAAGTGGAAAATGTTATGAGTTCTCGATTGAAATAGAGTAGATCTGTGTAAGGGGGCGGTGGAGCATATCTGTCTTTTAGCTTTTATTGTTATTTTTGATGGGTGGGTTAAGAGAAACCCACAAAGCTCTCAAGGTTGAAGTTGGCTGTGTGGCTGAAGAAATGAAGAACTTGAGCTCTTCTATTGGATCTAGTGAGCTCAGCTAAGGAAGGAGAGCGAAGGAACAAGGAGGAAGGAAGAATTCTAATTCTTCTCGCTGTCAAGTTTGGTAAACCAAGCAATGGAGGAATAGGGATTCATCCAAATCCGCTATTCAAGTCCATATCGATAGAGGATTTTGCAGCTCAGATCTGGTAAAGGAGTTGGGTATGTCCGGATCTGGCGACCACGATGAAAGACCCGCGAATGAGCTGCGACATGTCCGATAAAGTTCTGGCAAAGCTCGCTAACTAGAAAGTTTGACGAAGAAGACGGAGAAGGGCCAAGCCAGAGAGGGGGATGAGCCTCCAGGTCGTCCCGGATGAGGTCAGCCCCTCAGGTCGTCCCGGATGAGGTCGGCCTCCAGGTAGGCCCGGATGAGGTTAGTCCCTCAGGTCATCCCAGATGATGTCGGCCTCCAGTCGTCTCGGATGAGGTCAGCCTCCAGGTCGTCCGGATTAGGTCGGTCCCCCAGGTCGTCCCGGTGAGGTTGGCCTCCAGGTCATCTTGGATGAGGTCAGCCCTTCAGGTCGTCCCGGATGAGGTCAGCCCCTCAGGTCTTCCCGGAAGAGAAAAAGGAAAACAAAAGTCTCTTTAGCCTCGCATCCTAATCAAAGTCTAGGAACTGAGGGTGCCGGTGAAAAATGGAGAATCAGAGGATGAGCCCGTGCATAATTCGATTTGAAGTAAAAAGGTGGAGACTCGGTGATGCCGCAACGGCATGGAAATCTCCAGGCTGGGGCTGTGTTCGCTTTAATTTGAAGTTAAAAGGTGGGGACTCGGCGATGCCGCAATGGTGTGGAAATCCCTAGGATGTTTGCTAAAATTGGAGAGGCCTTTATTCTCTTCAATTTGGAGTTAAAAGGAGGAGACTCGGCAGCTTGTTCAACAAATGACAGTGTCGGGCATGTTTTGAACCCGTGAAGCTTGGCTTATACGCGTGCGAGTTTACCACTGGACTACGTGAACTCTTCATGCTATTTCAGTCGGTAATAATTAGAGAAGGGCTGAAGTGAGACAAGGCGGGGATTGGAGGAGCCCGCGCCTAATCAGGTGGGGTCACAGAGAGGCCTTTACTTTGTCCAAAGTCAGAGGGAAAAGGAGGAGACCCGAGGATGCTGAAATGGCAAGGAAATCTTGAGGATACTTACATTGACGAAGCTAAAGTGAGACAAGGCGGAGTTTGGTGGAACCCGTGCCTAATCACATTGATTTTCCTTAGCACAAGATCGCAGAGAGGCCTTTGTTTTCTTCAAATTTGGAGGGAAAAGGAGGACACCCGAGGATGCCACATCGGCAAGGAAATCTCGAGGATGCATGTGCAAAATGGAGAGCCCGAGGATCATTCTTTGCTTTCTACAAATTGGAGATTCGACGATGCCGTAACGGCATGGAAATCCCGAGGTTGAGCTGTTCTCTTTATAATTTGGACTTAAAAGGAGGAGAATCGGCAATGCCGCAATGGCGTGAAAATCTTGAGATTGCACACTTTGACGAAACTCAAGTGAGACAAGGCGGGATGGCGAAACCCGCGCCTCATCACTTGGAGTTGTTTCGACGACACCAAAATTTTTAACTCAATTGAGACAAAGCGGGGAAGGGTGGTGGAGCCCGAGCATGCATAATTAAAAGTTAGGAGAGGTGGTGTAGCCCGTGCATGCAATGAATGCAAGAAAAGAACATTTCCAAGTTCGGTGACCCCGTGCATACAATGCATGCACGGTGAGAACAAAGACAAGGCCTTCACCGTGCATGCAAGTTGATCCCGTACATGTAAGTTGATCAAATGTAAATTGATCTCATGCATGCAAGTGAAGCCCAAGGTCGGTGGTGGAGCCCGGTTATGCATGATTGAAGAAGAAATTCGGGAGACCATACATGTAGGGTTGAAGAAGCCCACATGCATGTGTTTCCCACAATGCCGCACTTGAAATTTCAGGGACGTTCCGTCCTTATTTATTCCTTTTATTTTCAATTAATAAAGAATACGCGTTATTCTGTTTTGCTTTGATAAATGACGCATGAACCTTTATTTATTTTATCTTCAATCAAATAAATAAAGAATGTTAGTGTATTTTATTTTATTTTGTTTTAAAGGTAGTAGGAGGCCTTTATTCAATTTATCTTCAATTAAATAAATAAAGCATGCTAGTTTATTTTATTCAAAATAAGTGAAACACGAGCCTTTATTTATTTCATAGTAAAATAATTTTTCTAGTGTTATTATTGGAAGTGCATATTTAATTGCATCTACAAAGTTAAAGTATATTTTTGGCTTAATTGTCTTGTCTTTGCCTATTTTATTTAAAGTATGATATTTGCAAATTTTACGAATAAAGTTTCAAATATTGATTGTTTATCAATTCTTACTAGGAACATGGAGAGATGTATAAACCCGACTCCGAAGCATTTGTCATAGTCGGAAATTCAGCATACTCGCACCGAACGCGGCCATGAGTGCCCGAACCCGACTCTCATTTGTAGGCGGCTGGATGCATTGAACGACCGCGAGGCGGTGTTCAAATTTACCGTAGCGGTTTTGGCGTACTCGCAAAATGCCCAAACCCGACTCTCTTATGTAGGTGGTTTTGGCATACTCGCAAAGTGCCCAAACCCGACTCTCTTATGTTCGAATTGCATACTCGAAACCGGGGTTCCATCATTGCCAGCCTTACTCGGGGTCTTCACTAAAACGAATCTTACATGACTTCTAATTTCTGTGAGCACTACGGGTATTCTGATTATGGAGACTCGTAAGCCTTCTTATTACAGGTCTTTTTGGGCCTTCTATATTATGAAATTTCAAGTTCTGAATCTTCGAGGAGATACGATCCAGAACTTGGGGGGACTAGTTGGTGTGCCTAGTTTGCCCTTCGGCCAACCTGAGGCCCAATTACTAAGTTTACGGTCCGGCCCAAGTTGGCCCACCAATGGAAGACTATTTATATACGGACCGGAGAGCAATGACGGGCACACTCACGTGTATAAATAGGCACCTTCATCACCATTACAAGGGGACTCTCTCTTTGGTACATTTTCTCTCTAGTTATACTATATTTCTCCAGTGTCTAAAATACTGACTTTGGCATCGGAGCTTAACCGGGGGACTTCCCCCGCTAGTACAGTGTTGGAGATTACAGATCGGAGCGAATCCGATCCGAAGACCTTCTCCAGCAAAACTTGCTTCATCAACAAGAAAGGAGATGAAAAAGTTGATTCCAATATGTGGAAATCACCCTCTATTTATAGAGTTGAAAGGTTGCGTTCATGGGATACGACCAGTCTATGAATAGATGCAATCATCCATTCCTGAGTTAGGACGCAACACTTCAACCAAAAGATGAATCCAAAGGAAGAAATCAAAGAGTTGCATCTCTTACCAGCCAATGGAGCTCGTCCAAGAATCCGTCCGAGTCAGACGCAGATTCACACGGCACTCGCTCCCAGTACCCGAGTGAGCTTTGCTCACTGGAGCTCATTCGAGACGTCGTCCGACTCGGACAACGTCTCACAAATGGGACTGGCACTCGTCCGAGATGTCGTGCGACTCGCATGACTTCTCGGACGTCTTGCTGAACCTAAAGCTAGCTTTCAGCTTGCTTCTGCCTTCTGTCCGATTTGGTGCTCGATTTGGCGTGTGACTCGGACGGAGAATCACTCAGAAAATGCATTTTACTGCATGAACTTTTCCCAATGATTTTCTTATACTATAAATTACAAGAGAATTTTCAACATTTTCTCCATCTCCTTAGTATTAATTTGCAGCACATGACCTTAAGAGACACTCGACACATATAAGGTTGCACTAACGGGTACATAAATTTTATTTTTAGTGGGCTAAGGTTAAAAAGAAAAAAGCTTTTAAATAAATATATTTAACAACTAAAATTATAAGGTGGCAATTATAAAATCATCAAATGCATAAATATTCAAAATTTTACTATTCATTGACACTTGATAACAAAATTGGTTTTGATTTTGCTGTACAATTAGCTACCATGCGATAATTGTATTCTACACGTTAGTATCGATTGAAAATGCTGCAAGATTTGTTCATTTCCATTTATACAATTAGACTATCATTCATCCACTCGTTTCAATTCTTTTCCACAAATTAGTTTTGACAAGTGGGTGAATGAAGAGTGTTGCGGTTGATTGCGCTATAAGTTTAATTTTTCTTTTTATTCTTTTTTATTTTTTGGTTTTAAATAATTGGACCGTGAGTCCATTATAATTTAAAAGGGATTAGCTCTGCCTTATGTTAGGCTAGTACTAATTTAATAGTTAGTCATTTTATTAATATTAAAAAAAAGTGAGCCTACTATATATATTACAATAATTCTACTAAAAGATTTTATGTGTCCGCCACTGTACGGTCAAGATTGAACATTTTCCCTCAGTCAAGTGTTGCCGATATCTCTAATACGTACAATATAGGATATATTGAATTGGTCAGTATCTGTAATGAGGACAGACTTTGCGTCTTTGCGGCATAGGCAGTCTCTTCATTTATTCGTGGGTTTTTCGGCTTTTTTGTGTAAATTTTATGTCAAATTCTATATTAGTTCGCCGGAAAAATGATTTTCCGGCGAACTGTCAAGAAAATCGCTTGGACGAAGCGATTCTTCCTAAAAGAATAGCCTAGGAAGAATCGCTTTGGATAGGCGATTGTTGAAGATACTTTTAAGGAAAAAATAACTTTTAAAAAGAATCGCGCCAGCCGGGCGATTCTAACCGGGCGATTCTTTTTAAAATAATCGCCCATCCAGGTGATTATTTGGGAAAGAATCGCCTGGATGAGGTGATTAAATGAGATTTTTTTGCCACAGGATACCAATGTATTCCTATTTAATTGCTTCCCCGGAGCGATTAAATAGGAATACATTGGTGTCATATGGCGAAAAAATCCCATTTAATCGCCTCATCCAGGCGATTCTATGGGAAAGAATCGCCTGGATGAGGCGATTCTTTGGGAAATAATCGCCTGGATGACGCGATTCTCTCATTTTAAATCGCTTGGAGGGTAAAAATGTATAAGGATATTATTGTTTTTTCACTATTTAAAATTTTAAAAAGTGTCCTGTGTTTAGTAAAACATGTCCTGCAATTAACATGCTCCAACAAATACTGTTAAATTAACTTTTTTTTTTCTTGAAAAATAAATTAACTGTTTAGATCTATAATTAACCGTCACTTAACAAATATTGTTAAAAATTTATTGAATTCCGGATGGGATAATTTTGGTCTCTTTGAAAAAAGGAAACTCCCTCTTTAGATCTGGCAAACACCTTTCCCTTTTCCAAAAATAGGAAACTCCCCCTTCCAACCTCACGCAACTAAAGCCTCCACCACCACGGCAGATTCCACCACCACCGGAGAGCTCTCTTTTGCTGCGATCTTGGTGGTCCGCCCTCAGCCGGAGTTGAACCTGAAATCAGTAACTGAATATCTTGGGGGAGCCGGCGCTGCTGTTCTCCGAGGATGAAATCCAACAACTGGCTGCCCCTTTTGAGCTTGCTTTGGTTGAAAATATTCAAGAGGAAGATCATCAATGGCAGACCTCCACAAGCACTTCAAAACGGCTAAATTTGTTGGTAAATCTGTGGCGGAGCCAGGCCCCGAAGGTTCGGGACAAAATTATTTATTAGAAATATTACTCCCTATTATTTTAATTTTTGGTGAAATATAAATTTTTAAAAAATCTACATGGTAAAATAACAAAATTAAGATGCCCCACCAGCCATACACGTCCCTCCGTCCCTGGGTAAATATGATATAGGATTGATGGATAATAGACATGTTTTGACCCATTTTGAATTGGATAGATTACCAACAATGTTGGATGAGAAAAATATGGAATTTTGGCCAATTCGCTATGACGGTACGCAAGTGGACGCCTTTGTTCGACCTTCACGCAGAGCCATCGATAGCACCAGTTTGGTTTACAATCCACGAGATTCCCACGATTTACTATAACGAGCAGGCTTTGATCGGAATCGGTAACTTGATCGGAAAATTTGAAGGTGGACGCCGCCACTAAATCCCTAACACGCCCTTCAGCTGTACGAATCTGTGCAGAAGTTGACCTTCTGAATTTGCCTCTGTCCCGAATTTGTTTAGGCTCTCAAACAAGAAGCAAGTGGTTCAAAGTTTTCTACGATGCCATCCCTCACTATTGCTATAACTGCAACAAGCAAGGCCACCATGAACGGGAATCAACTCTGTTTTGCCCCAAGAATGGCTCCCACTGCTTCGGTTGACTCTAGATTGCTTCCATCCGAGAAGGCTAAGGTCCCCACTGTAAATTCTAGTGTTGTCCCTATACTCTTCAATTCTTTTGCTGCATTAGATAATGATTTGGAAGAGGAGATGGAGGAAATTCAGGCAGACTCACCTCCTAAAACTCCACCCCGAGACATCTTGCAAGACCAACAGTTACTGGAAAATTTATCAAAAACCCCCCTTCCAGTAAACCGTATCTGTACGGAACCCAGACACGCCCCAGGAACAGAAGAATTTGATTAGTCTTTGTCGGATGGAGGGCCTGAGAAACTAGAAACTGCATTACCCCCTTTAGAGATTCACAAAATTGATTTGGAGGAGTTTAGAACGTCTCTTGTAAAGGTCCTTGGCTCTGAACAAGCTTTAAATCTCAGCTCTACGGACTCAAGAGTTTCTCCGCCGGATGCACAACCGCCTAAACACAAAGACAAACCATATGTTGAACACCGTAAAATGGTAACCCGTTCTAGCCCTCTCTCTCAGTCTAATCAATGAGTAACAATTTGTTAGTATGGAATGTGCGTGGAATTCAAAGTCGCTCATCGCACCGACGTGTTTGACAATTAATTTTTTTGCATAAAATTTCTTTTCTTGTCTTGCGAGAGCCTATGGTGGACTTGATGATTTTCGTGTTGTACTTGGTTTTGATAATTGTTACGGCAATACTAGTGGAAAAATCTGAATTTTCTGGTCTGGAGATTTTTTGGTGAATGTTTTGACAGATCATGAGCAATATGTATCACTTACTGTGGTGCATCCGCAGCTCCTGAATTCTTTGTTTTCAACCTTTGTGTATGCTCGACACACCCGAGCTCACTGCCAAGAACTGTGGGAAAAACTCTTGGGCACCCCAAGGGGTCTACATGTGCTAATGAGAGATTTTAATTGATGAGGACATTTCGACCCCTGAACAGGAAACAAGCCAGCCAAGTCAATCAGAGGATGGGCCACAAGTTCTACATCGCGGCCAAATGTTCTTAAAAAATCCAAGTCCCTATCAACGGGATCCACTACTAGTTGACATGATCGGGCCAATGACTAGGCGACGCCAGAAGACAATGAACGAGGCCTTACAGAACCTCGTCCTTTCAAGTCTTGCTCAAGCTCAGAAGATTGAAGAAGGGCAGGCCCTTGATCCACAACACAGAAAGGAAATGATGGCTACTATTTTCTCCATTACAGAAGAGAAGCAGCCATCAACACCTCGACAAGATTGGAGGCCTGTTCTGTGAAGTCCACGGACTTCACGGATTTACTACACTTCACCAACTCATGCTGATATGAGTTATTCGAAGAGGAGCTCACGGTGCGGAAATTTCCAAGGAAAGTGAATCGTTGAAGGGCAGGTTTACTTACTCAAAGATTCAAAGATTACAAATAAGGCATATAGTGGGATAAACTACTTTAGCTATAACCTAGTTAGAACAATCGAATTTGAAACCAACAAAATTAGGCAAAGAAAGAAAACCTAATTAACCTATAGTTTCGCTTATGCTGTACAAAGTAAGAACTCTTAAGCTAAGGATTGACCTTACAAAGATATAATAACCTGAATTCTATAATATGCTGATTAATTAAGTTTCAGCTGCCCCCTTTAAATAAGAGGGTTGTGAGCCTTATGTTACACTTGTAAAGAAAATGAAAGTGTAAAACAAAAGAAAATGGAAGCCAACTAGAGTTGGTATTCCTACAAGTCAACAAGTTTCCAAGAAGAGCATGAAAACTTGTTGAAGAGTTTCGGCCATCTCAAAGAAAGAAAGAAACCGAAATCACCTTCAAGAAACAAGAATAAAACGTAATGCAAAAAGGATTCTAGAAGTGAAACCTTTTTCGAAACAAAAAAATAAGGAAACAGTTTAGTTGTAACAAACTTGTAACAACATTGCCAAATCGTTAACAAACTAGGAATATAATTAGGAAATATGCACAAATCCTAATTCCATTCTAAGACCTAAAACCTAACCCTACTAGGAAGGAGGGAATCGGCAATGGGCCTTGCGAGCTAGCCGAACTAGTGGTGCGTGATCGCAGGGTGGATTCGGCCCGTAGAATTGCGTAGCATGATTGTGATGAACTCGTCAAATCCTTCAGAAATGTCTGAAATCCAGAACATTGAAATTCTTCCATTTCTTCAAGATTTTTCAAGAACCATTTCAAGAAGTTCAAGAACGGATTCAAGAACTTCAAGAACTCTTTCTCGAACCCTACTTTTCGCTCAATTCAGTGAGGATCACGGAATGAGGCTCTGATGTTTGAGTTCTGAAAACTGGCGCCATATCGAGTAGGGAATATGATTGTCCAGGTGGATGAAACCAATGATTTATATGACCACATCACATGCTCCATCAACATATTGGGCCAAGCCACTTAGCAACCAAGAATCGCAACTTGGCCCATCTCAAGTGCAAGGCCGCCGCGACAAGCAAGCCCATGCTTGGGACATCCCACCTGTGATTCTCGTAGGGTTGTTTGATCCCGAGAAGGATTTAGATTGCATGTCTCCTTTTCCTTTTCCTTTTCCTTTTGTAATTTATCTTTAAGTTAAGTTCCAAAACTGTTACAACTTGACTTAAGATTTAGTGGTTTTCTATTTTGTTTTTATTACTTGTTTTCTTTTACAACTTGAATTTGGATTTTCTTTTCAAGACACCAAATTCAAGCTTTCCTTTTTCTTTTAATTTTTGCGTAGAATTTTGGATCTCAATACATTGAGATAACTGATTTATACTTGCCAAATTCATGCTCTTTTTGAGTTTGGTTTGTAAAGGGTTTCCAAATCTTGTTTGGATTCCAATTCTAGTTTGTTTTGTTGTCTTATTCCTTTTCCTTGTATTTTTTAGATTCCCCTATTCTTATAAATAGGGCCAGCTGAAACCACACTCAGGGATAATTTTTGTTTATTAAAGAGCATTGTTAGGTTTATCCTTTACTTGAGAATTCTCCTTATTTTGATTATTAAACTTATGTAATTTCATTTGCTTGATTATTTCATAGGTTCCAAATCTTAGAAGAATTTAGGTTCTTGCTTCACCTAAATTTTTGCTTATTCAAACCCCTTAAATTCTGATTAGTTTAAGAATAATGTAGAGTAATCTCACTTAAATTAATAGAAGGATTTTTGAGTTCTTGAAGAATCAAGGGTGATCAGCACTGTTCAGTTTTCCTTGGCAATTCTTCTGCATCTGCGAGTTCTTTTTCGAAGTGCTCACATTATTATTGTTATTTCTGATTTGGACGAATATGTGGGACGGGGGTTTTGAATCTAAATGATATTTCAGATTTTGTTGAATTCAAACATATAGCATAATTTATGGAAGTTCCCACTGTTGGAAATAAGTTTACATAGACTGGAGTTAGGCAAAATGGAAGGGTTTCAAAGAGACTTGATAGGGGTTTGGCGAATAGGGAATAGTTGGAAACTTTTCAGGGAGTTCTTTACAGGTGCTCAGCTATACCACCTTAGATCATGACCACTATTCCTGGAATTGAAGCTCCTAGGTCTTTCTTCTCTAAGGGGTTTTCGGTTTCAAGAGATGTGGCTTGGGAGGCCAGATTTTATAGCTCTGGTTGAACAAAATTGGGGGATGTTAGTGGATGCTTTTGGAATGTTAGCTATTTCTTTGAAGCTCCATCGTTTGAAGGGATGTTTGCGAGAATGGAAAAGAGATGTTTTTGAAAATGTCCAAAATAAAGTCAAGATTGCAGAACAAAAAGTGGCTGATTTGGAATTAATCTTTGATCAATCAGGTCAGGAGGGGCATCTAATTAATTTAAACAAATCCATATCATATTTGTTGATGCGTCTTTCGAAGGAGGAGACTTTCTGGAGGCATAAATCACGAGTTAATGGTTGTGGGATGGAGACTCAAATACTGTTTTTTTCTATGAGTCAGGGAAAAAAAAAAAAGCATGCTGTCCAAGGGATTTTTAAGATACAGGATCGGCAAGGGGTATGGTTAGACTCCCAGCAGGAGATTGGTCAAGAAGCAGAGAAATATTATGAGAATTCACTTTTCGCTAAAATGAATGATAAGGATAGAGGAGCAGCATACTGGTTCTTGAGTTTGATTCCATCGATTCTCATAGAGTATGACAATATAGACTTATTGTCAGAGGTTACTCTGGATGAATTAAAAAGATTGATTTTTACTATGAACTCATACAGTGCGGCACGCAGAGATTTGTATCGCCCTGCATTTTTTCAAGCACTGTTAGAGTATTGTAGGGGAGGATTTATTATGGGCAACCCAAGAATTTATGGCAGGAGTTCCAATCCCACGGGGGGTAGCTAGTGTTCAAATTATGCTTATTCCTAAACAGCTAGTCCCTATGAGTTTTGAGGATTGCAGGCCAATAAGCCTTTGTAACTTCCTGAATAAGGTTTTCTCAAAGTTGTTGATGGAGACAATGAAGGTCCTCATCCCAAAACTAATATCACCTGAACAATCAGCCTTTGTTTTTGGGCGAAAATTGCGGACAACGTTTTGTTAATGCAAGAGATCTTTCGGTATTTGAATAAAAAGGTGGTGGGGCATAATATAATGTTCAAGCTTGATATGATGAAGGCATTTGACAGGGTTCCATGGAGTTTTCTCAACTCACTATTGCTCATATTTGGTTTCTATGGGACAACAGCAAAAATCATTATGGAAAATCTTTCAGCAAGTTAGTTCTTGGTTTTGGTTAATGGCTAACCCAAAGGTTTCTTCAAGGTTCAAGAGGAATGAAAAAGGGGGATCCACTATCTCCCTTTTTGTTTATTCTAGTAGCAGAGGCATTTGCAAGAGGCCTAAATTACTTGTACCATGAGTCATATTTCGAGTACTATGGACTTCTGCGGGGTGCACGACAAGTAATGTATTTGAGTTATGCAGATGACACATTAATTTATTTGCGTGCAATTAAGCAGAACATTTGGACCATTATGAAGTTCTTAGAGGTTTATGAACGCGCCAGTGGCCCGAAGATAAATCGGAGTAAGAGTTCCTTTTACTTGGCAGATGGGACTCCTCTTTCTATGGGGAGTTTTGTGGCGGACTATACAGAGATGAGATGAGGAACATTCCCCATCACCTATTTGGGTTGTCCAATTTTTCGAGGGCGATTGAAAAAAGTGTACTACCAACCAATTTTGGACAAAGTTTCGCAAAGATTGTCAAGATGGACTAACAAATAGCTATTACAAGCAAGCTACCTTGGGCTGATTAAACACATTTTGGCCTCTATGCCACTCCATATATGGGCAGTTCTCAAGCCTCCTAAAGGGACGGTGTAAATGATGAACTCCATTTTTTCCAAGTTCTTTTGGGGAGAATCAGAGTATGGGAGAAGGAAAGCTTGGAGATCTTGGGATAGACTCTCTTACCCCACGGATGAGAATGGGCTGGCCGTAAGGCACATAGATGTATTTATTGAGAGCTTCTCATGCGAAATATGCTGGAAGTTGCAAATAAGAGGTAGCCTTTGGTCTTTTTTTATGTGGTAATTGCCACCAAATCTCCAAAACTCCCCAACATGGAGGAGAGTCAATGAAGTGGATGGTTTTGCTAGTAATAATACACGGGTCCTAGTGGGAATTGGAGAGTGCAGTTTCTGGACTACAAATTGGACTGGGCATGGCTATCTACAGGATCTTTAGGGTGAGCCGGATATGCCATTTAGAGACTTGCAAGTTCAAGAATTTATTCAGAATCCAACAGCCAATACTCCTATGTTATTGCATTTTTTGAACTCAAATTTTCTTAATTTGGCTGCAGAATCTGGGTTCTAGGCCAGGATCCAGATACAGCAATTTAGTAGTTGGGATAAGGAAAAATTGGATGGACCTCCTAGGGTTTTCCCAAAAACCCTGGAGCTTTTTCTTGCTTTGCAAGTATTGACCAAGACGCGGCGACGCCGCCGCCCTTGCCCTTGTCTTTCTGAAAATTCACTCCTTCATCGCCACCACCCTATTCTCCCTCACTCTCTTCCTGTTCTTCCTTGTTCACCGGTGGTGTGTTGGTGTGATGGACTTTAATCTCGAGGCACTTATGCGCTCCTTCTCCCTCACGGAGTCGGAGCGGAAAGTCGTTACGGTGGGGGTTGCGTCTCCCGTTGACTCTCAGTTCGAGCATGCCATTGTGGGGCAGATTTTGGCTCCACGGGTAATGCCCCTTGACCAGGTAAAGAATCTCTTTTAGAGAGTTTGGTCTCCAGTGACGGTTTTCGGTGTCGACAATTGGTGGACAACACCTTCTGCTTCCAGTTTGCGACCCATGGCGAACAGCACTGGGTTCTGGAAAGTGCCCCGTGGGTGTTTGATAGATGGCTGATGGTGGTGGAGCGGTACCGACTGGATCTGGTGGCGGCCAAGATGGTGATTGACACATGCCCGTTCTGGTTCCATGTGTCGAAGGTTCCCATTGGCTTGATAACGCCGGAATCGGCCCCCGGCGTGGGAGAATTGGTTGGCCGCTGCTTGGAAGTGAACATGGATGTTGATGGCTCTTGCATGGGGAAGTTTCTCCGGCTGAATCGGAGCCTTTGCAACGGGTGGCAATGGTTGATTATTTGGGGGAGATCCACCAGTGCTTGGTTCAGTATGAGAAAATCCCGGATCTGTGTTACTTCTGTGGAAGAATCGGGCATCTCCTCACAGCATGCTCGGTGAGTGGAGCATCGATGGCGGCGGGCTCGCAGCTGTTTCCATATGGTCCATGAATCCGGGTTTCGGCGAACACCCGCCCCTTCCCTGTGCGGCGTCGGCAGTCGAATAGGAGGCCACCTCCCAGGTCAAGTCCGTCTACCCCGGCGGGCTGATCTGGACCTCTCCACACTGCCCCGCCCAATGACCGCACAGAGGATGGTCCCCCCCCAGCAAAGGCCGGCGCCGTCTTTGACTTTGAAGCCTTTGTTGCCGACGAGGGATGCTGTTCCAGTCAAGGTGGTCTTCTAGCAGCTGGCGGCTGATCTGAACTCGAGGGCGGTGCGGGGCTCTCTGTCGTCGAAGCGGGATCTCGACTTCTGCCCGGGCCAGTTCGCAAACACTCCATCTGGAGCAGCGTGTTGGCTGGTAGAGATGGATGAAGATGAAAGGGGAAAGGGGAAAGGGGAAAGGAGAAAGGAAATGGGGAAGTGGACGATGGGGAAACCAGGGGGAAGGGGGGTGCTGATCGGGCGCAGGTAGGGGGAGGTTTTGCTACTGGACTGGTGCTAGGGGTAGAGGAGGAAACGGTGCATGGCTTGGCCAATGTTGAGGATGTGGTCAACATGCATGACGCCATGCAGGTGGGGGGAATGGAGAGGGAAATGGTTACGGGGGTGGGAAATGTAAATGGTATGTGCACTATGCATGGTGCAATGCAGGGGGGGAGGTTGGGAAAGGAAGTGGTAAATGGAATGGGCAATGTAAATGGAGGGACAAATATGCATGGTGCCATACGGATGGATGGCATGGAGACGGAAATGTTTAATGGAGTGGGCAATAGGAGTGGAGTGATTAATCTGCATGGTGCCATACAGGGGGGTAATCCGAAGTGGGCAATGGGTCCACCCTTGCATGGAGGCCTGAACCATGCGGATGAGGCATGCTTTGCCGATTTCCCGCTGAAGCTTGATGTTCCAGGGCAAAAATTGGCCCGTCGCTACAAATTCTTGCAGTGCCGTATCATCTTAGGCAAGAAGTGTTATACAAAACCTATGCCTGGCTCGAAGCGCCGTCTACAAATTTATGAACCAGGGCTTGTGGATACTGAATGGGTGCCGGTGAAAGTGGTGCAGAAGAAGGCCCGTGGTCTTGATGCGGATGATATGGAGTATGAGGCGGAGTCAAGTTAGGATGCTCTATATGTTAAGGTGGGTGCTGGCGGGAAAGCTCAGCCCTATCCTTCACCATGAGTCTCATATTTTGGAACTGTCGGGGCCTGGGAAATCTCTCGACAGTTTGTGAGTTACGCGAATTTATTTGCAAAAAAAAAAAAACCTGATTTAATTTTTTTATCTGAAACAAAACTTTCTGTTGAGCGTACGGAATCAATAAAAGCTCAGTTTTCTTATTTTGGCTTGTCTATCCCTTCTCAGGGGCGATCTGGAGGGTTGTTGCTTCTTTGGATGCCCTCTGTGGAAGTGACTTTGAATATGTTTAATTCTCAGTTTGTGGATGTGAATGCTGTCTTAGAGGGGTAATTGATGCGGGTTACCGGCTGGTATGGGGAGCCTCTACTGGCTCGGCGCAGGGCGTCTTGGGATCTGTTTCGTCCACTAATGTTGAGTGATCAGGGCTTGCCATGGCTCTGCGGGGGAGACTTCAGTGAGGTTCTCCACCATGGTGAATATGAGGGACGCACCCAACGCTCCGCCCTGCAGTTAGAGCAGTTTCAACTTGCGCTGAAATCCTGTGGACTTATGGATATGGGGTACCGGGGTGCCCCATTTACGTGGTCTCACACTCTGACCGCTCTCCACATGCAGCGGGGTTGCCTAGATCGTATCACATGGAACTAAGACCTACAGGCTTTGTTTCCCGGGAGCGGAGTGTATCACTGTTGGACCTTCTGCTCGGATCACAAGCCTCTTCATGTGTCCTTGCGAGGCCCCTAAGCCTGGGAGGAGAGGCCGGGTCAGAGCCGACCGACGAGGTTTGAAGCTATGTGGGTAAAATTGACAGATTGTGAACGAATGGTGTGGGAGAGTTGGGATTCGGACCTGGAGTCTCTCTCGGCAAAGCTGGAGAACTGCCTCTTCAGCCTAGCATCATGGGGCCATCACCAATCAGCGTGCTTATCAGAACAAGTTGGGAAGATACGGGAGGAGATTGACACTCTCGAGCAGGGTCTTATAACGGTGGAGTCGAAAGCCCGGTTAGCTGTGTTACGTGTTCAGCTTGAGAGACTGCTAGACCAGGAGGATATATGGTGGAAACAGCGAGCAAAACAACACTAGTATCGGGAAAGGGATCGGAACACGTCTTACTTTCACCGGTTTTCCACTATACAGAGAGATAAGAACGCTATCACAGGGCTGGAGGATCGGCAGAGAGTGCAACAGGAGACCCCAGAGGCTCTGGCGAAGATTATCCTGGACCACTTCAAGGACATTTTTTCGACCACATCGCCGGCAGACGATGAGGTCGGCCAAGCCTTAGCTCGGCTCCACCCTCGAGTATCCCAGGACGATCGAGATAGGCTGGAGCGGCCCTATACGGAACAGGAGGTCACGCGGGCTCTGAGGACCATGCATCCCTTTAAGTCCCCAGGGCCGGACAGTATGAGCCTTATCTTTTTCAAAACATTCTAGCATATTATGGGCCCCTGTGTCCTAGCATTTATACTGGATTTCCTGAACTCTGGGGTGCTTCCGGAAGCGATGAATTTCACCCACATTGTGTTTATCCCCAAAGTTGATTCCCCGAAGCGGATTTCAGAATTTCGGCCAATTAGCCTCTACAATGTGGTCTATAGGCTGGCCATGAAGGTTGTTGCGGGCGAATTAAGGGGGTACTACAGAATGTGATCAGCGAGACCCAGTCGGCATTTGTGGCAGGCCGGCATATCACTGATAATGTCCTCTTGGCCTACGAGACCCACCACTATATGAAGCTCCAAGGAGTCATGGCCGACCCCTTATGTCTATAAAGTTGAATATGAGCAAGGCTTTTAACAGGATAGAATGGACTCTTGGGTTTCCCGGCCCGGCTTGTCAGGATGATTAAGTGCTGCCTCTCCACTGTCTCGTTCGCCTTTCTCCTGAACGGATATAGCTTTGGACAACTCAAGCCAGAGTGTGGTATACGACAAGGGGATCCCCTCTCTCTATACCTATTTATCATTTGCTCGGAGGTATTCTCATCTTTGTTGCATGATTTGCAATGCAGTGGGAAACTCAGTGGAATATCTGTGGGGCGTGGGGTGCCTTCTATCTCCCACTTGTTCTTCGCTGATGATACTCTCCTCTTTAGGGGAGCCTCCCTCCAAGAGGCAGGGTACATCAAGACCGCGATTGACGCCTATACGCAAGTGTCAGGCCAGCGGATCAACTTCGACAAATCCGGTATCTTCTTCAGTACTGGTACCGATGCGACCCTGCGGGGAAGGATATGTGAGTCCCTGGGGATTGGGGAGGTGGCAAAGCATGCTAAATACATTGGCCTACCTTGTGTGATCGGCGGGAACAAAACCAAGATCTTTCGGACGATCCGCGATCGGGTGGCTAAGCGACTAGAGGGATGGCGAGCCAATTCCTTGAGCCGAGCGGGGAAGGAGATTCTTATCAAATTGGTGATCCAGGCCATCCCGACGTATGCTATGTCGTGCTTTCGTATCCCCGATGGTGTGTTAGATGAAAAACAGTCACTTGCTGCATATTTCTAGTGGGGTGCATCGGGTTAGTCGAGGGGTATGCGATGGGTTTCGTGGGACCGCATAGCCCAAAGCAAAGTGGAGGGAGGCTTGGGTTTCAGGCAGATGAAAGCTTTCAATTCTGCCATGCTGAGCAAGCAAGCATGGCGACTCCTTGTGGAGCCTTACTCTCTCCTAGGCAAGGTCCTGAAGCATAAATACTACCCGACACCTCCCTCTTACAAGCCACGCTGGGACATAGACCATCCTTCACCTGGTGGAGCATTTTGGAAGGGCGGGATGCGTTGCTCTTGGGCATCAGGCGCAGTTTGGGACTGGGCAGTGGCACGGATATCTGGGATGACACATGGGTCCCGACTATGCGAAGTATAGCCTCGCCTCACTTCCCTGTAGGCTTTGTGCCGCCCCGGAAGGTTTCAAAACTAATGATCCCTGGCACCAGGGAGTGGACCATTGACCTTCTCTATGCCCTCTTTGATGGGCCTACAGCGGACAATATAAGTCGATGTGAGGTGAGCCCCACGACAACTACAGCCGTTTGGGTATGGGATCCGGACAAGAAGGGGCGGCATTCGGTGCGTAGTGTCTACCACCATATTCTGAGGACATCATTGCCGCAAGGGGATGCCTTACCTCCCCCTCTGCCCCCGCCTGATCCACCAGATCCGGTGTGAAGACGGATTTGGTCCCTTGGCGTCCCGCTGAGGGTACGACACTTCCTCTGGCGCTGCTGCACAAACTCTTTTCTCACGTAGGAGGTGTTGAGGACGCATCATGTCCTCACGGGGCCCACGCTCTGCCATCTCTGCTATGCGGGCTCGGATTCGCTCTCTCACTTATTTTTGATTGTTCCTTCTCGGGTGAGGTTTGGTCTCTCTCGGGCTACAGAGCTAAGCTAGCGAAGCATCGCCAGATAATGGGGCATCTGTGGTTGCGGAACATCCTCTTGAAGGGCTCTAGTGCTTGGACAGAATACGCAGCAGTGGCGCTCAATCTTATCTGGTTCCAGCGGAATCGGCGGCTGCATGGGGAGAAGAGCCTCGGGCCGTTTAGCGTCCTGCAGGCAAGAGCGGCTGCCCTACAGAAATATCGCTTGGTGAATCACTGCCAGGAAAAGGAATGCCCTACCCTCTCCATCGGACATTTGTTGCAGCAAGCCCCTAGGGGCTGGCTAGTATTCTTTGATACTGCTTTCCATCCACCTACCTAATGGGCTGCAGTAGGAGCTGTTGTGTGTAACGAGGAGGGATCCTGGATCCTTGGACTGTCACAACGACTCTCAAATGTGCACTCGGCGGAGGAAGCTGAGCCAACTGCTGCACTGCATGCGTTGTGGTTGGCCAGGGACATGAAGTGGGACAGCTGCTCCTTTGTGGGGGATGCGGCAGATGTGATCCTGGCAGTGCGGGGCTTCAGCTCCTTGCATGTGGAGGTCCAACACTTGGCGGAGGGTGTGGCAAAGGGGATCTCTGATATGGGTCACCGGGGGATATTTTGGATCAGTAAGGATAGGAATGCTATTGCTCACTCCTTGGTGCAGTATAGGGCCATGAGCCCTTGTGCGGAGACCTTATGGGCTACTGCCTCTCAGTGTGTTTCTCAATTGCTGCTGGATGATTTCCAGCGCCGTTAAATTTCTTAATATATGATATTTTACCCTCAAAAAAAAAAAAAAGGATGGGATCCAGATCGTCTGGTTTGGACTCCTGAACCAGAAGGGAATTTCTCTGTTTATATTGCATATGAAGGCTTGCATCCTCAAAAAAATATTATACCTTTGTTGCGGAAGCTATGGTGTCCAATGGTTCCTCTGAATATTTCAATTTTCGTCTGGAGGATGCTCAATCGGCTACTGTCTTTTAATGACATTTTGCGGGATTTTGGGTTTAATCTTCCTTCGAAGTGCCTATTCTGTGATAATGAAGATGAGCTACAACATTATTTTAATACTTGTCCCTTAGCCAGACAGGCATGGACTCATTTCTAGAATCTCTTAGGTATTCCTTCACTTCAGCACACTACGATATGGGACCATGTTTTTATTATTGGCAGACGAAATTGGATTCAGCGATTCAGAGGGTTGCAATCCATTGCTTTCCATCGATAGCAGTTTGGAGTATTTGGAAGGCACACAATCGGTTGATTGCTGAGTCGCGCAGTACCCCCTTTTCGATCCTGATAAAGGTGGTTCGAGACTCATTTCTTGCTATGATTCAGGTTTATCCCATGGTGGGTTCGCAATATGCTCAAATTTGGGGCCAATCAAGGGGAATACTTTCAGTGCTTAACCCTCCGAAGCGATTGAAAGCTATTCCGGTAGCATGGTCACCACTGATAAGGGGGTACAAGTTAAATGTAGATGGGTCAGCGCTGGGCAACCCAAGCAACATTGGGGTGGTTTCAGCTACTGCAACTTTTTGGGATATGGATCTAGCTTCCAGGCCGAGGGGAAAGCTTTATGGTTAGGCCTAAAAGAATGTCAAAGGCTGGGTTTGGCACCGATAGAAGTAGAATCAGATTCACTAGTGTTAGTTAATATGATCCGTCTACTATTTAAGATTCCTTGGAAATCAGTTTTGCTTATTCAAAGTATTTGGAAAATTCAAATGGATTTTTCTTTTTTCACCTGTCATGTCTTCAGAGATGCAAATTCGGTAGCAAACACACTAGCCAAGGTAGCAAGCGAGCAGCGTGTCACGGTTACTTATCTTTCGTCTTAGCCTCCTAATCAAATTCGTGGATTAATCCGCTTAGATAGATTAGGTTTTCCATCTGTGCGACTAGTTCTAGTTGTTTTTCATTTTGTATTTGGTTTTCATATAGTTTGGAATATACAGTTTGCACCTTTTGTACACTGAGGTAAGGTTCTTTATGTCCCCCTCAGATCCTTTTCCAAAATTCTAATAAAGGGTTCCCATGCCCCCCAGCTACCTAATGGTTGTTCCATAAAATAAATTAAATTAAATTAACTATTTTATGTATTGTAATGCAAGTGCAATTTTTACCATCGAGAGCAAAATTTAATCAATTTACCTAAATTCCCTTCATAAAAAAAGCAAACAAAATTTTTAAAGCAACCATCCCTCCTCTGAGTTTACCGCTATCATTTTCCTTCCGTCTTCCATCTTACTTTCTTTCTACCATTAATTCCTATATGCTAATATCACATCTCTTTCTCTTATATCATGATCCGTTTTGAACACAAAGCCATCTCTCATATATTATCTATTTTGCAATTTTTAATATATTAATAAACAAATCATACTAGTGCAAGAGCGGATTTCATGGCAAAAAGAGGTAGCAATGGAATTATAGATTTGTTTTACAATGAGTCAGATACTACTCATAGACTCAGACGAATTCTGCAATCTAAGAAGCTACAGATTCCATATATAAGAATAAGCTAGTTTAGCTCATTTTTTGTTCTCTTCAAGTCGCCTGTAAGGAGATAAGGCGTTTATGTCCCCTTCACAAAATTTTTAAAACAATTTAATTTTGCCAAGCCTGCGAGCCACTTAATCGGCTGTTTTGAAAAGAAAAAAAATCGTACTAGTATAAATAATGTAAAAAAAAAGGGTAACGTTATTGCCAGAGTTAAATTAGCATCCAGAGCAACAAATTAACCATCTTCCCAAAATACTGTTAATTAGTAAAATCACTCCTTCTTTCACTCTCTCTACCTTATCTTTTCCTATTTTTTCTTCATCAAGCCATAAATCATTTTCTTCCCCACACTGCGACTGTTGAACAATATTCTTCACCATCATCTTGTTCCGGTAGCAAGATAAACGGTTGTTGTAGTTATATTGTTGGAACATAGTAAATTTAAATATTATAATTATTATGGTTCGTGTATTTAGTATTAAGTCATGAAGTGTCTGTTTATATTCAAGAATAGTCCAAGTGTCTAAAAGTCTAAGAGTCTTGATACTTAATGAGTTAAGAATTAATTGATGACATGTCCTTTCGTATTTCAAGAGAGTTTAGATAGTTCCATTACTATTATAAACAGGGAGTCATCATGAAAGTGTCAAATAAGAGTGGAGCATGATGAACATGAGTCATAAGATATTGTAATCAGTATTTTCGTAGTAATGATATGAGTATTTGAATATATCTTCTCTTATATCTCATCTCCAAAAATACTTCCCTACAACATATATTGTTCACTTTTTTTGTCTATACTTTCCGCATTAATATATCTAATCATATTCCGATCCAACAAGTGGAATCAGAGCCAAATGGAGTCAAGGTGAGTTGATTCAAGCAGGACAGGTGGAACATCATCAAGTTGAGCCCAGTAAGCTCCTGTTGGTTCTCCCGAAAAATCAAGACCTAGGATTTATGTCTCCTAGGATCAAAGAAGAAAAAAATTATTATGTTGATATCTCCGGATTCAAGAAAAAGAAAAGGAATCCATTGAGAAAAATTTGTGTTCCTTCAGGTTTGAGAAAAGGAACCTGTGAGAAGCTGTGAGCCCAAGTGACTTCACAAAAATAAAAAAAGGAAAAGAAAAAAGGAGAGTAGAAAATTATTGAAAACATTATTGAAGATTGAAGATTGGAGATGGAGATTGAAGAGTTTCAAATTGTTACGATACTCATGGAGTTACTAGAAAAGTTTGATAATACCATTGATGAATCAAAAGAATGGAAAACAAAGTTCCAAGAAAGAGAAGTTGAAGAATCAAAAAGCAATGAAGAAGAAGATTGAGGAAGGCTATGGAAGACAAAGTTCAAGCGCAGTTGGAGAAGACAATCCAAGAAATTTAAGAGTTGAAGAAGATGATTGCAGATCCGAAGACTTCAGGAGACCGTCAAAATTAAAGGTGAAATTTTTTCAAAATTCAAGAAAATAAACATTTAAATTTAAGGGGGATGTTGGAACATGGTAAATTTAAATATTATAATTATCATGTTCATATATTTAGTATTAAGTCATGAAGTGTCTGTTGATATTCAAGAATAATCCAAGAGTCAAAAAGTCTACGAGACTTGATAATTAATAAGTTAAGAGTGAGTTGATGATATGTCCTTTCGTATTTCAAGGGAGTCTAGATAGTTCCATTACTATTATAAATAGGGAGTCTTATGAAGTGTCAAATAAGAATGAAGGGTGATGATCACATGAGTCAAAAGATATTGTAATCACCCTCTTCCTAGTAATGATATGAGTATTTGTGTATTTGAATATATCTCCTCTCATATCTCATCTCAAAAAATACTTCCCTACAACATTAATTGTTCACTTGTTTTGTCTATACTTTTCGCACTAATATATCCAATCATACTCCGATCCAACATATATAATTATACTCCCAATATTTTAAACCCATTCGTAAGAATCCCAATATTTAATACCCATTCGTAACTTTTGAAAATTTGGCTGATGACGGTAGAAAATTGATCATTTATAGTGTCTGCGTGCAGTTCCATCAAATAGTTTGGCAAATTGTGGCTTGAAAATCATATTTTAAAAAGTTTTTTTCTTTCTTACTATCTTCTGTTCTACTTACTTTTATCTAGTTCTTCAATGCTTGGGGGTGGTTGGAGATAGCCTCTATTTTACCTTTTTCGTTTTGATAAAAATGTTATGTGTTTTGTATTTTAAATTAGATGTGTTGGGAACATTTTAGATTTCCAGAGTTTGTTTTAGAGAATATGTGTTTTTCTCTATTTGAATCGAGTTTCAAAATCATGAATTTCAATGTTTAACATCATTTTTGGCGATTAAATTGAATAATCTTTTTCATGATGTTTATGGCTTTTGTCAACCATATTTGAGAAATCAAGTTATCAAATTCGACGCGCGTTTATTGTTGAATCTGTTGTGAGGAAAGAAACAGAAGACTTAGGAGTTAAGATCCAATGCCTCAGTAAGATCTTATAAGTTGGAGTGATAAGCTTGAGAGAAAGGAAAAAGATAGTAATTTGAGTAATAAAGGGTATTTTAAGGAAAAAATTTGTGAATTGCTCTGGATGTCAATTCTTTCTCTTGCACTAACAACTGCCCGTAAAGAAATAGAGTTACTACTCTAATTAAGATACTTTTTAAGAGACTATTAGAAGACACTTGAAGAGAGGATTATGGATACTCTCTTCAAGTATCTACTATTCTCTTCAAGTATGAAGAAAGTAGTGCTGACACTCCTAAACAATACCACCAGTACTGCTCACAAGTATCAATTTATTTTTATTTTTTATTTTTTATCCTTAAAGTGATACTTGAACAAGTATCATTTTTATGTTGTTCAAGTATCTATTTTTTTTTTTATTAAAAATAATACAGACACACAAAATGCAATTTAAATGCATAATTCATGCACGCGCATGTTTTCCGTCTCATGCATGAGCCCGTTTCATGCTAGACTCACTTTAAATACTCTCTATGATCTAAATTAAATGATGTGTTAGCAGAAAAACCATTTTTCTCCCCTAAATTACCCTTGACTTTAACTTATCCATGACTAAGAGTCATTGATTATCTCAAATACTCTAGTAGTATATACCATAATTGTCGAATCAAGATACGTATCGTATATCAAAAATATAATTTTATGATACCAGTATCGTATCGTAAGATATGTTTTACCTATAAAATATCAATAAAATAAAAATATATATCATAAATAATAATTATTAATGATATAGAAAATATATATTTATAATTATACTTTTTTTTATTATAAATTATTCATAAATTTTATTTTATGTTATATGTCAAGATAATAAAAATTGCAAGAGAGACTTGAAGTTAAATGGTATTAAATGAAAATTTGAAATTCGTGAAATTTTTTTTACTGTGAATTCAAAGTTATTTTGTTAAAATAAGATTATTAAATTGAATTATTCTTTTTCTTTTTTTTAAGAAACAGCCGATTAAGTGGTTGGAGGGAGGAAGGGGGTGGGGGTTGGTGACCTCTATTAAAAAATAAAAAACTTGCAGGTATAAAGAGATGAGGGAACATAATGACATTACCTCTTTTGGTAAAATTTACTACCATACAATAAGAATCAAAACCTAACCATTGTAAGGTTTGGAACCAAGCGATTATCTAGAATGACTAGTCCCCTGACCCATTTGGAGAGCTGTAAAGCTTCCCAACAAACGAAACCTTTGTGGTGCTTGCCTGCTGTCCCAAACTATCCGTCACTATGTTGTACTCTCTGTCTACATGCAAAATCCTGAGATGTGCACCCATGATCAGCTACTATATCTGCCGCAGAATTATGAGATTAGCCCAGGGCACCTTAAAAATATGCCTTACCATATACACCAAAACCAGAGAGTCAAACTCCACTTCCACCCCATACATTCCTAACCTGGTATACTCCTTTAGTCCTAAGAGTAAAGCCTGCGCTTCTGCCTCAAAGTTCGTACCTGTTGTGATCCGCCTCAGGCACAACCGTCTATTTGCCCAAACAGAAGGCCTTGATGAGTAGAGTTTGTCAATGAATTCATTCACATGAACTAACTGTGTGGATTGTTACATTTTGATCTCTTAGTTCTGACCAATATCATTTATGGGCAGCCCACTCTCTTTTGTCAAGTCTTGTTTATAGTTTCAGCCATAGAAGCTAAGGTGCAACCCAAGTGTCTAATTGATTTTTAAAGTCCAAATATCATGTTGAATCCAAGTGGCTGATTGATTTTTAAAGTCCAAATATCATGTAGAAAGTTCAAGTGAATTTCATCCAAGATGTGAAACATTTGAGCTGAATTTTTACAATTGCAACAACTCGTAGTTATTGAAATGTACATTCAGCCATAAGGAGTAACTAGAAGGCAGAGTTTCAAGTTTTTGAAGAAGAGTAAGTGCAGCTTTAATTTTAAAAAATGCAAGGTCATTTGATTGAATTAAATGCTAAGAAACTGGCAGCATTTTTGTGGCCTTTTGGGATATGCATTCGGCCAAACTATATTATGGAAGGGAGGAGTGATCAATTTTCAGAGTTAAAAACCAATTAATGCATGGGAATTAAAGAGTCAATTCAAGCCACTCCTGATTAATGCATTCGGGTATGTGGAGTGTCAACAGATCACATTTAGTTCTTTCATTATCTTGATTAATTTAAGTTTTAGTTAAAGTTTTTGAACTTTTCATTAGGAACAATGAAGTCTTTCCTTAGACATTTTTTAGCCTATAAGAAGGCACTCTTGTAAACAATTTTAAGGTCAACTTTGATGAAATGTAATTCGTGAGTTTCTTAACTCTAAATTCTTTTAGAACTTATCACGACCTCATCTAATAGAAATTAAACACTTATAGAACAATCTTCTGGTGAGTTGTTTGTGGCGTGCTTAAACCAACGTTCTCAACATTGTACACTTTTGGGTAGAGGTTATCTATACCGAGATTCCGTTTTGTCCATTTGTTGGCGGGTCGAGGTTTCACCAACCACCAGAGCAATCCTTAAAACGGTCGTTTCCATTGTGTTTTAGTCCATCCCCGGACTGGATCACATCAGTACCATAACCCAGATATGCTGAGCCAGACGAAGCCACAGCCCCATAATGATCTCAAATCACAAAGCCTACGCTAAAATGTCCAGGGTTGCTGGATATCTTACACAACAAGGAGATTCTAGATGAAAAACGACTAACTTCAAACAACACTAATCTATTACAACAAAAGTTACAAACAGAACATGTATCAAAGAGATATAAATAGAATATGTATCAAAGTAAAGGAAGTTGCCTCTTCAAATCATGCTAGGCTGTTCCCTTTAGGCTTTATTAGTCCCCTTTTAGTGTACAAAGGTTTTGGGACTAATATCCCTATGGGATAAGATGAAGACAATTGCTAAAAGTCTACACTGACTTAAACAAAAGCACAAAACAAGTGTGAAAAGTGCAAGAAAGACTTGAGATTGAGAATGATCTCTTCGGAAGTAAAGTCGTCCTTATGAGTCTTATTTATAGACCTCCAAAAGGTGTCATTCAATAGCCACAACTCTTAGGAAAAGGTAGGGAAAAAATGGGATTCAATTCGGATTCGAATTGATCTTGGAATCTCACTTTTCGTGAAGAGGTCTAACAGTTCAGGAATTAAGAAACTTACTGGAGCATGTGTGACTAGCACGAGCTATCGCACACAGCCAATTCGTTGGCTAATGCTTTTGGTTTTGCTAGTGGACGTCGTATGACTTGTACGGTTTGTCACACGACTGTTCCTCAGAGATTGCTTTTTGGCATTTGCTTGAGCTTTGCTCTCGGGTTATCGTGCGATTCTTCATGCGACTCGCAGGTCAATTCGCACCGCCCAACTTCTCATTTTTCCTCAGCAAATTATTGGAAAATTTCTAACAATGCCCCTGCTATTTTCCCAATGATTTGGAAAATTGCCTGCCTCTCAAAGTCAAAAACTTTTCTTGATAACTTATGCATCAACCTGGGTGTCTTTCGATTGAACCAACGCCTTGGTAAAAACATCCTTCAAACCTGTCGAACTAATTTGGTAGACAAGCTTTGAACCAACAATATATTGACAAACCTTAATGTAATCACACACAAGTTCGTTATCCCACAACATGTTATAAATAACACATAATATCTATATGCTTCAATCCTTCATGAATGTTTCCAAGGTTTAACCAAAAGCCTTTTATGAGTATTCATGATACATTTATATAGGCAAGTATCAAAATGCCCTCGCCATATGAGAATTTCCAGCATTTTATTGCTTTCTCATATTTAGCATCATTTTGGACTTATTAAGAACTCCAAATTCAACTTGTACTCACTGGCGAGTTATAACACTAAAAATTTTTAGTATTCTAACTATTTAGACAATGTACTTTGTGATGTGGACGGTTGTACACATGCGGATAATGTTGCCAAGGACCTTGTGATTAAGCGGCGAGCTCTTAAGAAGTCTCTAACTTACGTTCGAACCAAGAGAACAAAAAGAAGCTAACCTAAGCTAAGTTTGTTTATAGCCGAACCAAGTGCAAGCAAGAGATTTGTAACATGCGAATAATTAGGTAGAGCAAGAACCTAATTAGCTAAGTTTCATGCAATTATGTAAACTACAACATGCAAATACATAAAGCAATAAAAGGAGGGTACTCAAACACTAAGTTTTATGATCTGAATACTCTAAATTTTATTGAAGGAATTCGGCCCCTATTTATAGAGTTAAGGGCAGCCGAAAAACAATACAAGAATTAGAAAAAGAAAAGAAGTAGAATTGGAAATTAGCCAAGAGGTTAATTTCTGTTATAATACCAAACCCTGAAAGAAGTAGGAGAATGGTAAGAAAAAGGAAAGGCAATTTCGGATTTACCCTTAACAAGTGGTAGCCGAAATTGTAAACTAAAAATTAGGAAAAGAATAAAAATCCTACTTCCAAAAAGAATAAGGGAACCCTTTTTGGAAACTAACTTAAAAACTAAAAGAAATAAAACAACTTAATTAATTAAATGAAAAGAACCCTAACTAATTGCCGTGTGGGCTTGACCTTGCGGCTTCCTTGTGACTTCTTTTGGGCTGGCCGAAACTTGTGGGCTGGTCCATGAGTTTTGGGTCGGCCCAATTGTAGGGAACTTTCATGAATTGTTTCTTTAAAGCCCAAAAACCTTCCGGCATCTTCAAGACTTCAAGAAACAGCCTTCTTCTTTAATGGAAAGTGGAGAATTGCGCCTCTTCTTCAAGAATGGTTAGAAAAGTTACAATTTGAACATTTCCATCTTTCTGCTCCAAGGCGTTTACTTCTATTTGGCCGTCCATCTTTCTGACGCATAATGTGTGTTGTTTTAGCCCTGGATGTCCTCATCACTTTGTGCTACATTGGATTCAGAACTAATAGTTTAACTAGCAATGAATTGAGATTTCCATTGTAAATGATCTAGGACATATTTCTTGAGAAGATAATCTTTCCTATTAGTCCTTAATCCATTATTTGTTTTATCTAATTGGCTTAAACCAAACTCTCTTTATTCAATGTTCAAATCACTATTCTAAATGGTTACTTAATCTCAAAAATTAAGATTCCACCATTTAATGATTTTAATCTAGACTTTAATCGATTTCCATTGATGTTTCTCCTCAATCAAGACGATTCCTTCCCAAAGGACCATATCCTTAATGTTATCATACAATCAATCAAATTGTATCACTTTATTTCATTACACTACTTAATGAACATGTCACAAACTTATCTCGTAAGTAAAGTTCTACACAATTTGTACTTTGTAAATTAACATGTAACTTTATAACTTACATTTATACTTTATAACCATCCATTCATTTGCAAAATATAAGGCACACATGTTCATGTTACTTTTATAAACATGCTTCACATAATTCAATACAATCATGTCTTCATATGAAATTTCACATAATTCTATATAATTATGTTTGATTTTGACAATTTTTACAATCACAAAGTATATTGTCAATCTATTATATAGATGCATTCATTCCCTTGTACTTAATATAATATAATTCTTCAATTCTTGTTCCAAATTATAAGAAAATTGGATTATAAGAATCAAACACAAGTGATGTTAACTTTGGATTGATGTGAGCTCCCGATCCAATTGATGTGGAACGGAGTACTCGATGCGGAATACTTGCCAAGGAAAGTCTGGAAATAGCAAGACGCAGCTCTTAACCTCTAAAATCCCTACCTTGGATTCGGCAGACTAATAAAGTTAACCTAAGCTAAATTTAAACACGCAAATCGAACCCAGATCAAGAATATAAAGAGTTGAAACAAAGCATGCAATTAGGCAGAGCAATTACCTAATAACCTATAGCTTCTAAACCCATGCCAATTCACAAAACATGTAAATTACAAAAGCTCAATAAATGAGAGTGATTTAAGAGTATAAACTAATACTTTCTCCAACTTAAATCAACTATTGAATAATGAGAATTGAACCCCTATTTATAGTTATAGGAGGTTCGAATTCCAGTAAAAAAGAAGTAGAAAACAATTAAAATTGAAATTCAATCAAGAGATTGATTCCTTACAAACAGAAACTTAAATGAACTAGCACTACTACAAAAAGGGGCTTTAATGGCAATTTTTTCGCACATTTAACGGCGGTTTCTTGCATTTGAACCGCCATATATCTGGCAGCCGTAGAAAGGTTACGGACTTTCTATGGCGGTTCTTCCCAACTACCGTAGAAAGTCCCTAATACTACGGCAATCCTAACCGAACCGCCGTAGAAAGTGTCACTTTCTACGGTGGTTCCCAGCAAAACCGCCTTAGAAAGTACAAGACTTTCTAAGGCACTCCCACCCGAACCGCAGTAGAAAGTCAGGACTTGTTTAACAGCGTAGAAAGTACTCATTTTCTATTGCTCTATCTAAACAGCCATAGAAAGTCCTAAACTTTCTAAGGTGTTTTCCATACCCACCATAGAAAGTTCTGAGCTTTCTCTGGTTTAGAGCAAAACCTGCTTCTAAAAGTTTAAAATAAATATACAAAATATTGCCAAGAAAGAAGTAGAAATCACTATTACATTACAGTGGCATATCCACAACAATTCATACAACTATAATATCAACAAGTTTCTACACTAGCAAACAACCATCAAGTACTACTTGGATAATGCTCCACAATATAACTAGCTCCATGTAGTGAATGCAACGAAAGTAATCCACTTCGTATGCTCATTTTTAGGCTCATTTTTGGAATTGAATGAAATCTCAATTGTTTTCCCCCTCGTACGCATTTCCAAAATATCGTTGCAATTTGTAGGCCCCCTACCTCTTCTAGCTCTAGTTAAAGAACCATCTTCATTGCCATTTCCCTCATCATTATGCTCCTCATTATGTTTTATCTTTCGGGCCATTACCTTATCTTAAACATTAGGTAAAGACAGATAGAAAACAAGATAACATCTTTTCATAAACACACGAGCCCCAGAAGAGATGCAAAGAAAGTTTTAATTTCAAAAACCAAGCACCATTAAACATTTTAACCAAAGGAGACAAAAAAAATGCGCCTAAGAAAGGTAGAAATTGAAAAAGCAAGTGGCATTTCACCCCTTCAATTCATGAGGACAAGCATTTGAATCAAGATTTGTAAAGGAGGCACACAAAATAGAGTAAGAAAGGGAAAAAGTTTAAGGAGAAGTGACATTTCACACTCTCCAAGTATAAAACCATGATCCTTTTCAAGAAAAGCGACACACAAAGTAATAATTGCAACGTCTCTAAAAAAGATACCGGAAAGAAAGCCAAAGAAAGTTTTAATTTCAAAAACCAAGCGCCATTACACACTTTAAACCAAAGGAGATGGAAAAATGCGCCTAAGAAAGGTAGAAATTGAAAAAGCAAGTGGCATTTCACCCCTTCAATTCATGAGGACAAGCATTTGAATCAAGATCAATAAAGGAGGCACACAAAATAGAGTAAGAAAGGAAAAATTTTAAGGAGAAGTGACCTTTCACACTCTCCAAGTATAAAACAAGGATCCTTTTCAAGAAAAGCGACACACAAAGGATACAAGCCTCGTTTCTAAAAAAGATACCGGAAAGAGAGCCAAAGAAGGTTTTAATTTCAAAATCCAAGCGCCATTACACACTTTAAACCAAAGGAGACAAAAAAATGCGCCTAAGAAAGGTAGAAATTGAAAATCAAGTGGCATTTCACCCCTTCAATTCATGCGGACAAGCATTTGAATCAAGATCAATAAAGGAGGCACACAAAATAGAGTAAGAAAGGGAAAAAGTTTAAGGAGAAGTGACATTTCACACTCTCCAAGTATAAAACAAGGATCCTTTTCAAGAAAAGCGATACACAAAGGATACAAGCCTCGTTTCTAAAAAAGATACTGGAAAGAGAGCCAAAGAAGGTTTTAATTTCAAAATCCAAGTGCCATTACACACTTTAAACCAAAGGAGGAAAAAAAATGCGCCTAAGAAAGGTAGAAATTGAAAAATCAAGTGGCATTTCACCCCTTCAATTCATGAGAACAAGCATTTGACCACAACCCTCCCCTTTCCCCCAACCAACAAAAGGGTCAAAGTAAAGTCATGTAAACACTATGATTTAGAAATGCATAACATAAGAAATAGAGGGACTCGATCCATTATAACCCGAAAATGAAAGAGCAAAGGAGAAAATCAAAGTATAGCAATATATATATATATATATATATGCATAAACACCCCAATCTATCAAAACCCAAATCAACCACCAATCGATCAACATAATCAAGTAAACCTGAAATCAACACCCCAATCGATCAAAACCAAACACGAATTCTAAAACCAATCTATCAAACCAAACCCAAATTCAACCACCAAATCCCGAATTCAACCATCAAACCCGAAATCAACCACGAATTGATGAAAACCAAAACAATCCAAGCATTCATCATCTCTACAAACCCAAATTTAACATTAACAAAAAACCCTAGGCCAATCACAATAATCAAGTAACCTAAAAAATTATAAAGCTAAACTAAACTTGAAACTATAAGATATAACCTTTTTTAGTTGACTAATCCCTCAAGAATGACCGATTGAGCCCAAATTCTAGTTGGGGAAGGGATATCCAAGGGTTGGATGATGGCCATTTAAGACACCATAGCCAGAATTGGTGATGCCGGGCCTAGCTGTCAACGCCGGCAGAAGAATCCTAAAGCAAAGATGGAAAGTCGGTAGCGACAGGATGGCGCCGGCGACTGGAACCCCTCGGAGAAGATGATGGAATGCGTCGGGACAGTGGAGAGCGAAACAAGGGAAGGGAGGCTTTTTTTTTGGCAGCTAAATTCAAAAGGCTCGCTCATTTGAAGTGTATTAAAGTACCCGACCCACCCGTATGTTTCTATGGCGGTTTATATAAAACCGCCACAGAAAACATACTTTCTATGGCGTAAATGAAAGAAAACAAGTTTTAACGGCGGTTTCCATTTAAACCGCCATAGAAAGTTTGTTTTCTACGGCGGTTTATGTGAACCGCCTTAGAAAATGAGCCAAAAATGGAGCCACTTCCCGCGCGCCCCTCTACTCCTATTAATTTCTAGTTTTTCTTTATTGTAAATTAACCCCAAAATTTTTTATAATTTAAATTAAATATAAATTTTAATAGTTATCAATTTTTATGGTAAAATATATTGTAATTATTAACTATATACAAACTCCAGCCTTTAGGTTATGATAAACAGTAAATAATTAAATTTCAAATTTTCACTTAACCAATCCAGATTCAAACAATTTTTACTAAAACTGTATTGAAGAACTGTCTCTAAAATAAACTCGCTAAATGAAAAAAAAAATTTCCGATCCAGAAGTTATTAATTTATCGAGGTTTAACTGTACAAACAAAAATTTTAATTGGAGTTTAAAAAAATTAGAGCGAATTCCCGCGCGCACCTCTATTCATATTAATTTCTAGTTTTTCTTTTCTATAAATTAACCTCGACATTTTTTTTAATTTAATATTAAATATGCAATTTAATATTGATCAATTTTTATAGTACAATACATTATATTTATCAATTTAATAAATTTATTGTATTTTACTATAAAAATTGATCAATATTAAATTGCATATTAAATTAAAAAAATTTCGGGGATAATTTACAAAAAAGAAAACCTTGAAAAATTTTGTATAGCTTTTCTTGATTGTTTGGAGTCAATTTTTTTTTTGTGTTCCGTAATCTTAAGGGAAATTAATTTTGATTGTAAATGGGTGAATGTTTGTTTTATTTTTCCTCTTTCTGGTTTGTTCTATTGTTGGTACAAATAAGAAATTATGAAATTAATTAAGTGAAATTGTGGTTGCTTGTGGATTTTCTTTCTTGATGAAAGTTTGCATTTCTGTTTAATTGCTAGCTAGGTGTTCAGGCTAGAGTCCAAGCTTTGAAAGACAAGTGGTTTATGGTCATGACTCAGCCAAGAAAATATGGTGGAGAGTAGTGGGGTTGCTCTGGTTTATTCTCTATTGGGTCCTTTCAAAACGCATCCGGTTGGTTCAGAGGCAGTTGGAATTTTGGTGAATTTGGAATTCGCTCTGGATGTAAAAGCAAATTTGAGGCAACCTTCCAAGATTTATTGATGGTGGATATATTGAATGAAGGGTCAATTGAAATGAAAATCAATTGCACGAGATGGATAGAAATATTGATGAAGGGGGAGGATTTTAAGCAAGAAAATCGTGTCAACTTTGAGTCTTTCGGTGGGAGTATAGATATTAGTGAAGGATCAGAGACACTCAAATGGGCTATCCGTTGGACTGAGACCGCTGAAATTGATTTGCTTACCTGAACCTATAAGGAACTCTGTTATAAGCATTGGGGTTGTTCCTCAATTGATTTGATGGTGTTGTTTCCCAATCTAAATGGTGAATGTATAGAGATAGCACTCTATAGTCTTGAAGTATTGTCTACCACTCCTAAGGCTGGCCTGGCTATGAAGAATTGTCCCTGTGCTATTCCTACATTTGTCAAGCATTTGATGAAGGTTTCAGAGTTGTACAGTTTGCATTGTCCATATTGTGGGCAGTCTGTAAACTTGCTCACGAGGAATGTGCCGCGCATGCTATGGATGCTGGTCGAGTGGCAAAATTGCTTCTTGTCATTCAAAGTGGTTGCAATCCTACAATGAAGCAACGATCAGCAGAGCTCTTAAAATTGTGTAGTCTAATTTATGCTTAATGTTCTCGGATGATTATTGTCCAGTTTACTCTAGTAGTGACTTTATTTTGATCAAGTTATTTAATTTGCAATCTTTTCTATTGTTCTTTTTTCTTTTTTTTTAGGAAGTTTCAAGTGACTATTGAAATTTTGTATTATCTTGATTTGTTCTTATTAAGTTGCAAGTGATATGAACTCATATACTAAACCTTTAATCCAAATGATAAAAACAGAAATACATATTTTAATCAAACCAGTTTGTGATATCTCTTTTCTTTTTTGTTTTTTCAGAGCAATCCTAAATGTTGTTAAAATTCCAGACCTCTACGTCATCAGCACAAAACACATCTCCATCTCAAAAGGAGGGCACTATTTTTAAAATTTTTTTTTTTGTCATCAAAACAAGAGAATTTCATTACTGCAAATCTGCCTTAGCAAGTTAAACTACAGCATGTGGAAACTCATCAAAGTAATCTACACCCTTATTGACATTTAAAGCTAACTTAGTTACGAAGTGTGCAACTTTATTACCCTCTCTCCTTACATAACAAAAGTAGATATCATGCACTTTCTTTGAAGTCTCCTAAATGTACTGCACAAGGTGTCCCGTGCAGGATAAATCTTCATCTCCCCTCTTGAATTTTTTTGCACCACTGCAAGTGCATCTTCTTCAACTAAACAAGGGCAATGCCCAAATTATCACATAATTCTACTGCTCTAAAAATATCGAGGCATTCAGTGTGTTTTGCATCAACATCACCTTGTACTATTTTTAACTCACCTTTATGATTTCTTACAACAACTCCAATCCCAGCACCACCTTTTGTGTAAGCACCATCCACATTTATTTTCATCCATCCTTCATTGGGTACGTTCCGTTTCCTGTTGAGGTCTTTATCATCACTTTTCTTCTTTTCTTTTCTGTTTGCATTCTGAAATTCCTCCAACAAAGATGTTGCATATTCTGCTAATTGATTCAGTGCTTTTTTAACTCCTTCAAAGATAAACTCATTTCTACTCTTCCACAATAACCACAAATACATCCGTTAGCTCCACACTTTTCTTTTTCATTCTGCTCTAAAAAACAACTCATCCAATCTTTCATTCTAGCTGCCCTGGAAGTAATTCCTTTAAGCTCATCAAAGGACCCTCATACTTCTTTATTATAGTGACAATCAAAAAACACATGTCTATCTGATTCCTTCCTCATCCCACATCTTAAGCAATGATAAGTTGCATCATGATTTCATCGATCTTCTCAAATTGATACGTGTAGGCAAGACACTCTAAAAAGCTCTCCCAATGAACAACTTAATTTTGGAGGCAACGCATAGCTGCCACAACTTTCTCCAAAAATTAGCACCTCGTTCTCTTGATGATTATTCTCTCAATCCTCTTTTTCTTGCAATAATCAGTTACATTCATAAACTATTATTTCGATCAATAATACATACCAGAACACAATCGATATTGTTGTCTTTTGAGGCTTTGGCGTTGCCTAGTACATAGGCTTAAGAACCGCAGAATCGATTTTGCCCAGTACAGAGGCTTTGGCTAGAGTTTTAGAGCTGCAACAATGGAGAACCAACAGGAGACTTCTATATGAGAGGAAATCCTTAAGCCATGAAGCAATGATTGTTAAAACAAGGGTTTTGATTCATGGCGAACTAACAGTTTAAAGAATTTAGAATTTGGGTTTTTGTTTAAGAAAAAAAGGATTTGACGTTTTTGTTAGCTAATAATTTACAGCCCTTAGATATTATGCAAAAAACTACACCCTTTTATCGAATTTTAAATGTTTCACTGCTCCAAATGAAAATTTTCCCATCATTTTATATGTTGTACCTAATCCATAAAAAGTTTCAATGAACTTTTAGTGTACCGTAAGGAAATAGTATATGGTTTATCGGGGATTACACAAAATGAGGCGACTTGGCAGGAAAAGAAATAGAGAAAAAAACCTCTAAATACTAGTGATAGATGGGGCTATTACTAGCCAAAGTAACATTAAAATAATAAAGGGATAATTTAACAGTATTTGACCCTAAAAATGCCAAACATTTCACGACAATGGAACAGCTACAAAAGTTATTACAGACAAGGTGACAGTAGCATCAATGGTTCAGAGTTCAACAACAAATGTTTATCCAAAAGTCACATTGCCCCATCACCCCCTTATTACCTAAGGTTTATGCAACAGACAATATGCCTCCATCCCCCCTTACTACCGAATGCATCCTGTCTTTGTGGTTCACTAAAATTTCTCTCAAAGTTTCCTTGAATATCTCTTCCCCATAACAATGCCATTTCAATAACCCACTAACATCATCATTAGAAACTCCTCCACTTGAGTAAGGATCCTCAATAGTCTTGAAGATCAAAATAAACACCCCTTTCAAGAAGTAACCTGAACCAGGTAGATGCACAGTAGGCACAAAACCATATTTGGATATGCACGGCACCTTTACTCCTTCAGAAATCGAGTCCAAATACCTGTCTGTCCCCATATTTCTTAGCTTAAAAATTTGTTCCTCTTGTATGCACACCGTCCCCTGTTTCTCATTATCTGTAATTGTCATGCTCTTAAGCGTATGATGATGCTCAATCAGCATTAACGATAGAGTCAACCTCACAATAGCCTCTTGGCAGCAGGCATATGCCATAGAGAGACTCTGTTCCCACTCTGATTGTGGCCAAGTAATATCTGCAACTTCTTGCTCTTGAGCAAGATCTTGTAAGTTTTTCTTCTCAACCGAAGCTGGTAAGAGTGTCACTACATATTCAATTTCAGTTCCAAGCTTTGCCTTCTACTTGAGAGGTGGGAATGACAATGCTTCAAACCCATATGACAACTTGATGACAAGAGACTTCAGTGTTTTATGTAAACATGTTAAGTCCATCTTAGGTGTTACCTGGCTAAGCAGGCACAATTTCTCATCACGAAAGTAGCTGATATACTCCTGAACGTCAGATGCCTCGAACTCTTTGCTAGAAAAGTCGACAGTAACTGTGTCCATAAGAGTGATAACGGAGGCAAAACGCTTGCAGACTAGCGAGCATTGACAAACAAATTTGAAATCTGCTATCTTATCGAAGATGGATAGGAGAACACCATCAGGGACACGATCAAAAATATCTTTCTTGACTTTGATACTAGACGATCTCTTCATCCTTATGTTTGGTTCCACCACATTGCAGCTTCCTTCTCATTTGTTTACAGCAATACTTTCTCTGTAAGACACCAGATCTTAGTAACAGAGTAGGGGAATGAAAATTAGATAATTTTTGGTTCATGAATGAAAAGACATCACTATAATGAGGACACAAGAGTCTAAATGAGTAGAAGGGTCAACAGAAAGAAGCCTACTTTTAAAAGCTACTCCAGGCCGTTTTGTTTGTGGTGGATATTCAATTATTATCCAACTTTCAAAGAAAGATTTTGGTTCAGAATAAACCAAAAATACAGGCACTATCATCCTTAAGCACTAAACTTATAAGTACAGACAGGAAAATAGGATATTGACTCAAAATCTGGATAAAGGAAGGTAAGGGAACTATAAGAACTGATGGAAGTGTTATTCCTAACATGACTGATTCCTATTACAAAGATGTAATGTCTACATCTATCTAAACAAGGAAATAAGGGAATTCCTAAACTCAGATAAGTGAAAGCAGCCCATTTTTGAGACTCATGTACTGGCTAGCCTAATAAGGCTTCAGTACCAAATTATGCTAGGATTTTAAGACCCTCTTACAAATTGACAGAAGTGAACATCCACATTAACAATGAATCGTAAATCACAATATGAAGAAATAGAGCAGTACTTGACATTGATGGGAACAAATTTACAAACAGAAAGTGATCATGAAACATAACTCAACAACAAATGAGTATTTGGCATCGATGGGAATCACTCAGTTTTGATTCCTTGAGCACAGAATGTATTGGGAATAAGATGGGAGAAAGGGAACAAGCATACATAGTTGAGAAAGGGAAGAGACAGGATTGGAGAAACTATCCAAAAAGGTAGGAAAAGTGTCCCTCGTGCAATAATCTAGAAGCGCTTACCAAATTATTAAATATCGAAAAGTACTCAAAATTAGTACTGTACTTAAGATTCTCATATGACATTGTATCGTCAAACTTTAACAATGGAAGAGGTAAAGCTACAAAAAAGAAATAAAAGGCCACTGTATGAAAGCTAAGTGAAACCCCTTAAACTAGCAGTAGAACTAGATTGCAGCATAACAAACATTTGCTCTAGCAGAATTCAGCACAAAAATATGAAGTAATTAAACGAACCATTCAGAAAAGACAGTGAAACGATATGCATTTTTCCAAAGCCAGACCGAAACCTAAACCGGCCGCGAACCTTTTAACTTGTCAAACTATATATACTGAATGTAAAAGCATAAAATCAAACCAGAAATATGTGTGTGATAAAAACGGTACACAAAGGTTCCACATACATACAAATTTTCAATAAAATGTAAGCAACTTGGAATGATATTTCAGAGTAACCCTTGATAAGTTAAAATGGAAACTAGGAAAATTTTCTAAGCAAAGTAATAATTTAGTCAGAGTAAAAAAAAAAAAAAACACAAGAGTACTACAAATTATGTTCAACTGATTCAGTACAACATTCTAGCTAGTTTCTAGAGGCATACAGGGCAAAACAGGCATCTTCATCCACCACAGAAAGAAACGACAACAACGTTCTCTACCCCTCTTTTCGCAATTGCAAATAGTAGCTCCCTCTCACTTGCCTTGGTTTCACACACAGCTTTCTTATCCTCATCTAGAATTTATTTATGCACATTGTTGCCATTTCTGTAAGCAAATGCATTCGCACAAGTATACTTTATGATTGAACGCTCTTGCGTGATTTGTAGTTACTGAGAGCTGCTGAAACTGTGAACTTTCCAGCTAAGACAATTCAATCTTCACGTTCAACATGGAATTACTTCTTTCAAAGTTATCAGAATAGAATCCCACTTTATTTTGATTGACATTACTATTTATTCTCAGCAACTAGATGTCCATGACAAATCTTACTAACAAAGTTGTACTATAAATCAAATCAGACCTAGATATAAAAATTGCATGTAGGCATCCAGCAATCATAAGCCAAAAGTATTAAACGCATTCAAGAATCACAGACAAATATAAACTTCCAAACTTTCATATAATATCAATAACATATAACAAGGAGAAGCATAGGTGGGCGTAGTAGCTCAAAATGGAAAAAGGTGTAACCCCCAAAATTGAAAATACAATACTGGAATATAACTCAACGTAAACATCATTCGTACTCTGCATAACTAAAATTAGAACCAAAACTTTGTACGTAAGATTATCCCCTCAAGAATTCAAACAGACATCAGTACAAAAGTCCAAAAAACTAGTTTTCTTTGAAGCAAAACAGCAGCGAACTTCAGAACTCTCAGCATTGAAAAAAAACAAAAGAAAGGTTGGGACTTCACCAATTCCTCAATGCAAGCGAATCAACCACAAATTCGAACAAATATACACTAACAATCAAGCAACACACGTACAAAAAAAAAAATTACAGACCCAACTAAAAGCGCAAAGAATTGGAACTAAAATTTTCGAATTCACAGAAGAAATCGTATTCCACTAGTTCAACAAAAAGAAAATATTCGAAACCACTTCAGAAGTGAATCGCCTCAATAATCAAAGACAGAAAGCAGGACTCCTGATGCCCGTAATGATAAAGTGAACGTATCTCAGCTTATCAGACTGAGGAAAATTAAGGTGAAATCTTATTTGGTTCAGATTCAGAAACGCTGCAAGGCTAAGGAAACTCGACAAAACCACCGCAAATGACTGGAATGCTTTCGTTAGAGATGCACGTGGCGTTATAAATTGGCATCCAAGCGTCCAACATGCAAATGTCGAGCCCCGCTGTTTCTCAATGCAAATGTCGAGCCCAGCTGTTTCTGTTAAATTTTGAGGATGTTTCTCTAGTTTAAACGAAATATAATCACAACATGAACTCTGAATATTACATGTTGTATTACACGTGTAACATATACAAAATTTAAACAAAATAATAATGGTTTTTTTTTGTTATTAACTAATACAAAGGAAGAAAGAAAAAAAGGGTACTATCAACAGACAACAAGTACCAAAGAATAGGGACAAAGGGGGGTGGGCTGGCCCTTGGATCACACCAAGCCTCCCCTCCCCCTTATATATATATCTATATATTTGTGTATATATAATTATATAGATGTGTATACTTTAATGGACCTCCTTGTACAAAATAATTCTTTTAAGTCTTAAGTACTTATATTTATAAGGGAGTTTGACATTTGTTCCCATCTGTTCTTTTAATACATCTTTTGTCCCCCATGCTCATAAGTCAAAGCTTAATATGTAATGTAATGACTTTATAACCCCTCTATTAAACATTATATTTTTGGATAAAAATATCATTTAACTAATTAACCATTAACATTAAAAAAGATAAATTAATTATTAAAACTTAAACGAATCGTGGTAGGTGGCGTAATACTACGAAACAAAGCTATTGGGGGGGGGGGGGGGGGGGGGGGGGGGGGGGAGGAGGAGGAGAGAGTGGGGAAGACCTCATGATTTTTGTTCAAATAAAAACATGCATATATAATGAAATCTTTCAAGTTATAAATTTATCAGAAACATAAATCAAAAATAATGTGAAAGAGAAGGTATGAAAACGGTCGTTGTTGGCAACGCGAGCTCAAAACTATCCAAATAATCAAATCGTTGAACATGGCAGACTTCTCTCAACGTCGTTGTTGGAAAATAGTTATTTAAACCAAACTTAATTAATTAGGTAATTATATTTATAGTAGGATTTGTTATTTTAGTCTATTTTCTATTTGGTTTAGCGTTTGTATAGGGACTTAGTTGTTTTAGAAAATAGTTCTGAATCATATTGAGGATAGGATTTAAGGATAGTTTAGCCTATGAATACATGCATTGGGTGATCATTGTAGACACAAAGAAAGATAAAGAGAAGAACATAGATGTAATGAGAGAGGTTTTGAGGTCAGGTGTAGGAAGTTATGCCTCGGCGTTGAGAAAAGTTTGTTGTCTTTGAGTATCTTCGCTCCGTGTTGTAAAGCCTTCTGGCTTGGTTTCGATGTGTTGTTCTTTATTACAAATAAATTATATTTCGCTGTTCGTTAATCTCTTAATATTATTTAGGATATATATTATTTTTATATCCTACAAATGGTATCAAAGCCAATATAGAATTGATGAAAAAGCAGTCCGTAGGCTTTGAGAGAAAATTAAGCTGTGAAAGGCTTTAAGAGAAAAGAGAGCAGCATAGGCTTGTAGCCGTAGGTTGTAAAAGGCTAAATGCCTTGGTTGGTTTGCTGACTGAAAACTAGATTTTGTTTTTGATTTGATCATACATATTTGTGTGTTTGCGATTTAGAGGTTTAAATATAGTTTTGATTAGTTTGTTTATATTAAGTTGCGCGTTAATCTCTTACATTATCAGAATATATATTATATTTATATCTTATAGTCTTCCGGATCCCTATGGCTCGTACGAAGCAAACGGTTCGCAAGTTCAGCGGAGGAAAGGCACCAAGGAAACAGCTTGCCACCAAGGCTGGTAGGAAGTCTTTAACAATTTTTTACGTTGAGGTTTTGTTGAGTAATTGGCGGTTTAAGACTGAAAGAACACATTTAACAATTGGAGTTTGTGTTTTTACTTTTCCTTTTTTTACTAGTTTTATTATTAAGGGTTTTTTAGTCTTTTTCTTTTCTAGTAAATAGTGGTACTTAAGGAATTATATCAAAAGTAGAGAAGTATAAATGTCTTTATGCATTGACTTCATGGAGGGCAAAAGTCGTATTAAAATAACACAGAGGGCAAATGTAAAACTCCCCTATAAACACAGGGGGTTTATAATATTTAACCCTTCTTTTAAATTATAGATTATTTTAGGTGTTTAGTTCAATTACAAATTTATATTTTATTATTAATTATTCTTAATTAAAAATTAAATTAGTAAAATAAGGGATTTAAAATTTTGGTCGCCTTTATAGTTGTGAGTTTAGACCTCCGTTTGTTTTAGTTTCTTTTTAGATTAGAAAATTCACTTTTTACAATAAAATTATACATCCAAATAGTTTCACTTTTTAAATTACACTCAGGTAATTTTTTTTTAAAATAACATAATCATTGCACTTTTATTTTTCTTTCTACACAATATTCTATAAAAAAATCAATCTAAAAAACTTTCTCCCAAAAAAAGAAATTCTTTGATCATAGTATGATTTTTTTAAATTTATATATATACGCTGGCCTCCCGAGGTTTAATTTTCTAGCTTCGCCACTACCAAAGATACTCTTGAAGAGTATCACTTTAGGTAAATAAAATAAAAAAAATTAAAAAAAAACTAATATTGATACTGTTGTTCACCACCAGTATCAATGATACTCGATCTTACACAAATCACTAAGGGCAAGTTCGTTTGGAGGTTTTGCAGGCTAGTTTTGCAAGATTATGGGTTTCAAAAACTGTTTTAAAACAAAAACCTTGTTTGGCACATTTTCAAACTTTGTTCTGAAAATGTTATTTAAAAAACAAACTATTTTTTTGAACACCAAAAAATTTTATTTTCCTAAACTTAAACTTTGAGGGAAATTTTATTTCCTACCTACTACATTACCAAACATGATTTTTAAAAAACTAATACTCAAAAGTCTGTTACTAAAATAGTTTTTGAAAATAGTTTTGAAAAACCTATTCGGCTGCTTGTCTTTGAAAACATGTTTTTAAAATTTTATTTCTCAAAACCTTCTGACGACATTATACATAATGTGAATATTCCATTAAATAGTTTTCTTTTAATTCAAAATGATCAATATGAAGATTCAGAACAAGTGATTGCTGAGATTCGGGCGGGAACATCCACTTTGAATTTTAACGAGAAAGTTCGAAAACATATTTATTCTGACTCAGACTGCGAAATGCACTGGAGTACCGATGTGTATCATGCACCCGAGTTTACATATAGTAATATCAATCTTTTACCAAAAACAAGTAACTTATGGATATTATTGGGAGGTCCGTGCAGATTAAGTCTAGTCTCCCTTTCACTTCACATGGACCAAGATCAAATGAACGTGCATTCTCTTTCTGTCAAGCGAAGAGATATTTCTTCCAACCTCTCAGTAATTAACGGCCCTATGATGTACAAATTCTTTAGGTCGGATTTTTATGGCAAAAAAAAAAGAGAGGATTCAAAATTATTTAGACTTTAATAGAATCATATGTATTGGTCGTTGTAATCTCCTATATCCGACCATTTTACGGGAAAAATATGATTTATTGTCAAAGAGACGAAGAAATAGATTTCTTATGCCACTTCAACCGATTCACGAATGCGAAAACGGATTACTATCCACTTTCGGTATCTCAATTGAAATTCCCTTAAATGGTATTTTTCATAGAAATAGTTTTCTTTCTTGTTTTGATGATCCTCGATATCGAAGAAAGAGCTCGGGAATTACTAAATATGGGGCTATCGAAATGCAGTCTATCGTCAGAAAGGAAGATTTAATTGAGTATCGAGGGGTTAAGGAATTTAAGTCAAAATCCCAAATGAAGGTAGATTGATTTTTTTTCATTCCCAAGGAAGTGCATATCTTACCCAGATCTTCTTCTATAATGGTATGGAACAATAGTATCATTGGGGTAGATACACAAATCACTTTAAGTATACGAAGCCAGGGAGGGGGGTTGGTTCGGGTAGATAGGGAAAAAAGAAGGATTGAACTAAAAATATTTTCTGGAGATATCAATTTTCCTAGAGAAACAGATAAGATATCCCGACATAGCCGCGTTTTGATACCGATACCGCCAGGAACAGGAAAAAGAAATTCCAGGGGATTAAAAAATTGAATTTATGTCCAATGCATTACACCTAGCAAAAAGAGGTATTTTGTTTTGGTTCGACCTGTCGTCATATATAAACTAATGGACCGTCAAAATGTAGCAGCACTTTTCCCCCTAATCTAAGTAAAAAATAAATCAATAAACAAGTTGAAAAAGTAGCATGGGCTACTTTTGAAAATTTAACAAAGAACTCTTTCATGAATAGAATTTTAATTACAATAAATAAATAAATAAAATTTTTTTTTTTTTGAAAGGATAGAACTTCTACTCTAGAAACAGTAAGGTCACGTTCATTTTCATGAGTAATGATTTTGTATTTGTTTTTCTTCTGGATTTTACAGTAACTTGCATGTATTATTAAAATTTATCATCATTTTCAATAATATTTTTACTATTCAACTAAATGTTTTTACATTTTCAAAACAATATTTTAATTCAAAAATTATTGAGGAAGTCATCACTAGGTCAAACAAGCTAACTCAGCATTTGCCGAGTCAATCTTAAGGCAACGTCTACATTGCAGGGAGGAAGAAATGGTCAAAAGAGGTAGTCGACAAGCCTCTCGGCCATCCACTACTTCTCAGTACAAGAATTGGGTAGTTTCTTGAAGTTCTTGAAGGAGGCAACAAGATTCCTGAACTTCTTGAAACATTTCTTGATCGATCTTGAAGTATATACAACTTCCTGATCTGTCATGTGGTTACTACAAAAGAATCTTAAAGAAAAGTGTAAATCTTGATTTTCTTGATTTACAACATTTCAAAAAGGTTTCGGAAGCTTCTTAATGCATCCGGAATGCTTCAAACTATTTGGTGAAGTTTTCAGCACTTCCACAAAAGCATGCTACGTCAACATGGGCCTAAACCCCAGCATCAATAGCTTGAAGATTTGGCCAGCCCAACTACAAGCCCAAAAACGAAATTCACATCTACTTTCTACTAGGTTAGTGTTTTGGAAAGCAATTAGGATTTGTGCCTGTTTCCTAATTCTTTCCCTAGTCAGTTACAGATTAGTTGGGTTATTACAAGTTTGTTGCAACTTAATTAATTCTAGTAGTTTCAAAAAATGACTCAACTCTTGATTTCCTTTTTGTGATAGGTTTTATATTTCCTTTTTCTTTAGAGTGAAGTGCATTTCTAGTCATGTAACTTTGCGGAAATAATCATCTAATTTTGAAAAGCTGCTTTTTAATCACGTAACTTTAAAATATTGTGCAAAACTTGTCACTCTGTCAAACCCAACCGTCAAGCCCCTAACAGAAGGATTTAACCAGGGGTAAATTCATCAAAAACTAAAAAATATTTTAACAAGAAATAAAATAAAATAAATTGTGTTTTTCTTCTCCAAGAAACCATAGCAGTGAAAATTTACTGCAAAAAATTTGGCTGCAGTTTTCATGATTTCTCTTCTTTCAATCACGGCCACCATCTCCATCTATTTCACTCTGATTCACAACTTGACGGAGCACGTCGATTCCTTGTCCAGACCGTGATCGCTGCCAGCGACTTCAATTTTCGTCGCTGACACCACGTCTTCAATTTTTAGTCGTGACCACAATGTCTTCAGTTTCCGTCTCCCTTCGCTACCCCCTCTCCTCCTCTTTTTCTCCCTCCCCCTCCTCCACCGCCCACCTTTAGTCAGAGGCTGGTTGAGATCGGAGTATAATCGAGAAGTTTGTCTGCAGTACCGGTATTTTTGCAGATGATGATATTCCAATAAATATTTCAGCATGACCCAAGTATGAGAATGAAGTGGTACTAAAGTGAACCAGCATACATTCTCCTTGGTAGAACTAATTTTATGTTTCATGTTTATGACTGATAGGACTTGTCGTGGGTCTATCAAATAACAATAAAAGTATTGTTTAAAACCTGCAATTAAAATGCTAAGAATATATAGCACATTAGTAGACATGGTCGATCCACAGGGACAGTAATTAATATTCAATTCCCAAATTAATGTAAAGTAACCAAACTTTGACTAGTAGTCACCTTTGTCTCTTTTAAGAGACCTTAGAATTGTCACTTAATTATAGAAAATAATAATTAAACTAATAACTAAATAAAAGACTTAAGAAGATATCAATTAATGAGAGGAAATTATGGTATTATGTAAATCCACCTTAATCTCATGCATGCAATCATAAACCTTTGAAATTGTCTAATTACTTATGTCGTTTTAGTTATAGTATTACCATGAGTCCCCGCAAATAATCCCAATTCTCGATAATCCCTCGCAAGTCCTCGCAAAGGAATTATTCTACGTTAACTAACAGACCGCGAGTCCCCGTAAACCTTATTAATTAACAAATAGAAGCATTAAGAACTAGAAGAACCCAAAACTAATAATTCCTACTGACGATGCACTAGAAATTATTACCCAATTAATCCTGTACTACTCGGCCGGTAGTTGTGCCACTCACTGACTGTACCAGATTAAGCTAAGTTGATCAGGCTTACAATAATCTTAGTAATTAGACATATAAACACAGGTAATTTAGAAACATAATTCATTAGACTTTAGATTAATTCCTGGGTTTCATACATGCAAGGATTATGGCTTCTCACATAATACCAAAACTAAGAAATTAGCTACTCTCATAATAAAATAAGCAAAACACATCAATATAAAAGAATTCATTAAAAGAGAAAAGAGAATACTGTACTGAATATTAAGAATTCGCGATCTGGCAACCGGCGGTTTGGCCAAACGGTAGACTGCCCATTGGGAAAAATCAAAGTCGCGATTGAAACAGAGCAAAACAGAACAGAACAGAGGGAAATTAAGCTGAATATTATCTAAAGCGAAAATGTATCTTGCGTGGAGAATAATTGTAAACTAAGAAACTATTCTATGAAAACTTGTGTCGTGTAGTGTGTGAATCATCCCATATATATAGGGAGGCAAAGAAGCAATTAATCAATCTCCTAATGGAATACGGAAACATTCTTCTAATTGGAAAGAGAATTAATTAAGCACATGGAGTTTATTCAAATTTGGTAACTTCCAACTTCTCTCTTTAATTCCTTCTTGAATTGGTAACTGCCCAAAACTCCTTACTGCTTCCTTAATTCACGCATGCGCGTATCATGTGATCTTGCATATGATCTAATTCCTTAATTCCTTGCATGTGATCTTGATCTTTGACCAAGATATCAAGTAGATTGGATTTTGACTTCCTGCATGCATCCAATTCCTTTCTTGATTGATTGCTTTTTTTGCTTCTACTTGGAATCTGGATCGGTCGAACCTCTCAGTGGGTTTCCTTTTTGATTTAGCCCACAATCATGTGGGCTTTTCAGGCGTGAATCATCCACTCCAATTCTTTCACTTTTTTGCACATTCTTTTCTTCTTAGGCCCGATCTCCAAAACTACAAATAATCATTAAAACCTTGGGCAAAAGCCCGTAAAAACTGCCATAACAAGTACTAAAATAATACACCTAAAAGGTGCAGATCAATGACCAGGTTGGACAAGGAAAGAGACAATCGACTCCCTAATACGAAAAGCTGGCTATAATGGCACCATAACCGAATCACTGTGGACGAAGTATCGGGTTACCCGGTACCATTGCATACTATTCACCATGCACTTTTGATGTGGACCATAGTACACTATGCGGAAGTTGCCAAGGAAAGTCTGATTAAGTGGCGTAACTCGTATGGGTCTTACTCTTTACCCGAAAACCATAAACAAGTAAATTAACCTAAGCTAATCTAACATGCAATTATCGAACCAAGTAAAGAGAAGATTGAAATATGCGAATAATTAAGTAGAGCAATTAACCTAATTAGCTAAGTTTCATGCAATATGTAAATCACAAGTATGCAAAATCCATAAGGCAATAAAAAGAGAGTACTCAAACTAATAGTTTAAAGATAAGAATACTGATTTATTGAGTTGGTCGAATAGCCCTATTTATAGAGTAGGAGGCATTCAAAAACTTGTCCTAAAAGAACTAGGAAAAGGAAATAGAATTGGAAACCAATTAAGAGATTGATTCCCTTTACAAACCAAAACCTAAAGGAACTGGTAATGGTTCAAGCATGAATTCAGTCAACCTATAGGGTAGGTGCAGCCAAATTTACAAGTAGAAAAGAAATAGAAAAGTAATTGTAAATCCTATTCCAAAGAGGAGATTAAGAAGGGATCCTTTTTGGAAACTACCAAGCTAGTCTAGTTGTAACAAACTTGTCACAACCTAACCAACTTGTAACAAACTAAGGGTGAAATAGAAAACATGCACAAACCCTTATTTTTCCCAAACCCTAACCCTTATTTCGAAACCCTAGATGGATAGGGCCCTGCGTGTGCGCTTCCTTGATGGGCTGGCGGAATTGTGGAACTGGAATGGACTCCATGAATGGTTAGGCCCAATTGTCAATGGCGCATGGTGGATTTGATGTAGGGAGCTTCCGGAACCTTCTAGAATCTCCCGGAATCATTTCAAAATCAAGAATTTCAAGATTTTGCAAAATATGAAATTCAAGATTTTCAAGAATCAAGAACTTCAAGAAACGTCTCTTTAAAGTCAAAGAACTTTCAAGCGTCTTTAAGAACTTTAAGAAACAGCCTTCTTTTCAGTTCGGAATGGTGATCTGTGCCTCTTATTCAAGAATTGTAAGAAGATTGGCGATTTGAACCTTTCCGGCTTTATTCTCTAAGGCATTGGCTTCTACTATCAGCTGAGCATCCTGTGCGCAAGCTTGCACAAGATTGTTGAGATCCTCTCGAACCCTTCTTGCTCTGCTCCACGTCATTGGTCCAGTGATATCTACAAGTGAATCCCTTTGAGATAGACTCGGATCTTGAAGCATTGTAGGGCCTCTGTGTAGAACTTGGACCTCCTCAACTTCCCTGGATACAATTGCTTGTTGACTTGTCGCTGGACTAGGGATGCCCTCATTAACTTTAGTGATTACGTTGCTTATGTGGAACCAAACCGAGGCTTCCCCCTAAGTGTCAATGGGTTGAAATTAGTCATTAGCTAATTCTTTGTAACCTCGAATATTGAAACCACAGAAACCAAACCATTCGGGGCTTATCCCTTAAAGAAATGTTGGTTGGAACAAATTAGCTAGCGTTCCAACCCCTCTCATTATTGTAGGGTCATAATATGTCTGTTTGTCTTTTAAGTGTCTTTCTTCTAATTCATCTGATTTTGAAGGATTGAAAACTCCCTCTATCGATGAAGGATTTAAAAAAAAAAAAGAATAGGGAAGATCATTGAAATCCCAATTAGCAACCTAAAAGGAACCTAAGGGGGGGAGGGGATGAATTAGATTCTTGACTCTTTTAAAAATTATCTTCTAAAAAAAAAGAACTTTTAAAATCATTTTCAAAGACAAGTTCTAAAACAAATTAAAACTAGATTTCTAAGTGAGGTGTGTGATTAGTGATTTGCAAAACATGAAAGTTGATGAGGATCTTTTAGTTGTTTATTTTAGAGTCTCTTGGGTGCTTCACGGGTATATTTGTTGTTTTATGAAGCCAAGAGCAGGTGTTTAGAGACTGAGCCGAGAAGGAGAAGAATGAGCTAAAAGAGAAAAAAAAAGCAAGGATCCAATTGGTCAAATGGAAGGCTGCAGCGGCAGAGGTTCAATGATGGAGAATTTCAGTTGTTACCGTGGTGAATCAGAAGGCAAAATTCCAGCATGCAGTAAATTGGAGAATTACCTCATATGGAAGTAATGATATGTTCGCTGGAAAGAAAGAAAGAGTATAAAAGATGATAAGCATGAGATTTTATCCTTTGTTTGAAATGCTGATTTTGAGCAAGTGAAGTGATAAGATCAAATGCTAATATGAGGGTGATTGCAACGCAGCTGGAGAGGTAGAGGATTACTTTCCTTCCTATTTTATAGCTTTTTTCATCTAGTATAAATAGGAGAGTTCTGAAGGGAGTTTCACACTCAGTTTCATGCGATAGTTTTTTGCTAGTTTTCTTACGTTCTGGAATTAAGGAGGAATTGATATAGTAGTTCATAGGTTGTTCTTGAGCTGGATTATTCCGTGAAGGCATCCATTTGGCCAAACGGAAGGTGGTTTGGATATGCTATTCTTAATAAGTATTTCTATTTTCCTTTCTTCTTTTTCGTTGCTTTTTCTTATGGCTTTTACATTAAATTAATGTGTATTTGCCATGATCATGAGTAACTAAATCTAGTATTCCGGCATTATGTGATAAAAAATCGATTTATGCATGTATGAAACTTGGGGTTAAAGTTGATTGAATTGCATGTATCTCTATTTATCCTGTGAACATAAGTCTAACTCCTAGATTTAATTGAGTCTGATAAACTTAGTTTAATCTGGTAGTTTCAACCGAAGTGACGAACCTACCGTCAGGTAGTACAGGATAAATAGGTAACAATTTCTAAAGTTAATTGGATCGAAGTGTTAGTGTCGGGTTCTCCTGGTAATTAATGTTGCTAATTAAATTAATAGGTGTCGTAGGGAGCCCACGGCCTGTTCGTTTAGTTAGTTAGAGAGGTAGTCATGTCGTAGGGAACCCACGGCAATTACCGACACACTAAGGGGGGATTGGTTATGCCGTAGGGAGAGCCCACGATAACTTATAACCAACCGATACCATGCCATTTGATTTATTATTGTGTTAATGATTGCATGTATAGATCGATCCAAATTCTCATGATGTTGGAATATTTCTCTTAATTGATAATTTGATCTGTTCTATTGAATTGAGTTTTGGTTTTCATTCATAAATTAACATTTTCCAAGGTCTCCATGAGACAAAAAGGTGATTGTTAATCAGCTTGGTTTTTAAATCGATAGGAATAAGAATTTTTATCTACTGTTTCCTGCGGATTGACCACGTCTCTACTATGCTATGTGTAGTAATTTTCTTGCAGGTTTAAGCATCATTTTTGTTGCATTTTGGTAGCCTAACGATGGGTTTATCAAAAGCAAATAAACAAGAAAGCAAGAAAACACCAAATTTAGAGTGGTTTGGATTCCCCTTGAATCCTAGTTCACTCCCTAAATTCTACAACTTGAGATTTCTAATCTTTAGGAAACACTTAAATGAGTGTTTTAATCCCTTACACTTGCTTAATTATTTCTCAAGAGATTAAAACTTTTACCTTGCCTATTCTATCTCTAAACTAGGACTCCTTGCTTAATCTAACTCTAGATTAAGACTCTCTTGCCTAAGTCTAATAATGGATCTTTTGTCCTATCATTCCTTAAGGATTTTGGAGCTTACTCAAGACTCCCTTGCCTAGACCAAAGGATTTTTGCTTAATCAATCTCTTGATCAAGACTTTTCCCCTTTGCCTAATATACTAGACTTAGGACTTTACCCATTTGCCTAATCTCAACCTCTTGAGATAGGTCTTCTACAATTGTTTCAACCAACCTCTTGGTTAGGACTTTTACAAATGCCTAAACTTAACCCCTTGAGCTAGGACTTCTCCTTCTCTTCTTGCTCCCCCTTACTTCATGCCTAACTCTTAATCAAGAGTTTATGACTTTTCCTAATACAACTTCCCTACTGTCAAACTCTTGAGTTAGGACTTTTCTAGATGAAGAAAAGATGAAAACATCCTTAAGATGGAGTTTACAAATGACATTCTAATTGGGCACAAAGGTCTCTTGCTAATCCTACCTTAACAAGCTAATTTGACATACAAATGTGTGAAATAATGCTTGAGAATGTTGCTTAAGTGTAGAAGACTTAAAGGTGATGATTAGACATCTTTTTGAAGCTTTGGGGTACTTATAGAAGTGCCCAACTGACTTACAACGGCTAGTTAAAAAAGCTGTCAGGAAAGCCTTGTGCGAGTAGTATAGATTCTTGCAGGCAGAGATTTTACAAATCTGTGTCTAACTGCTAGTGCCGTAAGAGAATTCGTACGAGTAGTATGGATTCTCTGACAGACCTTCTTTTTCTTTCCTTTTCTTTTCTCTTGGACTTTGGCTTCAGGTCTTCGTGCGAGTTGTGTGTGACTCGGACACCTTCTCTTACATCTCTTAAGGTATTTTGACATTTTCAAATGTTCCAAAGGCTCTTGGTTATATTGATCTTTGACCCGCACTTTTGTTGACTTTTGTCTTCTTGTTCATGCAAGCTTCCATACGACTTGTACGCTTTCTCCTACATGAACCTTCTTCGCAGAGGCCACTTTCCAACGGCTAATTTCTCTTTCTTTCTTTTATTTTTCTTTTCTTTGGTTTCACGACTGCCGTGTGTGCAAGTTCTCGTGTGACTCGTATGCTTCTTCTCATGTTGCTCTTCTTCACTTTCTTCTACATTTTTCCTACAAACTCTTCAAGTGCAAAACATTAAACAAAATCATATATTTGTTAACTTATCATCAATACTAAGATTAAAATCATAGGTCTAATAGTGATGAACTGTGTCGATACTATTCATCATATTTACGAATTGGCCCCTCTTATTTTATGTTACTTAAATTATGGCCCAACTTATTTTGAAAAAATAAGAAAAATATTATACTTTAATAATATTTCATAATATTAAGAATAATTATTATTTTAGTAATATAAAATAATTTCTCTTTAATAATATCATAATATTAAGAATAATTACTATTTTAGTTATATTATTATACAACAAATTTTAATTTTGGACAAAAATTTCAAAAATTATAAGATTGGGGGTCGTTTGGTAATAAAAGTAAAATAAAGAAAATGTAAGACAAAGGAATAGGAAATTGGACAATTTTGCCCTCAAAAGTTTGTTTCCGTTAGGGAGTTAATGGTTGGACTTCACGAAATGACTATTTTTGCTCGAAAATGAAAGTTACGTGACCAAAAATCGGCTTTTCAAAGTTGAGTAATTATTCCTGCACTTTCGCAAAGTTACATGACTAGAAATGCACTGCACTCTTTTCTTTACTTTAGTTATTAAATTAAGCAATAACCTAGTCCAAATAGGCAGCTTACTTTATCTTCTAATTTCATGCTTCTTTTGGATTTGGATTTGCAAGGAATTATCAATTTTAATTGGTTTCCAATTTTTATTATTTTCTTATTAGTTTTAGGACTCCTTACTTTCGTGCTTCCGTCTCTCCTATAAATAGGAGTGCATCCGAAATTATTAGGGAGAATTCATATTTTGATTGATAAATATTATAGTGAGGTTCTTTTGCCTTTGCTTTAGAATTCTCGTATTGAACTTGTGTATTTGTATGAATTGTTAATTTCTACTTGTTCTGAAACTTAAAGAATTTAGGTTACTTGCTCCACCTGAATTTCCATTGTTTCAAACTCATGTTTATCCTGCTAGGTAAAGCTAAAGTAGCTAGTCATCCTTAATTTAGTTAAGTGATTTTCGAGTATTCAAAGGGGTAAGATTGTGACCAACATTGTTCGACTTTCCTTGGCAACTTTTCACATCTGTAAGGACACTCATCGAATTGCTCACATAAATTATTTTCAGATCATCATTTAAAATCAGCTAACGAATATATTGAGCCTAAAATACCATTCTTGACAAAATTAGTATGTTGTTGCTACTCTTGAAAAATAACACTACTACTTTTCAAAAGTAAAGCTCATACTCGAGTGAGCGTCAGTATTATAATAAATTAATAAAAAGTGCTAGACTTAAGTTACAAGAGCAATACAGTATCAATTTGCAGGAGTATCACTCCTCCTTTCATAAAAATAATATACAAAAAACTATAAGAATGCGCAAGTCCTTTTGCAAAAAATGTGTGTCATACACATGTTGTCTCATGTATAAACAGTGTTTTATACACTAAATCGCTTAATGCGTATTTTTGCGCTTATACATAAATTCACTTTGCACCTCCCCTTCTTTTTCTTTTTCTTTTTCTTTTTCTTCTTCTTTACTTGTTCTACGACTATATTCACATAGATGCGAAATCGATCACGAAATAGACGTAGTGTCACATCCTCCTTTCATGAACTTTTTCTTCATTTTTGTACCAAAACCTTATGTGGAAAGCAATTAAACTAAAATTATATATTTGTTAACTTATCATCAAAACTATTATTGAGACCATAGGTCTAACAATCTCCCCATTTTTTATGATGACAAAAAAAAATATGTGATTTTATAGAGAAATATTAAGTAAAGAATTCAAGTACATGTTTCTCTCAAGCAAGAACTTCTGAAAGTATGATGACAAGTTAAAGCAATATAAAATCAAATCTTCTCCCTCTTTTTGTCACCATTTTAACATTTAAGCTTTAAGATGGAGTTTTTGTCTACAAGCCAAACCATTATCAATTTTAAGCATAATTAAGCCAAGCCATTCTAGCATTTTCTCCCCCTTTGTAAATTCACTTAAAAATCCATTGTACATTTTAGCCTATGGGGTCTCTATTATTAAACCTATTATCCTTACTAGTTCTATTTTTTCCCCCTAAATTCTAGCATACACATTTCAAGTAAGAAGAATAAAAACTTCTTTGAATCGAAGAGCAAGTTAAGCTATAAGAGTTCATTTTTCTTAAAGAATGACCCTTCCTAAACATATGAGTTTTCAATATTTAAGCAATACAACATAAACTCATGTTTAAACTGAAACTCCAATAGCAACCTAAGAGAGAGATGAGGTGAATTAGGTTCTTTGGAAATTCAAAATTTTCTTCTAAGAAGAACTTTGAAAAATTCTTTTCAAAAATTGTTTTAAAACTAGTTTTCGTAGTGAGGTATGTGAAGTGATTTGCAAAACCGAATGCAAATAAACAAGAAGGCAAGACACACAAATTTATAGTGATTCAAATTCTCCTTGAATCCTAGTCCACTCTCTACGTTCTACAACTTGAGATTTTCTAATCAACTCTAGGAAACACTTAAAGGTGTGTTTTAAACCAATACATTTGCTTAAGATCAAATTCTTGATCTTATGACTTTTTCCCTTGCCTATTCTAGCTCTAGACTAGGACTTCCTTACCTAAGACTTGCAATGAAAATTTTGTCTGATCCTTACTCAAGGACTTAGGTCTTACTCAAGACTCCCCTTGTCTAGAAATTAGAACTTTTGCTTAATTAATCTCTTAATCCAGACTTGCCCCTTATTTTTCTAACTTACCTCTAAACTTAGGACTTTACCTCTTTGTCTAATCTCAACCTCTAAAGACAAGTCTTCTACAAATGTCTCAACCAACCTCTTGGTTAGAACTTCTACAAATGCCTAAACTCAACCCCTTGAGTTATGACTTCTCCTTCTCTTCTTGCTTCCCCTTACTTCATGTCTAACTCTTAATCAAGAGTTTAAGACTTTTTAAATTGTACACGATGCCTACATTCAAACTTTTGAGTTAGGACTTATCTAATTGAGAGAAAATGTGAAAACTTCCCTAAGATTGAGTTTACAGATGAGAACTCTCTAATTGGGCACAAATGCCTCTTTCTTGAAGTCTGCTCTGCTCTAACTCCTACCAAAATATGAAATTGCTATGCACTTTGATGCTTCTCACTTGTATGAGAGTATAGCTAACTTCTTTGGGTTATTTATGAAGCCTTTGAAGTGTTAGAGGTATTTATAAAAGAGTTCAAGGGTTCTTCCAACATCAACTTCCTTTTTGAAGATTCCTGATATTGTGCTACACATTGTGTGATTCACACATGACTTTAGGTTTTGAATATTAGTCCAGCGGCTTTTTAATGGCTAGTTCCTTACAACTTTAGAAGCTACGACACCACGTATGATTCGTACCTCCTTTCGCAACAGACACAAAGTTTCCAATGGTCGAATTTTCAACGACTACTAAGCCTTCCTACTTGCATTAATTACTTTGTCCGTAGTCCTTGCAACGCTTCACAAGATTAGTACATGATTTCGTACAAGGGTCTTCGCAGTGTTCAAATCTCCAATGGCTACAAACTCTTCTGACTTGCTTCTGGTCTTGCATTATTGGCTTTGTCCATTTGCTGTGTGATTTGCACATGCCTTCGTACAACATCATTTTTCTTTCATCTATTTTTCTTTTCTTTAATTTTTTACTGTCGATCATACTCCAAGTGGTGTGATTCGTAGCCCTTCATATCCTCCATTTCCCACCTTTCGGCCGCTCTTATTCTTTACTGTGGCGACTGCCTTGTGTGCGACATTGTGTGGGATTTTGCAAATATCTTTGTACCAAACTTTGCTATACTTTTTCTACATTTTTCTACAAAATCCTAAAGTGCAAAGCAATAAACAAAATCAAATATTTGTTCACTTATCATCAAAACTAGGATTTAGACCATAGGTCTAACATAAACCAAGACAAAAGTATGCAAGAAATTTCAAATGACCCTAACGATCAATGTGTATGCATCAAGAATCCTAAGAAAATGCATCATGTCAAAGTCAACTCAATGGTCAAACTTGCAAACTTTTAAACAATCATGAAACTTGTTTTGCTTAAGTTTAAAATCTCCATTTTTCATGCAAGCAAATTCCATTACGCATAGAAAGTATTTCAAGAATTTAAAAATTCATTTTTCATGCATATTCTTGAAAATCAACTAAAAGTCAAACTTTTTCCAACGTAATGCATATTTTCTTAAAAATTGTCAATGTGTTAGACATAAGGCCTCAATCCTTATTTTGATTGATGAGCAAACAAATATGTGAAAGGATTTGATGGTTGTTGGAAGTGTTAGTGCAGGAAAAAAATACTAAGACAAATCCACAAAACGGCCTCGATTCCACATCAATAGCCTTTTATGTTAATGTTCGAAAGACAAAAATCAAGCTGGATCCTCGAGACCCCTTCAATTTCGAAGGTACTAAAAATAGTGAATGAGCCAAAAATATTTATGACACTCCACGCCAAAGAAAAGAGCCTTTGAAGGAAGAATTTAAAATTTTCCCAGGTTCAAACCAGAAATTCGACTTTGAACCTCACCTTCGAAGAAAAATCCCAAAGCTTCAAGAAAAGGCATTTTGACGTCTTCTCAAAAGGCAATTTCAGCTCAAATTTCAAAAGGCAGCATCCTTCCATATATACCAACTCTCTAAGACCTAAAGATAACAACTCCTTCCCTTATTTCAACTCATTGTCAAAACTCAATCTAGCACTTCATTATCAAAATAGTAGCTAGTTAGAAAGAGGATTTTATGCCTAATTGTTAGTACATTATTGGAAGCTCATTTTAGTTGAGCAAAACACTTCTCATCATCTTTGTAGCAGTCCTAACTCAAGAGTTTGAGTGGAAGCAATTGTTTTATTGGAAAAAGTCCTAAACTCTTGTTTAAGAGATAGAAAAGAAGTAAGAGGGAACAAGAAGAGAATGAGAAGTCCAAACTCAATGGGTTAAGTTTTGGCAATTGGAAAAGTCCTAACCCAAAGGTTGGAGGCATTTGTCAAAGACCTAAACTCAAGAGGTTGAGATTATGCAAATGGTAAAGTCCTAGCTTAGAGGTAATGATGAGGCATCTATAGCCTACGACAAGTTTGCGCTCAGAGGATCCAGCAGATCCTGTAGGGAGCTCGAGAAATGAAGCACAGCATGTTCGTGTGTTACATCGAGGCCAAACAATTCTACATGATCTGAGCCCGTACCGAAGAGATTCATTGGTCAACATAGTTGGGCCTATGACTCGAAGAAGGACCAAGAAGCTCTGAGAAGATCTCTCATACGTAGTCCAGACTTGTGCCACGCATGCCCAACTCACAACATAAAGCAACACCCTAGAGAATAATGTGGGGAAGGGCAAAAGCATCATCTTGTCTGAAATATCGGAAGAAATAGCGCCTAACAACCCTTCCCACTGAAAAAGGGTCGTTTCTTGAAGTTCTTGATTTTCTTGAAAATATTAAATTTCATAAAATCCAGAATCTTGACAAATCTTGAAATTCTTGATTTTCAATTTTCGAAAATGATTTTGGAAGATTCCAGAAGATTTCAAAAGCTCCCTACATCAACAACACCATGTGCCACCTCAATTGGGCCGAAACCCTAGCTACAACAACCCTTCAAGTTTCGGCCACGGCCAAGCCCAAGCCCAATTCAAGGGTATCCTACACGAATTTGGGTTAGGTTTGAATAAGGTATGAGGATTTGTGCATGTTTTCTAATCTTACTCCTATTCTAATTTAGAAGTTAGTTTAAGTTTACAACTTGGATTACCTTAAGCAGTAGTTTCCAAAAAGGTTTCTTTCTTGAACTTCTTTTTGTACTTGTATTAGATTTACTCCTTTATAGTAATTTTCATGTATTTTTTGGCCAGGTACAATGAACTCGCCAGCCGAATTAGGTATCTTCCCAAAATATAGTTCTTTTAGGTTTGGTTTGTAGGAAATCAATCGCTCGATTGGTTTCTAAATTCTTTTCCTACTAGCTTTAGGTGAGAATTGGTTTGTAGGAAATCAATCTCTCGATTAGTTTCTAATTCTAAGTTCTTTGCCTACTAGCTTTAGGTGAGAATTTTGCCCAACCTATACCTATAAATAGGAGGTCGAATTCTCCATTGTTTGAGAGTTGATTTAATAGATAAAACTTATAGAATATACTTTGTTTAATCACTCTATGTTATTGATCTTAAGTAATTTGCATATTAGTAGATTTACATTAAGTACGAAACTATAGCTTTTAGGTAATTGCTCTGCCTAATTGTGTTTTCATTTTAACTCTTTAATTCTTTGCTTAGTTCCAATTGTGTGTTTAAATTAGCTTATGTTAAGTTAGTAGTATGCTGAATCCAAGGTAAGGGTTCTTGAGGTTACGAGCTGCATCTCGCAAATAAGAATTTCTCTTGGAATTTTCCGCATCGTGAACTCCGGTCCACATCAATTGGTACCAGAGCTAAGGCTGGCTCTGTGACACAAGGAGGCTGAAGTAACAAGGTCAAATCATCAGGTATTTTCTATTCCTTTATTCTCCATTAATCTATGGGTACTGTTTTAAATTATTAAAACCAAAATTTTGGTGAAAAGAAGAAAAGGAAAGTTGGAAGAAAAACCAGTTTCAAAATCGTAACAAGGGTTTAAGGGGTTTTGGCGTCATAGGGTTTTCTTGGTTAGGTTTTGGTAAAGGGGTTGCAAGGGCACTAGGGTTTTTTTTTTGACTGTAGTTTTGTTATCTCTCTTGCGACTTTTGGTGAGTTTTGCAGCTAATGTTACGCAGCTCACCTTGTTCTTAACATTGCAATTTCTTGCCAATTTTCCGGTTTAGCTTCTTTATGAAATTCTTGGAATTTTGCCCAGCTGTAGTTGTTTCTTGACACTTTCTTGAAATTCTTGAGAATTATATTGGATTGTGTCATTGTGCTGCATTATTATCCTTGGATTAAATCAACGTTTGAATTCCCAAGGATTAGAAATTGGAAAATTGCATATTGCTGTTGGGAGGTGATAAATTTCAATAATTTAGGGTTTAAATTCGGATGTTAATTAATTAGTTGGGAATTGGTTTCTTGATTACCACTAAGAGGGTGATCACATCTTGGGTTAGTAGTACTTTCCTAATTTGCTTCAAACTTGCTAATTGTTCTTGATTCTATCAATTTGGACTACCCTTCTTCTTTACCATAAACTAAATTCTTTTTGTGTTACCTTGAACTTTTACTCTGAAATATAGCTTAAATTTTGTCATTGTGCGCATTACATTAGTTTATGAAATTTGAGACCTTATCCCTAAAATTTCCTTTGTGTGCACATCTTATTCGAGTTATACTACAAATTTACTTTCAAAAAATTTTCTTTTCTCAATATCTGAGAACTTTGACTAGTATACAGGATTGAGATAAAAGGCTGAGTGATACAACATACAATGGCCACCAACCTGAACGAGTGATACATTGGTTTGTGTGTAGCTGTTAGGAGGAAAAACACTTGTGGGGAGTAAGGTTACTCTACTAACTTTTACTTGTTCTTAGCAGGAAATTTTCTATTACGTTACAATGACAGGTGCTAGCTCTAGTTTAGTTGGGAATGAGCAGCTCCTGGCTATAATTGCTAATTTAACTGCACAATTCGTAGACCTCAAGGGCTAGGCTGTGGATATTAGGGCTGCCCAGGATGTCAGGAACAAGGAAGAAGAGGACACACATCAACCCGAAGCCGATGCCAACAACAAGCCCTTCAAAGGTCTAAGTCAGTGTAAGACAACAGTGTCTTCTTTCGCAGTGGGTAGTGATCCTGAAGAGTACTTACATTGGGGGATCAAGATTGAGAGAATCTTTGAGATCCACTTAATTCCTGAGCACAAAAAGTTTCTCCTCGCGGTGGTGAATTTCACTGAGTATTCCCTTATTTGGTGGAATCAAGAGGTGGAACAAAGGCACAACACTCAGCCTATGAGAGCTTTTGCTCCACTTCTAATGTGGTTTGATCTGACTAAAGATATGCGTAAGACTTTTGTTCACACGTATTACTTTAAAGAATTGTATAGGAAGTTATATACACTTATACAAGGCTCTTTGTCTGTAGATGCTTATTTTAAAAAGTTAGAGATGGCCAACATTAGGGCTAATGTATTTGAAGACGATAATGCCAATATAGCTGATTGCCTTAATGGTTTTAATAAGGGGATAGCGTTAGCGGTAGAATAGCATAATGCTACTAGTCTGACAAATATATTGCATAATGCTATGGTTATGGAGGAATACCTCACAACCGTCCAACCAGCCAGGACACCATCCAACGCCCCAACTACTTGGAGGAAGAATCCAGTGCACACTCCGTCGCCCACAAAAAAACCATTCAATTTAGCACAAAAAGCTATCTAGCCCGCACCCACCGCTTCTTCATCAGCAAGTAAATCGCCGTTCACTCTCAAACAGCCAATCTGAGACATCACTTGCCACAAGTGTTTCGACCGTGGCCATATGATGAGGGACTGCCCTAACGTCCTTCAAGGGCATCATGGTGAATACATCCTCAGGAAGATGAAGAAGACAACGTTAATCCCTTTGCGAATTTAACTGTTGACAGTCAATTTTATACATAATAGGATGTTCACAAATCTAAAGATGATACACACCTTGCAATCGTCACTTGTTCTTTGACTACAACTGCTATCCATGACTCAAGTTATTGAACCAATATCTTCCATACTCGTGCTAAGGTTAATGGTAGATTATGTGTTCTAATAGTTGATAGAGGAAGTTGCACAAATGTGGCCAGTTCTTACATGGTCGAAAAGCTAAACCTCCTTATCGTCAATCATCCATATCTGTACCAGCTCCAATGGCTCGATAACTAAGAAGAGTACAGAGTCACGAAGCAGGTACACATCACATACGCTATCGGAAGGTTTAAAGGCGAAGTCACTTGTGACGTGTTCTGTATAGAGGCATGTAACATCTTCCTAGGCCGTCTATGGCTCTTCGAAATCAAGGCAACACATGACGAAGTTGCCAACACTTACTCCGTCTGCCAACATGGCAAGATCTATACAATCCTACCACTACCACCTGAAGATGTTCATTCTGAACGTAAGTATCTACTATACTTAATATGCCAGGATTTATTGATAAATATTGTATAGAATATCATACCTTCATTTGGAGATCCAGTAATCTCCGATTGCAAGTCCAGTGATCGATGGAGTGTCGATCGAACAGCCGCACAAGTGTCCGGCCTCTAAAGATATCCACATGAACAATTTCTAGGACCTCACAGGATAGACTGCAGCAGGTCAACGTGCTAGCTCCGTCAATAATCAGAACAACAGAGAAAACTATTTTCTCAAGAGTTTGTCGGACGCTTCTTGCGTACGCCTTGCGGAAGCAAATTTTTGTCATCCTCTGATTAATGACCCTGCTATCTATTTAATAGCAAATAAAACTTACCTGATAACTATTTACTAGATCTTATCTATAGTAGTTATCCTATAGGATGACAACTACCTGATCTCCTTTATCGTATAATAACGGGTACGATAATTATATCAGTTCGGTAAATCATTTTTACTTCAAATCTTTATTTGAGATAATTAATTTGCTAATTAATAGTTATAGATTAATTTAATATAATTATCCATGTAATTATTATATAATTACAAGTAGTCCCATTTAACCCAGAAATCAATTCTTTGTGTGTGACCCTTTAGGTTTCTTAACTAGTGGCAATAAAAATAAATTCAATCTTTTATTTGGCTTTAGTACAAAACCAAACAAACCCCCACTTGGACTAAAGACAATTTTAGTCGTGAGAATTTTAAGATTAGATAAATTAAACATTTTAATTTATCACTAATTTATTATTATAGAGCAAGATTGGCCTCTAGCAAGGCATCATGACCACCCAAGAATTAAGAAAGTCAAGTGATCGACTTCACCTATTTATGAACCAGATTCCGTGTAATTTACATCCTTTCACAATCCAATATCCCTAATTAGCACAAGAGTAAGGTATGAGTGCCAACTCTTATTGCGCTAATATTTTCTTGTTACCAAAATTCAACTTTCAAGTAATTTAGAACACTTCTAAATTCGTTTGCAAACTTTTAAGTTGATATTTCAACATGTGGTCAAAACTGGGATATACTTTCTAATAACCAGGAGTTCTGAATCCTATATTGATAATAAACTATCAAATCATGCTTCTTATTATATCTAACATTTATTGTACATATATCAATCATGGACATAGACAAATAGAGTCAAAATATAATCATCCACACTAATGATACTCTTACAATCTCAAGTCCAAGGATTATTTACACTACTATCACATAGAGATTATGCCATTGGCACTTAAGTAGTTAACCTTTATGGAAATCTCTTAGTGGATCATTCCAATGAATATGTTCTCTAACAATTCATTCATATATCACCATATATGCTAATCTATCCGCATTAACAATGTCCTTTGTATCGTTAGCACTATGACTAGGAAATTTTAAGAATAATAAACATATTATTCTAAGGACTCTATCATTACTTATATGAGTAAACATATAATTCGAAATGATAAATTTCCATATCTCCAAATTGCATAAATTCAGCATTGTAAAGAAAGTGATAAAACTATAATTATCTAGTTTTTGTCTATTTACTATCTTTACACATCAGAAAAACTCTCACTTGAATAAGAACCAATGGTTCAATTCATTTGATAAACTACTTTATTGTTAGTGAGCATTTCTGATCAATGATAAATCAAATGATAGTGACTCACACATACATTAGACCATCAACATCATGAAAACATCATGCATAGTTTCATAAACTATGTTTGATCCAAATAATTTCATAAACACTTTAGAAATTCTAATGTATGTGACATAAGTTGTAAAATTGCTTTCAAATCTATTTTGGAACTCTTCCAATAATTTTGAAAGTAAAACAATTCTATTTTATTATCATAAAATTAAAGATTTGATCTTATTTATCTACGAGTAGTTGAATAATTAGAATTAAGATAGTCATTCTAATACTTCGCAAGTATAAGAAATATATCAACTTAATTTGACCAAATGACTTGCATTTGAATTCATTCAACTAGCTTGTAACTTTTAGAACACCATAATAATTTTTCCCTTCTTAGTGCACATGCTAAACAAATTTAGCATTGTGTATGTAAAGCAACATACATATTATCTATCTGTATAGATATTGACTTATGAAGATTTAATTGGTTTTTCTATCTTTTAAGAAATTTTATTTCTTGAACAGTTATACCTTAAAAATTAAAGGCATTTAATTTCTACGTGTACTCTATTGTACATAGAATAATAGAAAATCATTCATGCTCCAACTTACTAATTTGAATACAAAATACTTACAACCATTTTACAAAACAAATAGTTTGTATTTCTAATCAAAGTATTAGAACTTAAAATGAAATTATCTATCTTGTATATCTTATTATAATCAATCAACATAAAATTTTGAACTATGTCATACATAAATCGTTGTGCATAATTATATCATTGTTTATAATATGTAGCAATTGCAAATACACATCTTTTATGTGATTGAAAAGTTAAATTTTATCACATCATCATGTGATTGAGCATTTCGTTTCATTAGTTGACATTTTATTTTAATGGTTATCTATTTTTACATATTATCATTCCTCCCACTATCTTTTCTAATATAAACTATTTATTTTAGAAAGATAATATATTATTTAACAATATTTGTTAAATGAAATAATAATATTAGTAGCCAAATTTTCATTTGGTTAAACCATAAAATAATTAATTAACTAGATGTAGTTCAAAACTAATCCAACTTAATCCTTATCATATAAATGGAATAAACAAAAATTTTCATAGAATTTTGTTATTAATTAATCCATATCTTATATGATAGCCAATCATCTACTAAACGAACCATAACATAGACATAAATTGAGAATAAATAGAAGACCGCATTAGTTAATATATATAACTAATCCAATATATCTCATATATTTAATTTCTATTATACAACACTATACATTATAATGTGTGTATAAATAGATGACATAGTATTTAAGATATTTACTATCACGATCTTATCGAGATATTAATTTTCTTACAAAATTTTCAAATTTTATTTTATTATTTGAACAATTCAAAACTCAAACTTATACTTCAATAAGTATAACATAATCATTGTAAATGATTAAATTTGAGATTTAATAAAACATGAAAATTACCTCTGGTACCAATTGATATGACACAACATGCATAAGTCATAATAATTAAGTAAATATCACATATTTTGATCATGAAAGATCATTTAACCATTACAAATGATATACATATTGTAATTGATTCAAAATCAATTTATTCAAACCATCATCGTAATGTAATTTGAATGTATATATGCAAGTATCATTTCTAGGTAAGACCAAATTTTGATGCAAAAGCTATGCTCTCTAAATATATATTTTGAACTAACACATGATCATAAATTATGACATATAGTTAAAAACTATACTCCAAAATTATAACTTTTGTTATTTTGTATGAAAATCATATCCTAAAATGTCAAACATTAAATAGGATTATTTTCAATTTATGATCCTTAATAAGTACAATTAATAAAGAATATAATTACCATGACAACAATTGTCAACTATGGGACTATTCCTATTTTTCATCCTCTTAAATTTAGATCTTGCAAACATATTTACTTTCATGATATTGAATATCATAAGTCCAAATTTAAGGAAGAAATATGTTTTAATGTAGTTGGAAGAAAATTGTAACAATTACATATATTTTCTTTCAAATTATGATAATTATTGCGTAGTTTCTAACTCTCAATCTCATTGGATTTAACTAAAATAGATGTCTATACAATTTAATTTTTCCTTTAATTGAATTTCAAAAATTCAATTGTGGATCATATCCATTTTAAAATTAAAATATTACATCTCATCTATAATAGTAAAAGGTACATATATTTCATATTCAAAAACAAATTTTTGAATAATTAACTAAGATAATATCGTGAGATTCACATTTGATCATGCATCAACCAATGATTGAGATACGTTATCAAGATGTGGATATCAAAACTTTTTATCCTAACAATTTAGAATTAATAGTTCACATGATATAACTATTACATCATGTTAAATACTTACAAAAAGTATTTCTAAATTATTATCTTAAATATAATTGAAATTTACAAAATCGTAACAACCAAAGTCACTTTGGTTGACAAGTATCATCAAATCTAAGCCAAAGAAATCTTTTCAAGAAATAAGCCAATATAAATGGTAGATAAATATTTACTCATGTTCTACAACATATATTAACAATGATAAAATAAATTTACACAATGAACAAAACCAAACTATAAGTGATATGGATAACAATATTGGTTTTGCTCCCACTATTTTATTCAAATCAATGACCCTCAATATTGATTCGAGAATTTTCAAAAAATTCTTAGTAGGCTAGGATCCAATTTTAATTATTTTTGACCTTGAGGTAGCTCAACAAATCAAAATAATTTCAACCAGTAGGTTTCAATTACCAATTACAACCATTGTAACTCCTAGATAGTTAGGTTATCAACTTTTGATACACATATCATATATGTCTCCTAACTCTTTGCCTCTAAGACAAGTAACCTTGAGGTAGCTCAACAAATTACGAGTCTCAGTTAAATCTAACCCATTGTTTGGTAACATATCTCCAAGTTAAAACACATTCTAAGTAGAACAATCTTGAGGTAGCTCAACAAATTGTCCAACTAGAATTGTTCTCACTATAATTTTGAAATTTGTCTCAATAGTTAAAACAATTCACCTTGGTAAAACAACCTTAAGGTAGCTCAAAAAATTGTTCGAACAAGGATTATTTAAACTACAATAATGGAAGGCACCTAAATTGATTTAATATTTATTGAGGGATTTGTCATTAAATATTAATTCCTTAAATTATATGCAAATTAATATAATCAAATATTTGACTAAATATGACATACAATATATAATCAAATAATCAAATTAAATGAGCATTTTCATCAAATATTCAATTAATTAATGCATAAAAATATGTAATTGAATAATCACATTAATAATTACAATAATGGAACCATGTGTATTAACATTTCTAATCAAATTAGAAATATTAATTTTGAATCATCTTGAAAAGTTATTGCAATTAATATTCAACTAAGTCAAAATAAGTCAAATAATTTAAGGATTGCATTTAAGATCATAAAATCCAAATTAAAACCTTAAAATTATAATTTCCTTTACTTTTCAACTTGATTTATCCTATTTTGGATTTATTTAGAGTCTATTCCATAACTTAAATCAAATTAAATTATGAAAATATCTAAAATATTAACTCTTTGTAAAATTTAAATCACAATTTAAAATTTATAAGACTCCAAAACAATAATTGTCAAATCTCAATCAAAATAAAATTAACAAACATCTAATTTTGGAACTTTCAATTACAATTTCAATAAATTTAATAATTTTGTTGAACACACAACTAAATATTAAATCTCATTTAAATTTCAGTAACTCCAAAATTAGCAAATTATTATATCAATAATTTACCCATGACCTAATAATCATATAATCACTTAATTATATTAAATGAATGTTAATGATTTAAACCATGAATCTATGTGCATAACATTTCTAATCATATTAGAAATTATTTAATTAAATAATTTGAGAAATTTTGATGCTTTAAAGTAATTAATTAAAATTACAGAGGCCAATTTACAAGAAGACATGCAACTTAGGTCATCTTATAAATAAAGAAACTTATTTCTTTAAAGTAATAAAATTACTGAGACCATTCTTTAAGTATACAAACATTTTGGGCCATTGCACAAATAAGAAAACTTATTTCTTAAAAGTAATTTCAATAAACTACTTGGGGCAGAAACTGAAATAGAAAAGATTTGGGCGTTTTTGCAATTTCCAATATAGGGAAACAGGTAAAAACTTTCTGGGGCCAAGTTTTAATAAAAACAACAGTATAGGGGTTTTGTTGCAATTTTTAAAACAATTTGAAAACCCTACTCGTCCTTTGCCGCCGCCTGTGTTCATCTTCTCCAAAAAGAACTTTTTTTTTTTTTTTTTTTCTTGTTCTCCGGCGCAAAAGTGGCGGAGGTTTCATTTGGTTTTCAACCGGCCAGAATCTTTGTCCGGCCAGAACGTTTCTGTCTGGCAACAGCAGCCGAATTTCCACCTTCCGTGACGATTCCAGAAGTTACCAAAATCGAAACCCAACCGGAAGAAATAAAACAAGCATCCGAAACAATTACAGATTCAGCTTTAACTACCAAAATCTGAAGTTCAAGCATGTTTGAAAGGTGTTTCAGAACCTAAATCACATTTAGTTTCAAAAATCAAAAGTTTCAGATTTAGAAATTAAACATAGCCCACAGACGGCAATCCTTTTCCCACATTCAAAGTGACAATTTTAAACACTGAACTTTGGAAAATCATTTTCAAACCGTTATAAGTTTCTTGCCGAATATATTTCCTGCAACCCAGATTCTCAAAAGTTCAGAGAAGATGAGTTCATGACCCAGTTTCGTTTTGTCCTTGGGCCGAAACCTATTTTCTACGACCAAACGAAACATTGATTTACGGTCAAAAAAATAAATTTCTCACAGGACAAATAAATCGTTAAAATAACATCAAAACACATCACAAGGACCATTAATGTGAAATTCTCAAAACATCAATTAAATATTTATACACATATAAGAATAAATTCCGTACAGGCATACCAATATTAGCTCTGATACTACTGTAAGTATCTACTATACTTAATATGTCAGGATCTATTGATTAAATATTGTACAGAATATCATACCTTCCTTTGTAGATCCAATAATCTCTGATTGCAAGTCCAATGATTAATGTCAGGTCAATTCTTGCGTACGCCTTGCAGAAGCAAATTTTTGTCATCCTCTGATTAATGACCCTGCTATCTATTTAATAGCAAATAAAACTTACCTGATAAATATTTACTAGATCTTATCTAGTAATTATTTATCTGTAGTAGTTATCCTATAGGATGACAACTACATGATCTCCTTTATCGTATAATAAGGGATATGATAATTATATCAGTTAGGTAAATCATTTTTACTGCAAATCTTTATTTGAGATAATTAATTTGCTAATTAAATAGTTATAGATTAATTTAATATAATTAATCCATGTAATTATCATATAATTACAATTAGTCCCATTTAACCCAGAAATCAATTTTTTGTGTGTGACCCTTTAGATTTCTTAACCAGTGGCAATAAAAATAAATTCAATTTTTTATTTGGCTTTAGTACAAAACCCAACACTGAATCCCTCAAGATGAAGGATGGGAAGCTGAAAAGCGATAGGATAAGGGAAAGGAGAAGGAAACTGTAAAGGATAATAAGGCGAACTCTGATAAGTCTTTAAAAGAAAATTAAAAAAAAAAATAGCTTGTTTTCTACTATATGTGAATTCGAGAGAGTTTTGAGTCTAAAGGTTGCGTACTTGTAGCCAAAGACATTCTACTAACATTACCAACATTCCTCGGGATCTCCCTATGGAAGTCGAATTTATTTTACATGAATAAAACGATGTCTTTCCAGAAGAGCTGCTAGCAGGAGTGCCCCATTTTCGCCGTATTGAGCATCAAATTGACTTTGTACCAGGCTCATCAGTACCTAATCACCCAGTTTACAAATCAAATTCGAAGGAAACCAAGGAGTTACAACCCAAGTTGAGAAGATGCTCACAAATGGCCAGGTAAGGAATCTTTAAGTCCTTGTGCGGTACTTGTTATTTTTGTTTCTAAGAAAGATAGTACTTGGAGAATGTGCATAATTGTAGAGTTATAAACAAAATAACCATTAAGTATAGGCATCTTATCCATAGATTTGATGACATGCTAGAAGATTTGTATGGCTCAACTGTTTATACTAATATATATATATCACAGGGCTATCATCAAAAACGTTTGAAGGAGGGTGATAAAAAAAAAACTACTTTTAAAACTAAATTTGGTTTGTATGAGTGGTTACTTATGCACTTTTGCCTCACAAATGCTCCTAGTACTTTCATGAGATTAATGAATCATGTGCTTATAAAGTTTATAGGGAAATATGTTACAGTTTACTTTGATGATATTCTGATCTATAAAAAGGACATGAAATCACAGACATCACACATTTGCATGGTCTTAAATGAGTTACACGAACATAAATTGTATGCCAATGTGAAAAAGTGTACATTCTGTGTGGAGGAAATTTTCTTCTTTGATTTTGTGATTTCTAAATATGGTGTGAAGGTTGATGACTCAAAGGTTAAGGCCATTCGTGAATGGCCTTAACCTATAAAAGCCTCGCTAGTAAGATCTTTCCATGGTTTTCGCTAGTTTTTATCGCAAGTTCGTGGGGGATTTTTCTACAAAGGTTGCGCCCCTGAATGAGTTATGTAAGAAGAATGTACAATTCTTGTGGGCCAAGCGCAAGAAAAAGCCTTCATTGTTTTGAAGCACGATCTCACTCATGCGCATATATTAGCAATGCCTGATTTGATAGAGATTTTGAACTAATGTGTGATGCTTCAGGTATAGGAATATGTGTTGTTTTAATGCAGGAAGATAAGCCTATTGTCTATTTCATTGAGAAATTGAAATGAGCTGCATTAAATTATCCTACATACGATACGGAGCTCTACGACGTGGTCCGTGTATTAGAAACTTGGCAACATTATTCAATGGCCAAGGCGTTTATTGTACATTCAAACCACGAGTCCCTTAAACGGTATGTTGAACAGACGTCATGCTAAATGGGTTGCTTTTATTGAAAATTTTTCTTTCATTATTAAGTACTAGTGGAATTTAACCATGCAATGTGCGGTGCCCTGTGATATAAAAATAAAATATTAGAATGAAAGTGTAATGATTATGAAATCACCCATTTAATAAGAAATGCATGTCTGGACAATCGATTGCCACAAGTTAGTATTGATGTAACCCCAACAAAAATTTGTATCTAGAATATAAAGTAGAAAGTTTTTATCGTAACATTACAATGCTTCACTAACTACATATTTACAATATTCACATGACATACGCAAATTTAAGTTTACATTTTAGAAACACTTTATATTAAAAAAGAAGAGTTAGAATGTGGGTCTAAATGCCATGCTTCTTCGTGATCCATCAAACAATTCCACCCAGTGATTTTACTGGTAACCATAATGTAGTCATGAAATTCAAGTATTCAATCTGATCAAGATATAGATTGAGCCTTTTCCTACATGGCCTTGCAATTTGAAACATCATATAGAGATTTGAGATTGCTGTCAGATTAGAGTCATAAAAAGTAACAGGTCTCACACCTTCTGCATTGCATTCCAACACATCCACCACAAATGTCTCAGATCCCAATGGACATAAATTATCTATTAGAATAGAACGTTCATAATTGAGGAATAGTTCTTGCAAAAAAAAAGAAAAAGGAAAAAAAAAAGAAAGAAGAGCAAGAAAAAAGTGTTCAAGACCTAAACTGCATTCCATGTGAAATAATCATCAAACAACATAATTTGAACATCCCAACAAAAAATAGTATACTGCTACACTAATTGTTTCAGAGCAGGGTCAATAAAATCAATTAACTGAACACCTGTAAAAAATATGGTCAAATTTGTAGAGAAGTAGGTTAATGTATTCGATCAAGTAAGAAACTCTTTCAATTATTACTTTCCAAACCAGTACAAATATAGGCTAATGTATTCATTAGGAAATCATTATTGGAAAAGAGTTGAAGAACTTGAGCCATAAGTTTCTAAAGTTACTCTACACTCTATCTAATGAACTCATAAGTGTTTTATCTTATTAAAGAATTATTTGTTACATGTGAAAATATGCATGTTAACCCATTTATGACTCACCAAACACAAAGGACCTCACTTTTGTATAAATATAGGTGCGGGAGGGAAATATTGGATCTCTTTTGATAGTGATGATGGTAGCGACTTTGATGGATATGAATTCTTCACTAAATTGCATGATAAATGTATGGGTTAGTCCCAAAACCCTTATGTGGCTTACGAAAATTATTGATGACTTCCCTGTGGTTAAAAAGGCTGTGAGGAGCTCCCAGTGCTTTTCCAATATCTGTAACTGTTAACTTTTTTATTATTTTTAAAAGCCAAACATAAAAGTCAACTACGTTTTTTAACTTTTTTTATGAAATTACATATTTACCCTTACACATAAAATGTCGTGTTTATCATTCAAGCAAATTACATATTTACCCTTAATAAAATAATGTGCAAATAGAAATATTTTTATTTTGTATCTTTTGTAGTTTAAATATTTAATTCTTTTCAAATATTTGAATTTAAGTTTTCTCTTTCTTGCTATTAATCAATTAAAACATAAAAGCTCATTTTCTTTTTTCTTTTAAATTAGTTTCTTTTTTCTGTATTTCATTTTTTTGTTTCTTTTTTATTTTTAGTAACATATAAAGTTTCAGTATTATTCATTTATTGCTTTTGTTGGTCTTTTTTTCTATATTTCCATTTTATCTTTAGTAACATTATTTACCTTTTTCCCTCTTTTCTTTTCCTTTTTTATTTGATCAATCAAAATTTCATTTTCTTATTTTTCTTAACTTTTTTCCTATAATTATCCACCACCACCTCTGTTATGTCTCCTCCACTACTGCCGCCACCGCCACCACAACAACTCCCACCACTTTCTCTATCGCTTGCAATAGCCACCACCCAATTTTTCCCACCATCACCATATTAACAACCACCACCCTACACCACCCCAATATCTTTCCTTCTTTAATAGTAACTAATCATATTGGCAGCAAAAATCCAATAAATCATCTTTTTAATCTAAACCAACAAAAGCCAAAAAGGAAAAAGTAATTCATCAACTCGAAACACTTGTAGAATTTGCAGTAAAAAAAAAAAAAAAACACCAAACACGAAAGCCACTGAGAGGACGTCCTTGGTGTGTCCAACAAAACGACGAGTAGTGGTACTAGCCGAGACAAAGGAAAATCCATGACTGACCATGACGGAGAAAGGAGAAGAGGAAAAGGAAGAGGAGAGGGGACAGAAGGGAGAAGAATACATGCGTGGACATAAGAAATTGTAGCAGCGAAAAGAAAAAAAAAATTGGAGCCACCACTTAACCTTCCCTAAAGCTTCCCAGAGTGAATAATTCCTCATCCATGGCATTCTTTTTGTCTCAAATCAATATTTCTATTCACATATTTGTTTTCGTCACTTCCGCCGCCCAAACTAGATCTAGAGCGAATAATTCCTTATCCAAAAAACTCACCCTAACCCCCAATGATGTGAAGCCAATGACAGAATTGACGATGAAGTTGATTCACCCAGCTCTTGATCGGAATCGACGATGGCCAATGTTGTTTGCTATTTTTTCGCCGTCACAATAGAGAAAAGGGGAGTAGATATGGAGGTGAAGGTGATGGAGATGGAGATGATGGGTAGGATAGAGGACGGCGTGAGAAAGGTGATGGAGATGGAGATGGAGGGGAAGGGGAGGGATGCGTGAACGAGATGGAGGGGGAGGGTGGCGGACACAAGAAGAGAGAGAAGGGGAATTTTAGATTTTTGGGTTAAGTGTTGGAAATAGATTAATATTAAAAGATGTTAAAAAATTCTAAAAGTAAATAATAATAATAATAATAAAATGACAAAATTACCCCTCTAACTATTAAAAATGACGAAAAAGTTAGTAGTTACAGATATCGAAAAAACACAGGGGGACTCATCGTAGCTTTCTAAACCATAGGGGGACATCAATAACTTTCATAAACCACAGGGGGATTTTTGGTAATCAACCCTAAATGTTAAATGACATGAAAAGAATGTTTGTTTTAAATACTTCTTTTAAAAATAATGTTGCATCTTTAAAAGAAGAAAATTCTACTTTGAAGTGTGAAAATGATGAGTTGAGAAGTAAAACATATGTGATGAGTACTTTTCAAATGATAAGGATGACAGGTATATTGATTTGAAAAGGTTTTAGGTGCATGCTTTAGATGAAAATGAAGATATGAAATGTAAGGTCAATGAATTGACCTCTTTAATGGAAAAAAATAGATTTTGCAATCAAAATTTTGAAAATGTTGAATTTAAAGCTTTTAAATGAAAACTCTATTTTGGTTGAAAAAGTCAAATCATATGACTCTTTGAAAATTGAATATGATTAGATAACCGTGAAGATTAATGACTTGAGTGCTAGTTTAGAAAAGCTAACTCAAGGTAAAAACAACTTAGAGAAGTTGTGATGTGAGTTGTAGTGAAACGCCCCACGTTGCAGAAGTCGACTGCCAAGGAAGGATCGAACTTGAAAGGTCAAAGACTTACTATCTGATTATAAACTCGACAATCCCTATTTAGACCAGGTGAGACTAGCTCTTTTTCAATCCTAACTAGATAGAAGAATGATGAAGTGACCCAACTAATAATCTCAGCGGAGCAAGTAACCTAGATGCCTAAGTTCTGGAGCTTTGCTGAATTATCAATACATAATAAACACACAAGCTCAAAATAAAAAGATGAGAACCCAATGTAAAAGATAAACCTTATAATTATACTATGAATTCTAAAGTGTTATGTTTCCGGCTGCCTCCTATTTATAGGGATAGGAGTAGTCGAAAATTACAAGGAAAAGGAAACAAATCAAAAGTGGAAACCAACGAGAGTTGGAATCAGATTACAAACCAAATTCGAAAGGAACTCGAATAAGGTAGCTTGTAATTTCAGTTATCTCCTTTAATGGGAAATCCAAAATACAAGGAAATAGAATAAGAAAAAGAAAGCTTGAACTTGGTATCTTGAAGAGAAAATCCAAATTCAAGTTGGAAAGAAAATCTACTTTAAAAAGAAAACTATAATTAAATCAAGTTGTAACTAATTAAGGTAACTGGTGTGCATAAAAATAAATCTTCATTGGGCCTGCCCCAATCGAAAAAGGAATACATAAACAGTAAGAAAGAAAAGACGCATAAAAGGTTCAAGCCCAAATTTAGGTCGGAAAACTCTCTAGAAACCGAGCCAAAGAAACATGCTTAGATCGGTTGCTAGCTTAGGTCGGTCCTACAGGATTTTCTTATTGACATCATAAAAATCGAGCTTGGGAAAGTTAGGTCGGAATAACAATAACAGTGACATAATAGATAGAAATCATTAGAGGACCAGGAGCCTATTTTTGAATTCATGCAGGAAGTACACGGAGCAATGATGGAAAAGGAGTCCGAAGTCAAGCCATGATAGATAGGAGCATAAAAGTCATCGTGAAAAGGGGAGAGCAGTTGGAAGTACAAATCATCATAGTGCAACGGACATGTCAAAGTATGGCTACAAATACTAAGTCGTGAGACTAACTGAGGTACACAATCTTCTTTACGCTTAAGCTCTTGGTGTATACTGTTTATCACTTTCATCTTCACTGACTTGATCGTCGGAGTTGAACAGGGGGGATAGCCCCGCTTGTTTCACTGTTTATTTTCGGTAACGGAACACTCTTCAGGCCGATCCGAGCTATAAATTCTCATCCACGCGGATCCGAGCTAAGGAAGTCCAGATCCGAGCTTGTTGCCACTTGCTTCAGCCGATAATCCCTACCTTGGGCCTGAATAACCAAGACTTCCATTGGGCCAGCCGGAGCGTCCAACACCGGACATTTTATAATTATTATTGGAAAAGGAAAGGAAAAGGAAACCATGTAATTTCCAAATCCTCTCAGGATTCTAGAAGGAGGAAACTTGCGAAATTCGCAAGAACCCTGGAGCTTTGCGCACTGATCCCTGAAGGGAGAATGGGCCGCGATAGGCCGCGGCATGGGCTTGCGGCAATCGTAGGCTTACACTGCAGGCTTCTTTGCAGTTCTTCTTTTGACTTCTGCTGGGCCAACTTGAGAAGCTTGGATGCTGTATGGATTGACCCAAAATAAGATGGAGCATGAATTGTGGATGAAAGGTTTCGTAAAGTCAACAGACTCTACGAAATAGGCCATCATTCTTGTCCCAGGAATAGGGGTTGCATTTATTCAAGGATTGAAAAGATGTGGACCACCTTGTCCTTCTTGTATCGGGGATCTATCATCTAGCGTATGGCCTTCGTCTATTTTATGGGCTTGACTGGAGTTGGAGATGATAAGGTTCTTAAGAGCTTCATCTACAGCTTTCTATCGTTTTCTCATCATGGGCCCTACTATGTCAATCAGGGGGTCTCTTTCGTAAGGACTTGGGTTCTTCAGAAAGGTCGGGCCGCGATGTAGAACTCGTGGCACTCTGCCCTCGGATTGATCCTGCTAGCTTGTCTTCACTGGGTCGCTAGGGATGTCAACATCAATCCCTCCCAGTTGGAAATGATTCATCCTCAAATCAACAGAGCTGTCAAATTCAAAACGAGACAAGTCAGAAACATTGAAAGTCGTACTGACACTATACTCACCTGGAAGGTCGATTTTATAGGCGTTATCGCCGACTTGCGAGATCACTTAGAATTATCCCATGCTGCGCGGATTGAGCTTTGTCTTGCAGGCCTATGGGAATTGTTCCTTTCTCATATGAACCCAGACCCAATCGCCGGGCTCGAAGGTCAGCTTTACTCGGTTTCGATTGGCTTGGTGAGTGTTATGCTCGTTTTTCCTTTCAATATTCTCTCGGACCTTCTCATGCAACTTCTCAACAACCTCAGTGCACTTCGCAATGTCCAGATTAGCTTGTTCTGTAAAAGGCAAATGAACTAAATCAAGAGGTGTTAATGGGTTGAAACCGTATGCTACATCAAAATAGGAGTATCCAGTTATTAAATGCCGAGTTCGGTTGTAGGCGAACGCTACTATGGGAATCATATCTTCCCAGCTTTTTAGATTTTTCTTGATCAAGGCTCAGAGAAGAGTTCTCACGGTGTGATTCGTGACTTTTGTTTGACCATCCGTTTGGGGGTGTGCCGTAGTGGAAAACAACAGCCGTGTCCCCAGACGACTTTAAAGGGTCTTCCAGAAGTAACTCAAAAATCTAACATTGCGATCTGATACGATGGTGCATGGGATGCCATGAAGGCGGATGACTCCATTGAAGGTCGGCTACATGCTTGGCATCGTCAGTCTTCCTGCAAAGCAGAAAATGCGTCATTTTAGAGAAACAATCAACAACAACGAAGATAGAATCATTACCTCGTTGAGTCCATGGCAGGGCAAGAATAAAGTCCATTGCAGACTTAGCCTTCTTACATTCAATGCATCAGCTACAAACAGACTCCACAGATTGTCGCATTCCAGGCCAAAAGAAGTATTCAGATAAAATATCCAAAGTCTTCATGACTCTGAAATGCTCCATCATTCCCCCACTATGCGCCTCTCTAACTAATAGTTCCCTACAAGAACTACGAGGGATGCACAACCTATTTTCTTTAAACAAATATCCATCTTACCTAAAGAATCTATTATGTGCCCCGGATGAGCATGCTTTATAGATATCAGCGAAATCAAGATCAGAAGCATTCAAATCTTTTAGGTAAGAAAATCCTAGTGCACTATGATCTAGCATGACCAATGATTCATATATGCGTGACAATGCATCGGCAACCACGTTGTCCTTACCTTTTTTGTATTTTAACACATAGGGAAAATATTCGAGGAAGTTTACCCACTTTGTATGTCTTTTGTTCAACTTACCTTATCCCTTGAGATACTTCAGGGACTCGTGATTCGTATGAATAATGAACGCCTTGGCCATGAGGTAATGCTGCAAATTTTCTAGTGTGCGGATCACGGCGTAGAGCTCCTTGTCATAAGTCAGATAGTTCAAGGCAGCTCCTCTTAGCTTCTCCCTGAAGTAGGTGACAAGCCTACCTTCCTGCATTAGTACCACTCCAATCCCTATACTAGAAGCATCACATTCAAGCTCAAACAGTTTATCAAAGTTCGGTAAAGAGAGCACGGGCGCGTGTGTCAGGTCATGCTTGAGTTGTACAACGGCTTTTTCTCAGGCAGTGCCCCAGACGAATGGCACATTTTTCTTGACCAAATCGTTTAAGGGAACTGCTTTTGTCGAAAAGTCTCACACGAAGCGTCGATAGAAATTGGCTAAGCCATGAAAAGATCTTACCTCGGACGCTGATTTAGGTGTCGGCCAATCTCTGACTGCCAGTACTTTGGAGTCATCTACTTTGTCCCCATTTTTAGACACAACAAAACCAAGGAATATGACTTGTTCCACACAAAAAGTACACTTTCAAGTTAGCATACAATTTATGTTCACGGAGTGCAAGTAGTACCATTTTAATATGCATAGCGTGTGTTTCTTCATCAGGGCTATAAATCAGTTTATCATCAAAGTACACAATGACAAAGTGACCTATGAACTTGCGTAAAACATACTCATAAGTCTCATGAAAGTACTAGAACCATTGGAGAGGACGAATGGCATGACTAACCACTCATATAAATCAAATTTAGTTTTAAAAGTAGTTTTCCATTCATCCCCCTCTCGCACGCGAATTTGATGATACCCTTGTGTTAAGTCAATTTTCAAAAATATGCATGCTCCACGTAAATCTTCTAACATGTCATCAAGCCTAGGTATTGGTTGCCTATACTTGATTGTTATTTTATTTATGGCCCTACAGTCCATACACATTCTCCATTTATTATCCTTTTTAGGGACAAGAATAAAGGACAGCACAAGGACTTAAAGATTCCCTCACCCGACCATCAGCTAGCAATTGATCTACCTGTCTTTGTAGCTCCTTCTTTTCCTCAAGGTTGGCTTTGTAAGCAGGTCAATTGGGTATGACTGTGCTGGGAACTAAGTCGATCTGGTGTTCAATTCCTTGAATTGGTGGAACTCCTGGCGGAAGTTCGTCGGGGAACACATGTCCAAATTCGGCTATTACCTGTTTAAGAACTCTGGGCACTTCTTGCATTTGTCGTGTTCGGGCTCTGAGGAGTTGATGTTTACCAGTACAAACAATAACTCACCTTTCCCTAGAGCCTTACTAACATTTTGAGCACGAGCATATAGATTGGTGTGCTGACTAGACGGGTCAGGGTGTGCCAAGCTCTCCCTAACAACACTGTGTCCTTCTTTCGGGTGGCCTCCCCATTGTGCAAAAGCCTCCTTGATTCGGGCTTGTTCAGAAATTACCTCGGTCGGGGGCATAGGCTTTAGAAGAATAGCCTTGTCGTGTTGCCGGATGGTGTAGCTATTGGCGACACAATCATGACTCACTTTTATGTCATAGAGCCAGGGGCGTCCCAGCAGTAGGTGACAAGTGCGCAGAGGCACAATGTCACAGACTACGTTGGCTTGGAAACTCCCCACTTCTATGTGTACCGTTACCTGTTGGTGAATGTGAATGGCGTCCACACTGCTAAACCACTGAAGCTCGTACTGTTGAGGATGATCAACGGGAGGTATTGACATTTTGTCTACTATGAAATCGCTGATCAAATTGGTGGAGGTTCCTCCATCGATTATTAGGATAGCCACATTTCCATTTACCTTAACTCGGGTATGGAAAGCGAGACTCCGTTGGGTGGTAGCCATAAGTGCTACCGTTGTGGAAAATTACCTACTTTAGATAAGTTTTCAATAGGTGATACTAACCTCACCTCCTGTCCCCCAAGTGTTTCAACTGAAACTACGGACTTCCTAGTGTTTCACTCTAATTGGCTTTTTCAAGACTTGTGCTAAAGTCACTCTACCTTTTACCTCTCACTCCTTTACGATGGTCTTATTTCAATATTGAGCAAGTATGTAATTAAGCAGATTCACCCAATCAAGCAGCAAATTCAGGCAAAAACACAAAGTAATTCTCGAGATAGGGGCTGAACCTATCTCGATTTTGAAGAGTAGAAAAAGATATTTTGTAATTGATTCAGACAAGAAGTGCGCAAGAAGGAGATTCAGGGAGAAGCCCTCAATCTCAAGAAATTAATGTAATGCACACGAAGACAAAATCTGAAACATTTTAAGATCTAATGTCCAGTCACTTGAAAAGAATTCAGGCTAGGTAATTTGTAGGGTAACTCAGGATGAGTAGAAGCCAAGAACAAATAGCAGAGTTGAAACAAATCAGGAAACTACTCGAGATGTAATCACCTTCCCCATAGGTAATCAAAAAAACCAATCCCCACTATAAGTAATTAACTTCAAAGATTAAGCACAAAGACTTAGAGTTGAGCTCAGTCAAAATAACTAGTGCTAACTTAAACCCTGAAATCGCAATTCTGCCCCAGACGGTAAAATCGTAATTTGGCTTTAGGGTGTCGGGATCTGATTAAAACTAAAACTCTTGCATCTAGGAGAATCTAAATTCCTTGTGGGAAATAAGGAAACTCCTAAATTAGGATTGTTACTTAGGTTTTAAAAATAATTTTACTGTGGGCGGCAGGGGTTCGAAAAGGATCGTAGCCCTACCGACGTTGCAAAGCCGATTTAAAATTCCAATTCAACGTTCCAACCTTAAAAAGGTTATTGCAATTAAACCAAGGGAATCCGAAAAGAGAGCTAGATCCCTAACGACACAAAGAGAGTCGCAAGAACCTAAAATTTTTGAAAAACCCTAGAACCGAAAAAAGATCAACCTTTGGCGATACCAAATTTTACAATTACTTTTTAAAACACAAAGGCAGAATCTTTCAGAACTATTCAACCAACAAATTATTATAACAATTTGTAACACAACAGGAGTGTTACTATCACACTGAAGCACAAAAATTGTAAAAAGAAAGAATCCCGGAGAAGAAAATCGCAAATAGCAATTTTAAAGAAAAAAAAATTGATTTTGCCAATTTTTTCAAACTTTTGTTTTTCGATATCTTTTCCGATTTGTTCTTTTCTTTAACCAAACTCTTTTTCTTAATTTTCCTTGCAAGAAAATTATATTTAGGATTTAGCTTAAGATCAAATCAATTTAATTTGCTAAATCCGAAAAAAAAAAACGCAATGCTTCCCTTTTTCTTTTGATCTTAAAAAAAAATTTCAGCATGCAAGATGTCATCTTTATTCTCAATTAATTTTTCAAGGAACCATGCAAGATATCAAGATCAATATGCAAGCAATTTTCATACAAGAAAAATTAGAGAGAGGGAACACACCTTAATGAGTTCAACCAAGTTATTCCGGTATTCCTCCTACCAAACAAGCTCGCCTTGGCTCTGATACCAAATTTGATGTGAGTTATCGTGAAACACCCCACGTTGCAGAAGTCGACTGCCAAGGAAGGATCGAACTTGAAAGGTCACAGACTTACTCTCTGATTATAAACTCAACAATCCCTATTTAGACTAGGTGAGACTAGCTCTTTTTCAATCCTAACTAGATAGAAGAATGAAGATGTGAACCAACTAAGAATCTAGGTGGGGCAAGTAACCTAGATGCCCTAAGTTCTGGAGCTTTCCCGAGTTATCAATACATAATAAACACACAAGCTCAAAATAAAAAGATGAGAACCCAAAGTAAAGGATAAACCTCACAATTATACTATGAATTCTTAAGTGTTATGTTTTCAAAAGTGGAAACCAACGAAAGCTGGAATTGGATTACAAACCAAATTCGAAAGGAACTCGAATAAGGGAGCTTGTAATTTCGGTTATCTCCTTTAATGGGAAATCCAAAAATACAAGGAAATGAAATAGGAAAAGGAAAGCTTGAATTTGGTATCTTGAAGTGGAAATCCAAATTCAGGTTGGAAAGAAAATCTACTTTAAAAAGGAAACCATAATTAAATCAAGTTGTAACCAATTAAGGTAACTTAACTCAATTATAACTATTATTGGAAAACGAGAGGAAAAGGAAACCATGCGATTTTCAAATCCTCTCATGATTTTAGAAGGAGGGAACTTGCGAAATTCGTAAGAACCCTGGAGCTTTGCGCACGGATCTGTGAAGGGAGAATGGGCCACGATAGGCCGCGGCCAGCAATCGCAGGCTTGCACTGCAGGCTTCTTCGCAGTTCTTCTTCTGACTTCTGCTGGGCCAACTTGAGAAGCTTGAATGCTGTATGGATTGACCCAAAATAAGATGGAGCATGAATTGTGGATGAAAGGTTTCGCAAAGTCAACAGACTCTACGAAAAAGGACGCCATTCTTGTCCTAGGACTAGGGGTTGCCTTTCTTCAAGGATTGAAAAGATGTGGACCACCTTGTCCTTCTTGTATCGGGGATCTAGCGTATGGCCTTCTTCTATTTTGTGGGCTTGACGGGAGCTGGAGATGATAAGGTTCTTAAGAGCTTCATCTACAGCTTTTTGTCATTTTCTGGTCATGGGACCCACAAAGTCAATCAGAGGGTCTCTTTGGTAAGGACTTGGGTCCTTCAGAAAGGTCGGGCCGCGATGTAGAACTCGTGCCGCTCTGCCCTCGGATTGATCCTGCTGGCTTATCTTCACTGGGTCGCTAGGGATGTCCTCATCAAGTTGTTAGGTAAACAAAATGTAGGAACTAGGAAGTGACAAGAATGGCTTGGGTTATGAAAACAACCAAAATTGTGATGTGTCAACCCCTTCTACAACTTTTGTAAATACCTCCAAGAAAAAGAAATTTTCTTATTCTTCTTATGAGAAAGAAAAGAAAAAAAAAAAGCTTGAATCATGTGTGGAAGTACAATGATTTTGGAAAGAAATATCTTCAAAAAATAGATTTTCCAAAATTGTGAAATTTGATAACTTCTTTTATGTGCCTCAAAAGAAAATGGATACTCCCCATAGGTAAGGTAAAGATTGTTGTCATCTTCATGAGTTTACTTTATGTGCCCAAAGAGAGATTGTTGTGTATTAAATGCTCATGCATCTCATCATGCTCCTAGTACATGAATGTGCATAGTTCATTTAGAAATGAACCTAGGAGATATTGTGATAGGAAAAATAATTCTAGGAATTATAATGCCTTACATGCTAGGAAAAATCATTTTGGTCATATTCCCTTGAAAAGGTATATGCATTTGAATATAATAGAGTTCCACATTCAAATAGGAAATATGCTAAGACGCTTTCTTCATTAGATGTACCTATTTTATCTAATTATTGTTGTAGGCATGGGCGTGTTTCACCAAAATGTTTTGATAGCAAAGAAGATTGATTGGACCAAATGGAAAAAAAATGCAAAAATTGCAAGAATGACTTCAAGAATGGTAATGAGCCCATAATTGCTCATTTGATGTAACATGTATCATTTCTAACTCACTTTGATTGCTTTATAATGGTTTTGATGATTATATGCTAATTGAGTTATATATATGATGATCATGTGTTAAAATTTCAAAATGATGGATATAGAATGCATACTTTGATGAATATGCATCTTGAGATTAAATGAGAAAGTTGACTATATGTTCATTTAATATCCTTGAAATCATTTTGAATGTTGAAAGTATGTTTTAATGAAAGTCTTTAGGACTTCGAGAGTTTAAATGAAAAATAGCTAGAAGTTTGACTCAAGTGTTGCCTTTTAGACTTTTACATGCTTTGAATTTGAAATTTGGTCGAATGTGCTTTGAATGATATTTGAAATATGCTAAGACCAAATTTGAAATTTAAAAACTTTTAAAAAATGAGTTAGGCAAAATAGAGACTTGTTGATGAGTTTTTGAGTGATAAAATTCTAGATGGTCATGCTTTGGAGTAAAATTAATGCATTAGAATCTATATCACATTTCGTATCATTAAATTCTTGCATGTTTTAATAGAGTAGATAGCTCTTCATTTGAAAAGACTTCAAAAGGTTTGAAATTGGCAAGAATTAAGCATGTTTGCTCTATTTGAAAAATATTGACCAAGTGGTTGACTTACAAAATGTACATGCTTTAGCTTATTTGAGATTTTAAACATGGATTGATGATTCGAAGTTTCTTGCATGAGAACATTAAGGCTAAATGCTAGAAAATTGCAACTTTCAAAGATTGTATGCTTAAGAACTGAAAACGTTTAACCAAGTAGTTGGCTTTGAAAATATACATGTTTTGATTTCTTGAATGTTTATGCATAAACTACTTGAGTATTTGAAATTTCTTGGATGAGAGAATGCATGATAGAAACTTTAAAATAGCAACTTTTGAAATTGATAGCTTAACTTGTTTAAACTTAAAAAGTGTTGGCCGATAGGTTAGACTTTGCATATATGCATGATTTGAATTGTTTGGTTCTTTAAATATGTTGCATACATTGATTAAAACTTACTCATATTCTTAATTGAGAATTACATTATGAAATTGACAAGTTTTAAGAAAATAGGCATTGCTTTAAAAAAAAACCTTGAGTTTTAGTTCGCTTTCAAGAATATGCATGAAAAGTGAATATTTTCAATTCTTGAAATGCTTTATATGTCTAATGGAATTTTCTTGCAGGAAGAAATGAAAATTTTGAACTTAATAAAAGTAAATTTCATGATAAGTTGAAAAGTTTGCAAGTTTGACTAATGAGTTGACTTTGACATTATGCATCTTTAGAATCATTGAATTTGCTTGCACACGTTTGCCTTGTTTTAAACATGAGTTGATATTATATTTCATAAATATTACAAACTCGCGTGCGTTAGAGAGGTTATCTTTTAACTTCCTTGATTTCATACCTTAAATTGCTTTTTGATTGAATGAAGCTTGTATGCCTCTTACTTGATTGGTTAAGTTCTTAGAGGGAGAAAAATTAGAACTAGCTTTGACATCAAGTTTTATGTTAGCATATAGTTTTTCCATAGGTTTAAGAAGTAGAATGGACTCTTGACTGCATTTACAAAGAGGGAGAAAATGTTAAAAGACTTGACTTGTATGAAGAACACTCCATTTATTACGCAAATGTTAATTCGTTATTGAGATACTCCTTACTTCGCTTGTAAGCTCTTTAACTTAATTGCTTATTTGCTAAGATGCTACAAGTGTGAGGTGAGTACATTTTTGTATGATGAGAAAAAGGGGGAGAAAATGTGGTCGAATGGAAGTAAGAATTGAGAGGAGGGTTTTAATACTCAATTCTCTTATGATTTATTGTCAAAATTTCATGTTTGTTTTGTCATGATCAAAAAATGGGGAGATTGTTAGACACAATGTTTCAATCCTTGTTTTGATTGCTGAGCAAACAAATATGTGAAAGGATTTGATGTTTGTTGCAAGTGTTAGTGCTGGAAAAAAATATTAAGGCAAATCCACGAGCCCAGGGCACAAACCCACCTTGACACAACCTCGACAGCCTTTTGAGCTACCGTCCGAAAGACAAAAGTCAAGCTGGATCCTCGAACCCGCCTCGAGACCCCTTCGAAGGTACTGAAAACAAAAAATGAGCCAAAACATTTATGACACTTCGCGCCAAAGAAAATAGCAGTTGGAAGAAGAATTCGAAAAATTCTCAGGTTCGAACCTGTTGCTTGACTTCGAACCTCGGCTTCGAATCAAAATTCTGAAGCTTTGAGAAAAGGCGTTTTTGCATCTTCTCAACGGGTAATTTCAGCTCAAATTCAAAAGGCAGCCTCCTCCCATAAAGACCACATCTCCAAGACCTGAAGATAACAACTTATCCTCATCTTATTTCAAGTCTTGTCATTGTCATAGCTCAATCTAGCTCTTCATTGTCAAAATAGTTAAAAAGGGGTTTTTATGCCCAATTATTAGTGCATCATTGCAAGCTCATTTTAGTTGAACAACAAACTTCTCTTCATAGTTGTAGAAGTTTTTCACTCGAGAGTTTGAGTGTAAACAATTGTGTCATTAAGAAAAATCATAATCTCTTGTATAATAGACAGGGAAGAACCTCGGGTTCGACGCCTTACAGACGTGTTGATGCTAAAGAGACCAGAGGATCCAACAATTTTTTTCATCTCCGAAGTCAAGTACAGTTCTGGACCCAATCTTCTTTTATTGTTTCTCTTCAAGTCGATCGAACAACGAGTTTTAATTTTTGTAGATCCAAAAGCTCGATTCCGAAGGCCTCAAAAACATATAAGGTCCTCTTATGCTTTGGAGACTGAACGGAAGTTCACCATGCATTTTAATCTTACTTTCAAGCCACTCGTGAGATACAAAAATATCCTAGCTAGTAACAGCTATTATTGCAGCAGAACAAAATATTTATTTTAAGGGGCATACTATTAGCTGGAACAAATTTACTATTCACAGGAACATTTTTCTGTGAATAGAAAAAAAAAAAATTCTTCCAAAATCCCGCCCATAGATTTTTTTTGGCAGTGGCGAGATTTCTGTCAAAATCTCGCCCATTTTGGGGTTTTTTTGGCAATCTCGGGCCATACAGAGTTTTTTTTTTTTGTTAACAAACAAACTTTACGTAAAAAAATGTATAAATTGTTTACTTACCGTGTAATATGGATCGTCCTCGTGACTATCGGCCATATTTAGATACACGTGTGAGTGAAAATTGAATGAGTGTAAATAGGTAGAATGTAAGCTAGTGGAAAAACTGAGAATGAATGCTAAATATAAAGGTGGGTAGAAGAGGATTGCATTGAGTTTTATAGGAGTTTTTAAGATTTTTTTTTATAACTAAGGGGCATAATAGATTTTTCACAGAAAAATGTTCCTGTGAATAGTAATTAATTTCCTGCAAATAACAATTCTGTATTTTAATCAATCAAACTAATCATATCTAACATAGTCGAAAGGCTTCACAAAGTGGAGACACAAAAGACAGAAGGCTTTCCACATCAATGAGAAAAAAAACCGAAATGCATCCCTCTACACCTCTAACCTCTCAACCTAAACTGAAATCTATACCCTTAGTTCATACAGGACTACAGGGTTTTTCCAAAATCTACTAGGACAGAATAGCAAATCCTACTCAAAAACTAATTTGTAAAATCAAGTCTGAAAGTTAAAAATAACTAAAGTAACAAAACCTACTACAACTATGTTGTTTACATAATTTTGTAAATTAAATTTGGTTTGATTTCGAACACTAATGATATGTCGAATTTTTGTTTTACAATATTATGTACTCAATTACAACCTGTACATACAAATGGAGACAAGAAATTTAGAGAAAAAATTGCTTCTAACTTGATTGATGCATCGATCCCCTTACCACTGTGTACGTACCGCCTCGTACAAAAATTTAAGGTTCTTGTTTCTCATTTACAAGATAAGTTTTTGCCCCGATCTCATGTTTTCGAGGTTGGTATTCATGCCAAAGAAATAAACAAATAAAGGGGAAAAAAATTATTATCGTAGATCTAATTCACTCATGGTCATGGATGCTTCATTATTGTGTCATGTTGAATTCGGACACCTGAAGGAGTTCTTGTTCTTGTATCATTGCTTGTGTTTTCTGTCGAATATAAATATGCAGGGTCCAAAGGTGTTGGGAGAGTAAAAGAGGAGCTGTGGAGCATGAGCACAACAGTGTCCATGGTTGGTCTACTGGTTGAATCATCTTGAGGACATAACAAACCTATGTGGATGGATCTCAGGATGTGTTCGAGTGAAACAGAACCAGCTCTCAGATTCGGATCTATTATATCTGAAACTGTCCCTCTGAGCCAATTTTTCCAAACCTGCAACAATTTATTGTTATATATAAGCAATCATCATCTTATATATGTTGACCAAAGTTTAGGTAAATCTTACAATTTTTTTTTTCTTGCATTATGTAGTCTAACTTGAATAACCAGAAAATATTTGGACGGAGAGATTTCTAAATGGAACTCTAGTATGTTCTTAACTAATTAAGTCCTCCAATAAAATTCAAGTCAAAGATAGAGAGAAACTTAAGGTTATCCCTCCCTATAGCTATGGATATGTTCATTTTATCCATGATGTTTTACTTCAGGCCTATTAAGTCCCTAACCATACGCTGAGTCCAATTGAAAATACGTTAATTTGGGAGCAAAGTTACGCTGAATCGGTAAAATAATTTTCCCCAACCCTACAAAGCGAAAAGTCTTAGAAATACGGTTGATCAATAACAGCCGACTATTGCTTAGACCATTAACAACAAAAATAATCAAACACAACCATCATAGCTGGAATTTCTGCACATCAAATTGTCCCTAAATTTGCTGATCCCTTGCCTAATTTCATTGGAATCATACTTCTGAAAGATTTGGAATTATTGTAGCATGTTTCAAATAAGTCTTCAATAATGCAAGTATTTCCAAATAATCAATTTCAGAGTAAAAAGTTCAATCGTTTTTTTAATTTGGGGTCCACTGGAGACCCCACCCTATTACAGTTCCCCAGCCCTGGTAGGTTTTGAACCCATGACATGTGTGAAACCAGCCTACTGTGTTAACCGCTAGACTGTGACTTTGAACCCTAAAAAAGGTTCAAGCATTGGCAAGGCTCCCACCCTGTATGATATCCAGTTTCAAAACATGTTTTGAGATGTTGTTTGCTATCACATCTTCAAATGTATTTTGAGATGTATTCAAACTATATTTTGAGACATGTATGGTACTATTCATAAGTGGCTGCATGTGGCGGTCTGGTGGCGGCGGGTAGTGGTCCGCAGGTGGTGGGTGGTGGTCCGCCGGCTGCTGGTGGTCCTCGAACACATTGTCAAACAACATTGTAAAATACATTTTAAAGTGAGATAATATTCCAAAATACATATCAAACATATTTTGAACTTGGAGCCCACCATTTTCATTCCAAAACACATCTCAAAATGAGCTTCCATACAGTGCTAAACTCTACAACTGGAGAAGCAATTTTCCTCACTTTGCGTGAATATCGTCAGACCATGCGTCATCTTCCAACTCCTAGTCACCACCCTACTGTGAACTCTTTTGTGGCTCAAGACTACTCCCAAGAGGTTATTCTTCTATGCCAAGACCAATGGAGACTAGGCGAGCAAGTAAGCTCTCTTTTATCATAACTTTACAACTTCATTAATTTGTCAACGATTGGTACACAATTATCAATTTTAATTATGGGTAAGCATCCAACTCATCAAAAAAGTCGAATGAGATGGTGGGGTGGAAGCCTCAATTTATTTTAGTTTCTAAACTTGAGAAATGTTCATTTTAATTAATCCCTAAATCTAAGTTTACATTTGTATTTGGTACTCTTATATAAGACTATCAATTGAATTAAAGAAGTCAACAGAAAGTATTGGGTTATTAATCTACTCAAATTCTGTTATGTGGCACTTTTTTAGTAACTCAGTTATACACCGACTCCCACATGAGACCACTATTAACAGATAGTTTGTTGATTTAATAAAAAAATCGTCAAATAACGACATTTGAATAGATTAATAACCACCACGTCAGTAATAGCATAGTAGTTATTAACCATGTAATATTTTCTCGTGTTAAATACATAAATTATATATTTTCTTGATTTTTGTTTTTTAACCATTATAGTTTGTGTTTTTATGTTGGGAAGAACAGCATTATAATTATATAAACTTACATGGCTGAGAAGGTCTTCCACATTTTTGCCATCTTGGACATATCGGTTCTTTTGGCCACTAATAATTTCCAGAATTAAGACTCCATAGCTGAAAACATCGGATTTGTTTGAATATATTCCACGCAATGCATACTCTGGTGCCATATAGCCACTGAATACAGAAAGAATAAAATAAAATAAAATTAATCCCTTCTTATGCCTGAATCTGGATTTAATTATAAGTGTAGGCACAACACTAAAAATGAACCTTTTATACCATGTTTTATTTGATCTAGGATGATAATAATTTTTCATAAATACTAATACACATTTTTTATGTTTTAATTATACTTTTTTACATTATCAATATACTTTTTACATTTAAAAATTACTTTTTCAAAATTATTCTTAAAACTTGATAACGAACATGTAAGAACATGTAAGAGTAGTAGTACATCTTATTCCATATGAATTGTGTCACTTGATTTAGAAATTCCTTATCACTAATAAATAAAAATAGAAAAAAAAATTTATACGCTGTACAAATCTTATAATGCATTTAAAATTTTCAATTGTTCAATATCCCATGTAGAAATTTTAATCTTACTAAGAAATTTCCTTAATGAACAAAAATAGAGAAATTTGGTTTATTCAAGTATTAATTAGTTGGGTGAGTAATTTATTTAAGAAAATAGTTAACTGACCAAAAGTACTATTATGAATACTTAAGTAATTGATCCAAAACATATTAAAGAGAGGCTAACGCATGCAGTAGACTTACTAGGTCCCGACAACTCTCATGGTGTTGGCAGCACTTTCATCCTGCAAGAACAGCTTGGCCATTCCAAAATCTGATATTTTTGCACTCATATCTTCGTCTAGCAGAATATTACTAAGTTTTAAGTCACGATGAATAATTTTGACTCGAGAATTTTCATGAAGATATAGAAGTCCTCTAGCCACACTTTCAATGATACTGAAGCGCAGCTCCCCAATCCAATTGTAAGCTTTTCACTGGATCTAAAATGGCACAAATAACACCAAATTAACCTAAGAGATTTCCACCAAATATATATACTTGGATTTTAAAAAAAACTTCTGAAGCATATATATATATATATATATATATATATATATATAAGCTAATTTCTGTGTAGTTTTTGTGTTTATAGGATAGTCTGCCTTTTATATTTCCAAAATATATATTTTTCTCTCTTAATTATTTTTCTCTCTTACTTATTATACTCTTTCTATTCCATTAGAAAAGTCCATTTTGATTGATGTACAACTTATTATGAATGTCAATATACAATACTTAAAATAGTTAATTTGACATTATTTGTTCCATTCATATCATTACTTTTAAGCATGGACTAACTGTAGATCACACGTGATTATATTAGTAATCATGAGGAAAAAGAATTGAAAATAAACTCTTCTATTAGAACAAAAAATATTTTTGAGAGTGAACCCTTCTAATGAAACAGATGAAATAATTTTCTTTAGAAGGTATTGCTGACATCAGTAAAAATAGGACAATAATGTCAATTGAACAGCAGAAAATGGATTTTGAAAATTTATGGGTAAAAAATATTAAACCTATACATATTAAATGACAATAGTACTATATAAGAAATTTTACCAAAGAGGATTTGATCAAGGCTCCCATTTGACATGAACTCAGAGACCAGAAGTTTCTCTGTTTTCATGAGGCAAAAACCTAGGATTTTTGTGCTGAAGCTTCGCCACTAACAATAACTCATTTTTAAATTCCTGTTCACCTTGTCCTGAACTTTTAGATAGTGGTTTTACTGCCACTACTCTTCCATCTGAGAGAACACCCTGTGACACACATTTTGAAATAAGTATTTATATATCTACGTTATCAAAATTGTCCGTTTAATTAATATATTCTGCCATGATATTGTGGTTTCGTTTCTGAATGGTAGCTAGCCTCCAATAATAATTCACATGGTTCATTACTATATGTAAGTTGATTAGTTTAAGTTTGTTCTCAAAATTCTTCATAATAATAAAACATCATTGGGAGAGAATAGTCAGTGGGGGATCCAAAGGGGTGGAATGGTCCGGGGACCACTCCAACCCTCCCTCCACCCTTATTACCACTATATATTTAATTGATAACTACTCCCTCCGTCTCACTCAAAGAGTCCAGTTTGAAATGTGTACAACTTATTATGGGTTGTGAGTTACAATACCTGAAATAAGTAATTTACCACCTTATTTTTCACTTATATCCTTACTTCTAAAGTAATGGTTAATTGTGAACCACACATTATTATATTAGTAAGGGTGTGTAATGTAAATAAATTCAAAGTGGACTCTTTTAAATGGGACAAAAAAAAATTTTGAAAGTGGACTCTTTGAGTGGGACAGAGGGAATAATATTTATGCATGTGTATAATTATTACAAAAAAATTCTTCATATGTTGGATCCTTAAGAAATCTTTAAAAATAAAATTCTGAATTTGCCATAGTTAAACAATGCAAAAAATAATAATGTACTCGTATAGTAAAATCTCGTGTTACACATTTGTTCATCCATTTTTATGCTAGAATTGAAAGAGATCAGGTTGTTTTATATTAAGTAATAACAAGGGGTGCCATTTATTAAATAATAACTTAATATTCTTCTAGAAAAATAACTTTTAAAATTTATTTTTATTTCAACAGAAATGTCCACTTACAAAATTCTTTAAAACTCTGCTAATATAATAATGTGTGGTAAAATTATTCGCTTTATTTACTTTCTTATCTTTAATTTGACAGGCCATGATAATTTGTCATTTTTTAGATTTTAGGTCCTTTTTCTTTTTTCCATCCAAATCAAAAAATTTCTTTTAATAATTATTCTATATCCATAAAATTAAGGAGTAGCATGCTATTATTCAAAGTTCTAACAAATACTTGAAATTTTCTTGAAAGAGTATTAATTGGCTTTTCAAGAGCTAATTGATACTTATTTAGCAGCAAAGTGATATCCGAATTTCTATTGAAGAAATAGCAATTAGCAATATAATTGCTACTACTTCAACATCAAAGTGATACTATAAGTTCTATTGAAGGAGTGGCGGTTAGCTCTAACCTTTAACATCAAATTGATATCCGAATTTTGCAAAAAAGAAGAGAGTTGTGCTTGTGAATGACGCGGCGTGGCAGACTCTAATACTATTTATTAGAACGTAAGTACTCTTCCAATATAACAGCACCAAATCCTCCTCTCCCAAGCAAGTTGACCTCGGAAAAATTATTTGTTGCAGTTCTAATGACACCAAATTCATTGCACAGGTTTCTCTCCAGTATCATTTGAATATTCACAACCAGAAAATAAATTAAGATAACAGAGATAAATTTAAATACTTTATATACTGAGTCTAAAAAATACTTTACATAAGGCAGCACAAAGTAAAATTTAAAATTTAAAAAAAAAAGAAAAAAGGTCAGAATATGAAAACTTTTACTTCATGTATAAAATTTTAATTTTACTAAATCTGAGATTGATCGTTCATTGTTTACTTAGCCTTTTCTACTAGATTGATTGTAGTAGACTTTGTCATTGAATTCTATCTTCATTTGTTAAGAATTTTAGGAAATGTTAAAATATTTTTGGAGATTCTTCTAAAATTAGTTACTTCTCTACTCTAATTAAATGAGTCTTGATGGACAAGCATAACAAATAAATGAAAATAATTGAGTTACTTGCATTTTTCTTACCGTGTTGTTTTTTTAAATTTTATATAAGGGCCTGTTCTTTTCCAAAGTTTAAAACTTGGTTTGAAAAAAAGTTTTGAAAATTTTTTGGTTTCAAACCAATTTTAAGAAACATGAGTTTCAAAACAATTTTTAAAAAAAAAATTTTGGGCAAATTTTTTTTTCTCTATCTCCTTCCCCCTTTCATTATTTCTCCATTTTCACACCTTCCACCACCACCCACCACGCCGCCACTTCTAATGAACCACCTCCAGCGCCGGAGAAGAAGAGGAAGAAGAAGAAGAGGGAGAGGAAGAAGAAGAAGAAGAGGGAGAAGAAGAAGAAGGAGAAGAAGAAGGAAGAAGATGAAAGTGATGAAGATGAAGAAGGAGAAGAAGAAGAAGAGGAAGAAGGAAGAAGAAGAGGAAGAAGGAAGGAGAAGAAGAAGAAGATGGTGAAGATGAGCGGACGGTAGCGGGAGTGGGCGGGCGGTGGCAGACGGCAGCGGCGGGCTTGAAGAAGCTGAAGAAGAAGAAGAAGGAGAAGAAAAAGGAAGAAGAAGAAGAAAGAGAGAGTTAAGATCGAAGAATAAGAGGAAGAAGGAAGAAGAAGAAGAAGGAAGGAGAAGAAGAAGGAATAAGAAGAAGAAGGAGAAGAAGGAAGAAGAAGAAGAATGAGAAGGAGAAGAAGTTGAGAGTTTAGCGACGGTGGCTGGATGGCGGTGGGCGGCGGCAGTGAAGAAGAAGAAGAGGAAGAAGAAGAAGAAGAAGAAGAAGGAAGGAAGGAAGGAGAAGGAGGGAATTTTTTTTTGAAATTAAGTTTGAAACTTTTTTTTTAAAACTTACAAAAGAACAAACTTTTGTAACTTTTTGGACAAACACTACTACAAAATAGAGCTTTAACGGCTGCGGATTAACGGCGGAAAATAGAAAACCGCCGTTGTAAAAGAAATACGGACTTTCTACGGCGGTTTTAAAATAAACCGCCGTAGAAAGGGACTTTCTACGGCGGTTGGGATAAACCGCCGTAGAAAGAGACCTTCTACGGCGGTTAATTGTTAACCGCCGTAGAAAGTGGACTTTCTACGGCGGTTACCTTCCAACCGCCGTAGAAAGCCCACTTTCTACGGCGGTTTAACAATTAACCGCCGTAGAATGTCCTTTCTACGGTGGTTTGATTATAACCGTCGTTATATTGACGTATTTAACCCTAAATAACAACGTGTATCTCCATATCGCGGCCGAAAGTGTTCTTCTCCAAATTTCTACTACGGTTTTGCACGTTTGATGTAAAGAATCGTCATTTGGAGCTAAAATTTACCACCTTAAGGTTAGAAACTTCTAAAATGTCTCAGTAATTGCTTATGCTTGTACTTTAGATATGTGTATATAGAATTTATTTTTATTTATGGTAGAGGGCTGAAAATTAAAGTTGCAATCCATGTATATGGTGAACCTTAGTATTGTGGAACCCTATTTAGTTATACTATGTAGTTTCTTGGTGATGTGATTTGATTTATAGTTTTTTATTTTTAATGGAGGATGTTCATATAATTAGCACTACTTAGAGTGTCCATTATTTTTTATGCATTGCATGTGTTTGACGAAATGCATAAATGAAAAACTTATGGGTTCTTCTTCATTTGATTATGTCTAATGCGCATGGGTTGGTTATGCATTATTTTTTTCATTGAGGTATTATATTAGTTTTGCTTATATGAGTAACATTAGTATGACATGTGCTAAGACAAGCATGCAACTTGATACTTTTTACATTGTTTGTTGAATTATTATTTGGTTTTTTAATTATTTTGAAGGAGTTAGTTACGCATGGATCGAAATGTCTTGTTGTATGGTGATCGGACCTCCGATTTTTATGCGAAAGAAGTTGAGAATTTCATTGAATTGGCTTATAAGAATACAAAGTACGTCCATTGTCCGTGTAAAGCATGTAAAAATGGTGCGCGGTTTGATAACTCAGATACAATAAGATTCCATTTATATCGGAACGGATTTGATCCTTCTTATAAATTGTGGATTTGGCATGGTGAAAGTATTGATGGTTTACCTGAGCAAAGAAAATCTCATGCAAAAGGAGATGATGGGATTACTAGAGATCGATTAGATGACATGATTGAGGATGTGGCCGAGGATTTTGCTGATAAACCGGAAGTTCTTGCTTCCATTTTGGGTGACAATGAGAAGCCTCTATACAACGGTTGCACTAAATATACACGCTTGTCTAGTGTTTTGAAGTTGTTTAATTTGAAAGCGGCAAATGGGTGGTCAGATACTAGTTTTACAGCCTTATTGAGGGTATTGAAAGATATGTTCCCAGAAGATAATGAACTTCCAGATCGAATTTATGAGGCGAAAAAAATATTGTGTCCAATGGGTATGGAGTATAAGAAGATCCACGCTTGCCCAAACGATTGCGTCCTCTACAGGAATGAGTATAAGGATTTATTGGTTTGTCCTAAGTGTAAAACTTCACGATACAAAAACAAGCAGCTGTGTGATGAGGTTGAAGACAGTTCTGATGCGCAAAAGAAGGGGTCGCCGGCTAAGGTTCTGTGGTATCTTCCTATAATACCGAGATTTAAACGGTTGTTCGCTAATGCAAAAGATGCAAAATTTATGACATGGCATTCAGATCGGTGTATTCCCAGTGATGATGACAAGGTGATAATGCATACATCAGACTCAGATCAGTGGAAAAAAATTGATTCAATGTATCCTTCTTTTGGGGGAGAAGCCAGAAATTTGAGGCTTGGTTTGTGTACTGATGGAATGAACCCGTTTGGCAGTCTGAGTAGCACACATAGCTCATGGCCGGTGATGTTGGTTATTTACAATTTGCCGCCTTACTTGTGTATGAAGCGCAAGTACATACTTATGTCTCTAATGATTTTAGGCCCACGGCAACCAGGAAATGACATCGATGTGTATCTTGCTCCTCTTATTGAAGACTTGAAAAAGTTATGGGATGAAGGCGCACTTGTGTTTGATGCATACCGTGAAGAAATGTTCACATTACGTGCCATGTTGTTCTGTACCATTAATGATTTTCCTGCATATGGAAACTTGTCTGGGTACTCTGTTAAAGGGCATAAAGCATGCCCAATATGTGAGCAGAGTACAGATTTTTGTCAGCTTGCACATGGGAGGAAGACAGTATACCTTGGGCATCGCAGATTTCTTCCCGAGACTCATCCGTATCGCCGTATGAAAAGAGCATTCAATGGATTTCAAGAGTTCAGAAAAGCTTCAGAACCCTTGAGCGGGCCAGAGGTGAAATCTCGTGTGACGGACATTAATGTGGAGTTTGGTAAACCTTCGGAGCCCAACAATAATGATACATGTTGTTGGAAGAAAAAATCCATATTTTTTGAACTTTCATACTGGGAGAACTTGGATGTCAGACATTGTCTCGACGTTATGCATATTGAGAAAAATATTTGTGAAAGCCTGTTAGGTACGCTCTTGAACATCCCTGGTAAAACTAAGGATGGTTATAACGCGAGGCTTGATATGGTTGATATAAAAATAAGATCAAATTTATCACCGGTAGCTCGAGGACAACGCATATATCTACCCCCTGCCTGTCACACTTTGTCCAGAAAGAGAAAAAATAACTGTGTTCAAGTTTGCATAGCATCAAAGTTCCATCCGGATATTCTTCAAATGTAAGTAGACTTCCTTGAAAGATTTAAAACTGGTTGGTTTGAAGTCTCATGATTGCCATGCCTTAATGCAACAATTGTTGCCTGTATCTATTCACTCGATATTGCCCAAGCATGTTAAGTCCAGTATAACAAGACTTTGTTTCTTTTTCAATGCTATATGTAGCAAGGTTATCGCACGCGAAAGACTTGATTAGTTACAAGATGAAATAATTGTTGTCCTTTGTCAATTAGAAATGTATTTTCCACCCGCCTTCTTTGATATTATGGTGCATTTGGTGATTCATTTGGTTAGGGAGATAAAAATCTGCGGGCCTGTTCATTTGCGATGGATGTACCCATTCGAGCAATATATTAAAGTATTTAAGGGGTATGTTAAGAATCGTTATCGTCCTGATACTAGTATTGTTGAAGGTTATATAGCTGAGGAGGTAATTGAGTTTTGCACTGAGTACTTGGCCGATACAGCATCAATTGAAATATCTAAGAATCGGCATGATGGGAGGATTACAGGTATGGGCATAAGGGAAGGAAAAATGTTTACGCCTTCTAATGTTGAATTGATGAAGGCGCATCTCTACATACTACGCAATTCTAAGAAGTTGCGCCCTATGTGACAGACCATATGCGTTCAATAAGAACGTCTTATCCTGCTTGGACGGATCAACATGTGCTCAATGAACATATTCGGACATTTGTCTATTGGTTTGGTAATGCTGTCATGGGCAAAGACGTTTCGGAGACATTGAAATGGTTGGCGTTTAAGCCCAGCCCCGCAGTACAAGCATTTTCATGCTATGACATAAATGGATATTCATTTGCTACTAAGCGACAAGATGAGAAGAGTACGGCACAAAACAGTGGTGTTACATTAATCTCGGAGGCTTTACATGTTTCTAGCAGGAAGGATAAAAATCCATTGTATGCAAGCATGGCATATTACGGGGTGATCCAAGATATTTGGGAGCTTGACTATGTTTGTTTCAAAGTAGCTGTATTTCGCTGCAAATGGGTTGATAACAATAATGGGGTTCGAACTGATGATCCATTGGGTTTTACCTTGGTGGACCTTAATCGAGAGGGTTTCAAGGGGGAACCATTTATACTTGCATCGCAGGCGAAACAAGTTTTTTATATCACCAATCCTTGTGACGAACATTGGTCTGTTGTTCTTCATAGTAAACAACATCACGGAGTGGAAGGGATTGATACAGAAGAAGGGCTTTATGAGGCGGGCCCTTTCTCTAGTGGGTTACCTGAATCGAAAGCAGATGAAGAAGATAGGGAACTTGATAAATACATACTTCGTGATGACCACATCGAAGGATTATGGTTCGAGGATCAAGTGTCCCATAAGAGAAAGAGAATAAGTTAAGAATCATTTTCAAGATATTGTTTGTTTTTATTATTTTTTTTTTCTGTGGGTGTGTATGTGTGTGTGTGTGTAATCGTATATGTTTCTTTGATTTTAATGAAACGAGGTGGACATAATTTTATAACAACATTTATTTTTATCTTTCGTACTGTCTGATTGAAACAGGTCACAACTTGGATGAAACCGCGCAAGCAAGGGATAAAATTTCTAGGGACTTCATATAGCGAAATGTTTATAAATGAATATGTTATTGTTGGAAATTGTGTGAAGCTTCTATGTTGATGTTATGATGCCAAAGTGTTTTGGTCAAAAACAAGCAGGGGAGATTTTGTCTGAATTGATTTGAAACTGAATTCCGTATTATTTGAATTAGTTGGAATCTTAATGAAGTATTTAAGTATGTGCATATCCTTGACAGGGAGTATGTTACATTTATAGGGGAGACTTTGTCGAATTTTCTGGCAAATTGATTTCCTTGTTTTACATTTATGAAAAAATGTCTCATGTATTTTTTATTTTTTTTTCAAGGAGTAGTACTTTTGGTAAAATTTACAGGGGAAGCTATACAATGATTTTTGTTTTGATTTTATATTTAACTCTTCATAAATTACTTGTCTGTGCCTCGGAAAAAAGATATTCATTTAGCGAGGTTGGGTATTGATCGCTAAATGAATTAATTATTCGTTTATCGATTAATAATGCTTTATTATTTTATAAAGATTATTCAATATATTTTATATTGAGGCGCGCTCCATACCGGCGGCAACCAATTTTTATTTTACCTTAACATCATTGTAATTATTGCTTGCCTCTAATTATTAAAATAGAGATAATTATTTAAGAACAAATAAACTGAATTTTGCGCGTTTACCTAAAATTATTGTGTAATAGTACCTGAAATGGTTCGGTGGAATGTTGCATGGGAAAATTGGAAATATATTTAGTAAAGCATTTTTTATACAAGTCTTGATAACATAATTAATAAATATAATGTAAATTGGGTATGTAATATTATATGTACAAAGTTTTGGGGTTAATTTATGAACATGAAAAAACTAGAAATGTTTAGGGTCTATGCTTCATAAAATGAAATAAAAATAGAAATTTATGCGCTCGCGGGAATTAATTGGCCAAATTTGTTCCCACTTTTCTACGGCGGTTCTTCATTGAACCGCCGTAGAAAATACTTTCTACGGCGGTTCAAAAACAACCGCCGTAGAAAGATAACTTTCTACGGCGGTTCAACTATGAACCGCCGTAGAAAGTCATCTTTCTACGGCGGTTTGTTTATGAACCGCCGCAGAAAAGTGGAAATTGCAGCCAATTCCCGCACGCGCATAAATTTATATTTTTATTTCATTTTATGAAGCATAGTCCCTAAACATTTCCCCTGCTTCTCCCCTGCATTCCCCTGTAATATTGGATATGCAATTTCATAACGATCAACCGGTGCAAGTAAATAAAATACATTATATTTTGATTCACACTCAATTTAATGTATTTCACTATACATAATTGATTACTGTTATCGTCCATAAGTCCAAATATATTTATATAAATATATATATATATATAAGGTCATGAAATCCAGTAAGTATTTCTTTTTTTTTTAATTGGGCCCTTAAGCATTAATTTTTCTTATACTACGTACGTAATGCATTTATCGATTTGAAACTGTTTTCTTCCATTCGCCCAAGTCGAGAATGTGGAAAATTTAGGTCTGATAATGAAGCTTATTACTTTATCACAACTTACATGTAATTTTACGAAATTTACTAATTTTAACTTATACCTAAAATTAGTGTAATAGTACATGAAATTTTTCGGTGGAATATTGGTGCACGGGAAAATTTGAAATGTACTTATTAAATGTTTAATAAAAGGCGAGCTTCTGTAATTAATAAATACAATGTAAATTGGGTATGTAATATTATATGTACAAAGTTTTGGGGTTAATTTATGAAAATGGGAAAAAAAAAACTTAATAGGGAGGAGGGTTTAGGGTTTAGGGTTCAGAAAATGATATAAAAATAGAAAATTTATGCGTGCGCGGGAATTGGCTCCGAGTGAAACTACTTTTCTACGGCGGTTCAACCGAGAACCGCCGTAGAATCAACTTTCAACGGCGGTTTATTTTTGAACCGCCGTAGACTAAAGCGATGGTCTAAATTCAAATTTGTTGGCCTAGGGTTTAGGTTTTAGGGTTTGCGGTTTTGGTATAATATCTAATTTCCCCACAGTTCCCCTGATTCTCCCAACATTCCTCTGTAATATTGTATATGCAATTTAATCATGATCAACCAGTGCAAGTAAATAAAATACACTATATTTTGCAGCATACTAAATTTAATGTATTTCACTATACAAATTTGATTAATATTATCGTAATTGCAAATATATATATATATATATGTATATATATATAAGACTTACTTATAAAGTTGTCTTCAAGTCTTCAATTCTTCAAATGAAAACATTTTATATATGTAGTGGAAATTTACAAGAGATAGCAGAGAGGATAGAGTTGGATGATGTACGTACAAGAGGGGAAAGGAGAAAAGAGGAAGATGTTTATATATATATATATATATATATATATGTGTGTGTGTGTGTGTGTGTGTGTGTGTATGTAAGGTAATGAAATCCAGTAAGTATTTAATTTTTTTTTCGGCCACTTAACCATTAATTTTTATATTACTACGTACCTAATGCATTTATGGATTTGATTATTTTATCTCGTTCGCCCAAGTCGAAAAAGTAGAAATTTTAGGGAAGATAATGAAGCTTATTACTTTATCGACGCTTACATGTAAATTTACGAAATTTATTAATTTTTATCTTTCACCTATAATTATTGTGTAATAGCACGCAAAATTTAAATGCAAATGGTTCAATGGAAAATTTGAAATTTAATTATGAAATGGTTCATAAAAGTCGAGCTTGTGTACATAATTAATAAATATAATGTAAATTGGGTATGTAATATTATATTTACAAAATTGTGGGGTTAGTTTTTGAAAATGGAAAAAAAAAAATTTTAATATCAAAATATGCCCGCGAAGGAATTGGCTCCAATTTTTTCCCCTCTTCTATGCCTGTTCAAGAAAACCGAGAACATTCAAGGTGGTTCAACCACGAACCGCCGTTGAAACAACTTTCTACGGCGGTTCACGGTTGAACCGCCGTAGAAAGTTGGTTCAACGGCGGTTCGCGGTTGAACCGCCATTGAACCACCCAGCCGGTCTAAGTTCAAAAAATTTGAACTTAGACTTATTTCCTTTCCCTCATTCTTTTCCCCTTCTTCTCCCCTGCTTCTCCCCTGTTTCCCTCTCCCTTCTCTCGCGGCTGTTCGGGTTCTTCGCTTTCTATCCCGTCGCCGGCGCAACCCGGTGAGCTCGGCCCATTTCCCGCACTTCCCATCGGCTGCAGCAAGGGCCGATCGTATGCCGTGGACCATCGCAGCCGATCGGTGTGTGTGGCTTCACTACCCCGGCCAACATTTCTTCCATTTCCCCCCTCCAATAGTTTCGGCCTTGGTTGTAGGAGTGCACACAAAAGGTTAATCCACCTTCTATGCTTGCATTTAAAAAGTTTTGCAATGTTACCTTCCATTTTGTAATTGCTTCCCATTGCACTAGGGTTTTTGTGCACAATATAATCTTCATTTCGGGTTTAATGCTAGTGATGAATGATTGGAATGCTTTGGGATTTATTGATTGTTGGTTGCATTGGTTTGGTTGTTGAATTTCATGTTTTGTCCTACATAAGTTGAGAACCTAGGTTTTTGATTGGGATTTCAATTAAGTACCCTTTCAATTCGGGTTTCCTTCATTAATATGAGAAACACAAATGTTGATTTCGGTTTTGCTTGATTAATTTTAGAACATTGGTGTTTGATTTCGGTTCTTAGTCGATTTAGTGTTCCTCCTTTAGTGATAATGAGGAAAATGCTTTGTTGTTGATTCCACTATGTGGAATTTAATCTTTATAGGGTTCTTTCTTTGGGGATCCCTTGTTTCAATATCTTGAAAGCCCCTTATATGTTGAAAGTAAAGATATCTTTGCATGAATGTGAAGCATTTTTATTGCACAAGCACTAAGTACCTTTAGGGAAGGAGAGTATTTTTTAGGAGTGAAGTACTCCTCCTTGAAGCTTTTACCTTCCTCACTCAATTTTGGCTTTTTCCTTTAGTAGAAATTAATGATTGTTCTCATTAGTTGTTGGTTGTGAAATGTGAAGTACTTTATCAATGGTACCCTTTATAAGTCCAATATTTTGGGCCTCCTTTGGTTTAATTTGGATAATGGGACTTGTGTATTGCAAATATCACTATCTCCTCTTCGCTTTCCCTTATATTTGTTTGAAAAGCGTGAAATATGCTTTGTGAGTCATTCTCCTTGATGAGGGGGATTTTTTTTCATAAATGTAGAGTTTGAAATATCACTTCTCCTTAAATCTTTACCTTTTGCGATTTAGTGTTTCTTTTTTAGTGGAAAGGAGGGTAATGCTTTGTGGTTGAGTTGAAGGTGTGTTCCTCCATTGGTTTAATGTCATGAATGCCACTAATATATTGAAAGTGAGGCTATCTTTGCATCAATATTGTAAATCTTCTTTATTGCAAAAGCACAAAGTATTTCTCTTGTTTTAGGGAAGGAGAGTATTTTTAGGAGTGAAGTTTGCGAAATGTACATTGCCTTTTATATTTAAACATTACAAGCATTCTTGTTTTTGAAATTAAAGCTTTTCTTTAATTGCAAATATGTTATCTTGAATTCTTTTTGTATGTACATGAAGTTTAAGGTAAGCTAATGGCCCGAAAAAGAAAACGCAATGAGGACCATAGTGATGAGGGAAAGAGCAATGGAGATGGGTCTTATACTAGAGCTAAAAGAGGTAGAGGGCCTACAAATTGCAACGATCTTTTGGAAATGCCTATGAAGGGGAAAACTCTTGAGATTTCGTTTGATTCCAAAAATGAGCCTAAAAATTATCATACAAAGTGGATTACATTCGTAGCATTCACGGCCCGGAGCAAAGTGGACATTATGGAATATGCATCATGACCCAAAGTTCCCGACGAGATCAAGAAGAGAGTGTGGATGGAAATACAGGTACTCCACAAAATTATAATGCATTGTTTGTTTCTTCTTTCATACAAATGAACCCAAATTTACCTAAATTTTAACTTCTATTGTTTACTGTAGGCATTATTTGTTTTTGAATCAACTGAAGAACTCGAAACCAAGTGGATTTCTTATGCCGGTAAACGTTGGAAAGATTGGAAATCCTTTTTAGGTAGATATGTAAATGGTGACTTGAAGGGTGATGACCCATGCCTTGAATATAAATATCTCCCTAGGTAGACATGGATTAAGTTCAAGGCTAGCCGCAAAACAGAAGAATGGCAGGTGGGTTTTTGAAATTCATTTCCTTCTTGTTTTTGGATATTTGAAATTGCTCAGTTTATGGCTTTACATTTTTCATTACATTTTTCTCTAGGCAATTCGTGAAAAAGCACAAAAGAATGCCACTTTAAATTCTTTTTACCATAATTTATCTCGCGGTGGTTATCGACTGCTAAAGAAGCAGTTGCATGAAGAGACTTTGATTGCATCTGGGAAGAAGCCTTCAGAGGACGGTCAGTCCGAAGAAGAAGGGGAAGAATCTTATGCAGGGCCAGGCCGGCATCTACTTTGGAGACAGGCTCACACAAACAAAAAAGGGGAATACTTCACGCCAGAGGCTGGTCGTGTTGGGATTGAAATTGTAAGTTTTGCACCATACATTTTCTTATGTTTCAGTTCTTTAAGCTACGCATATATTTAAAACTATATATAATTGATCTATTTACATTTCATATTTTTGGCAAAACGTTTAGAAAAACCTATGTTTCCGCGAGTCCCAAGGGGAGAAAGTTGCAGAGGGTAGGAATGACATTCTTGTCAAGGCAACGGGAAAAACCGATCACCCCGGTCGTGTTCGCGGCCATTCTACCAGGGCACGTATCACAGAGGTTTTCCCGAAAACAAGGCCGTCGCTTAAAGATGAACTAGATTTAACTAAGAGAAAGCTTCAGAAAACCACTGCCCAGCTCGATGAATGTCAAACACATCTGAAGATGATGGTTGGGTTTATATGTGGTCAGATGGGGACTGACTATGATACAGTAAGAGCCACTATCCTCAATAGTGCCAAAGCTCAGAGCTTGAACCCAGAAACCTCCGGAATGACCCCAGAGATGTTTGAGGTCCATGGTAGCAATGTTTCCCCTGTGAGTCCGACGCTACACCCTAAAGAAACTCGCAGGCAAGATTTTTCTCCTCTTATCCCTACAAGTTTGCTTGAGTTACATATGATACCTGTTTCATCTATGGACCCGATCAAAGCCTCTGAGGTTCAGAATAGCCCTATTGCAACAAACTTGGAAGATGTGAGTTCTTTAGGCGAATACAAGGTACTTAAAATACATTTATGTCTTTCATATTTGTTTGTATAATTTCTTTCATATTGTCACTTCTAAAGACGCTTGACTTTGGTTGCATGATTACACTTGGTTTGTTAAGTTAGCGGAAATAGTTGAGTAATGTTCATTCGCTTGCCTATTATCTCAGGACGGGTGTGAATGTCATATGTTCATCTCTGAGGATACATGTAAGAGGCGTAAGCTTGTGGCCAAGGGAAATGTTTATAAGCAAAGAAAGCACCACGGCCGCGAGGTAAGGAAAGGTTGCGCAAGGGTTACAATTAAAATTTCATATGATGACTTTGCCCCGCTACCATTTCCTGAGGAAGAGGCTTCAACTGTGGGAATGGCCCGATCCTTTTTCGTGAAATGGCCTATACATTTGATTGAAATTATTCGGCCGGATCCAGTAACACAGGTATATTCTTACATTTATTTGTGAATTACTTAATACCATTTTGTATATTTAATGTTATTTCAAATGTTGTTAGGTGGATAAATGTTTAAAAAAGAAAAAAGGCCGTGTGAATTCTATGGATGATATAAAATCTCCTTCGGCGACGGTTCCAAATGAAATGTCATCCTCTTCGACATCTGATCCACTGCACGAGTTACAGCTCCGAATGGAGAAAGATTCGAACTTCAATGGCTTCTTGTTTCAAATGACAAGAGATGTCATAGGTGTGGATCATCCTATTTCGATGGATCGAATGGATGTCGGAGAATTATTGTCAAGAGAAAGCATGGTCACAAACTGTTTGATGCAATTGTTCACCAAGTGAGTTTCCACTTAATTTTATAACCTATTTCTGATTATTGTTATATATAGTATGCATTCCATGTGCCTAGACTAACCAATGATGCATGATAATGTAAATTCTTTAGAGCTTTACATGATTTGGTTGAAAGGAATGACCGGAAGGGGATAGGGTTTCTCTCAGCTGATCATGTCACGGCCCTAGGAAATACATATGAAGATAGGGTACACTACATTGCACGAAACTTGAAGGATCGGAATAAAGAAATTTATCTGGTGCCGTATCTTCAGGGGTAAACACTGTAAGCGTTTCTCTAATTTTTAAGAAACACTGATTTAAAGATCTGAGGTCATTAAATTTTTGGTTTGCAGTGAACATTGGATGCTTATAGCCATTATACCGATTGAAAAGGTTGTCTACTGGTTTGATTCTTTACAAAACCCACAAAAAGAGGAGGCAGTAATACTTATAGACGAGTGAGTTATATATCTTAACTAATGTTAGAATGCATATATAATTTCTAATGCCAATCATATATACATATGTTGCTAATTATTTTCATTCCGCTTTCATTTTTATAGGGTGATGATTAATTATCAAGCTTTCTTAGGATTGCCCAGAAATGTGCATATGCAACCTGAGTGGATAGTAGTTAAGGTAAAATTGGTTCTTATTGAATTTTTTATTCAACGATGTGTTGTATAAAATTGTATGATCTTCTAACTCGTACACTAATATTCATTAGCATAAAAAGCAAACGTCTAACTGGGAGTGTGGCTACTATGTCATGCACTACATGTACCAAATCGCAATGAAATCCGACACATTGGCACTCGAAAAGGTATTTGATTTCTCATAACTTACTTGACTGTATTTCATTTTGTTACTCAGTTACTTTTTAATTTCAAAAATTCTGTTGCAGTACTTCAAGCTCGACCGCACTCCATTAAGCAATGTGGATATAGATGCTATGAGAAAAATATGCGCTAGTTATATTGTGGAGCATTAGCCGTAGTTGATGGATACTAATGAAACTTGTTCATATTATAGTTGTACAAATATTTTTGGATATGCCCCTGTAATATAATAGTAATTTCAATTTGTATCTTGGTGATATTTGTATTAAATTTAAACTTTTAGCAACAGGTTTTGCTTTAAACCAGATTAATTTTCTCTTTTTTATCGCGGTTTGGGTCTGAAAAAGTGGCCACTTTCTACGGCGGTTTAGAACTAAACAGCCGTAGAAAGATTAGGACTTAGTGTCAATCTTGGTTTTGATGATGAGACACAAATAAGGTGATTATATTTAATGGCCTTGCAATTTAAGTGTAGAAATGCCGAAAAAGTGCACCAAAAGAACATGACAACTCGCACTAAAGGTTGTCGGACTCATGAGCAGGTTCCAAGGCTGTTAGACCCTACAGTCTTAATTTTAGTTTTGATGATAACTTAACAAATATATAATTTTGTTTAATGCCTTGCACATGAAGAGTTTTTGTAGCAAAAGAGCAAGAAAAACAATTCGAAAGAAGAGCAGAAAACAGAACTTCGGGGAGCACATCGGTTAGCAGTTTGGTTAGCAAGCTCACTTAAGGAGAGAATAAAGTAGAAGAAAGGAAAGACTGAAAACTAAGTTCGGGGAGCACTTCGGCAACGTGTTCGGAAACCGAACTAAGTTCGGTGAGGACTTCGGCAACCTATTCGGAATCCGAAATATTGAATTTCAGACTTTAGCTACTGGAATCAATTTCTGATATCATAAGCTGAACTTGTGATATCAGAACCAAGTTCAGGAAGCACATCAGTTAGCAGTTCAGAGTCCGAAGTACTGTAGACAGCAGAATTTCAAATCGCAAATATAGCCGTTGAGAGCCATTTGGCCACTCCTATAAATACCCCCAAGCTGCAAAATGATGAAATATCATCTCGCCACAACTCTCCTACACTCAAGCAACATCCCTAAGCTTCATTTCATACATTTACTTGTCAAATAGCCATTTAAGCTTAGATTTGAGTGAGTTAGAAAAGAAGCCTTTGTGCTCAACTTTTGCATTTCATTTACTCCATTGTGCAGATTCTATCATTGTAAACACATTGAGGGAAGTTCTAAACACTTGTGAAGTGTTGTACGCACATTGTATGTGAGGCAAAGTCCTAAACTCTTGTTTAAGAGTTAGGCAAGAAGAAATGAGAGCAAGAAGAGAATGAAAGACCCAACTCAAGAGGTTGAGTTTGGGCAATTGTACAAGTCCTAACTTGAGGTAAGTTGGGCAATTTGGGCTAAAGTCCTATATATCCAAGAGTTTGGATTAGGCAAAGGGTAAAGGTCCTAGTTTAGAGTTAAGTTAGGCATTTGTCAAAGTCTTAATCAAGAGATTGATTAAGCAAAAGTCCTAATTGCAAGGGAGTCTTGAGTAAGATCTAAAGTCACTGAGGAAGGATAGGACAAAAGATACATTGCTAGCCTTAGGCAAGAGAAAAATCTTAATCTCTTGAGAAAGAGTTAAGCAAATGTAAGGGATTGAAACATTACTTTAAGTGTTTCCTGGTGGATTAAAAATCTCAAGTTGTAGAACTTGGAGAGTGCAGTAGGATTCAAGGGAAATCCAAACCACTATAAATTTGGTGTGTTCTTGCCTTGTTTGTTTATTTTCTTTCATGTTTTGCAAATCACTAATCACACACCTCACTTATAAATTTAATTTTAAATTGGTTTTAAAACCTGTCTTTGAAAATGATTTTTTAAAGTTGATCTTCTTTTGCAAAAGAAATATTTTTAAAGGTCAAAAACCTAATTCACCCCTCCCCCTCTTAAGTTCATCTTAGGTTGCTATTGATAATTGGGATTTCAAAGGCAATTCGAGAGGCACATCAGAAACTAAAGGTTCGGCATGCACTTCAAAATCCGAAGTCGCCAGATTTCAGATCAATGTAGGAGTGGATTCGCACTCCAGTTTTATTGACTCAGATCGACTTTAAAAAACATATCGACTCACACTACAGGGTTGTCGAATTGCCATAACTCCAATAAATAATTGAACCGGATAGATAATTGAAAATCTAAGAACAAAATGAAACAGCAGTTGGGTGCCACTTCTGATTCTGAAGTGGTTGCAAAAATCCGAGGTTTCGATATCGAAAGCAGTCAGTTCAGGATCCAAACCTCCCAACGAGCAGAATTTCAAAGAGTCGTTGGAGGTCATTCTAAAGCCATTATAAACACTCCCGAACATGCAAAAGAATGCTAATATCCCCCAATAAATCTTCCACTTTCAAGAAACATTTGAGAACATATTTTCATACATTTATATGTAAAGTTGAGATTTGAGTTGGAAGTCAAGAGATTTAGAAAGAGACTTTCATGCCCATTTGTTGAGCTTTATTGTTGACTCCATACTGTGGAGGCTTGAGATAGAAAAAGAGGAAAGCAAAGTGTTTAACTGATTTAGGCAAGCAAAGTTTTGGAGAGGTTTAGGCAAAGAAAGTCCTATGGGTTCTTGGGAGAGCTTGGCTCATTTTAAAAATGTTTTGAATTCTATATTTAAGCAATTCTTGATGACTAGTGAATTCTAAATTGTAAAATTTACATAGTAGACTAGAAATCAATAAAAATCTGAACCATTATAAACCTTTGTATTTTTTTCCAAGTGTTTAACTGCTTTAATTTGCGTATCAATATTTGGACACACGCATTCTCTCATGGTAGATTAAGATTATGGCTCATTATTGTTATATGCATAACATTACTTAAAATTATAATTTTTATTTGTTGGACATTTAATTTTGTATTTTGAAAAGAGTTTGTCAAATTATTAAGAAAATTTTAGTTTGGTCATTAATTTACTCATCCACTCATAGGTTGCATGTAGGGAATTTTAATCGATATTAGAGCAATAACTGTAATTTTGATCTTACGACCTAAGTGTTTAAGATTTCTTTTGAGTCTCTGTCACACTTCCCTATTATAATCCATGCTACACAACTTAATAACACATTTATTTTTACACTAATTTTTTTTTACCAATGATTTATTTTTATTCTGCTTAATTTTAATTTTGAACTTTTTACTTTCTATTCATTGTTTTATATTGTAGTATAATTTTATTGTTCTTTTTTGCTTTTTAGTTCCAAAAAATTAAACTAAATATACCATACACCAAAAAAAATGAACTCATAGTCAAATAAATTATTAGGACACAAGTGAATATGATCATTGGTAAAAAAAACTTAGGCAAAATTTTTTTTTCATATTAGTTATTAAGATGCTAATAAGAAATGTAACTGGGGAGTGTAATAGAGAAATCAAAGTGGTAAGATCCATGACAACCTTAGAATTGTAGTTTGATGAAGGAAATTCTATTTTTACCCCCACTTTTGTTTGATAAAGTGAAGTTTTATGATTGTATAAATAGAACAAAATATTCTTGATGTCGTTAAACTATGATTTAGGGTTCATAGTCAATGAGGGTCATTTATACTTAATTTGTGAAAATGACACACATAGAGAAAAGTGTAGAAATGAGCTAAATGAAAATTATAAGAAAATTCTTGTCTTCAATTCAAACTGTTAAATGCATTAGTTAACATTGATTATATTGATTTTAGTCCGTTTAATTGTTTTTATGCTATTTGTATTTCACAGCAAGACGTTCTTGTTCAAATGGAAAAGCCACAAGATGATTTCAAGTAAGGGAAGACTCAAAAGATGGACGTCATACTATGTTGACCACATTGTGAGGTAAATAATTAATCTATCTCAAATTTTTGTGTTGATTCAGGGCAAAAGTCAAAAATACTTAAAATACAAGGGTATAAAAGACAATTGGTCTTTTTTTTGGGTTAAGATGCAATTTAACTACTGTGATTTTCTCTCACAAAAAAAAAAAAAAACTACTGTGATCTTAGTGTTGGATCAAATACTTAAATAAGCCACGGAAGTATTTTTCGGTCCAATTGAGCCCTTGTAATTTTTTGAGTGGATTAAATGAATTTTCAAAATATTTTCGGGTTCAATATGCCCCTCAAACTTTAAAAAAAGTTCAAATTGGCTTTTCTATCAAATTTTATCTCTTATATACATATATAAATATTCCAGTAAAAAATATTTAAAATATTTATTCTATACCAATTGGATTAAAAAAAATTTGTTTTTAACCAATTTATTGAACATAAAAATAAAAGAAGCAATTAAAAAATACTCTATATGTTTCATAAGAAGAGTTTACTTTCAAAAATATGTTTGCTCCAATAGAAGAGCTCACTTTCAAATTTTTTACTTCTCAAAACCTTACTAATATTATCTTATACGGTCTACAATTAACTCATACTTAAAAAGTAAAAATATAATTTAAATTAATGATGTTAAATTAGTTATTTTAATTGTTGTATTTAGACATTTATAATAAGTTGTACTTTTGTCAAAGTCGAGACTCTTCTAGTGGGAGAGGAGAATAACAAACTACTAAATATAATTGTTTGATAATATATATATATATATATATATATAAACACACGGTTATATATATCTTTGGGAATACTCTATATATATATATATATATGTATGTATTATACCTATATATTTTTAAGAAATACCCTATATATATTTATAAACTATATTTAATAAAAGATCCAATTTGAATTACTTTTGTGAGTTTGACGAGCATATTAAATTCATAAATACTCTGGAGGCTTATTTGATTCGCCTCAAAAATCACTGGGGCTGAATTATTGGACCCAAAAAAGAAAATACTTCGAAAAAATCTACCCAAAAATCATAGACATTCAGTGGGACAAAAAAATATACATTGGGAGCTTATTTGATCCACTCCTAAAATCACGAGAACTAAGCGCCTCTTCTTTATGAAAGGATTGAGTTTTTGTTTGAGTTTTGATTTTGAAAAAATAATTTTATAATGTAAAAAATGTATAGCTGAATAGTAAAAGTTGATAAAAATTTATTATAATATATTAAATTTACTGTTGAGACCAATATTGAGACCAAAACCAAAACTTAAAGAACATGCCCTAAATTGCACCTTAGATTTTTTATTTTTTATTTTTTTATCCTCCAGATGTGAATAATGATTTTCGTGATTACGTGTAGTATGTGGGCTAATAAAAAAATCACTTACCATGCCTAAAGCACATAAAGTACCAATATATACAATCTATGTATGTAATGTGTGCCTTCAAACTTACCTTGGAGTTTATCCGCTCTCCTCGTCTTCCATCTTTTAAAGATGAAAAAGCATAAAATGAGCGCTGCAACTGCCAAGCCAGCAATGACACTAATGACGATAATGATCGTCTCATTCCCACTTTTTCCTGCAAGAAAACAAGCAAGATTTTGGCATCATTCCATAACTAGTTTCCACTAGGGCTGAGAACGAACACGAACGTTCACGAACAAGCTCGGGATCGACTCGTTAAAAGCTCGGTTCGAGATCGTTTATTTATTAATAAACGAACACGAACAAAATTTTAGGCTCGATTAATAAACGAACAATAAATGAACAAAAGGGATCTCGGCTCGATTACGTTCGTGAACAACTCGATAAGAAAAAATAATTTTTAAGAAAGATAAAATATATATATATATATAATTTATCATTCATACATATAACATGAAAATAAATTTGGTGCAGTGGTAAGACATTAAAAGGAGAAGCAAGGGAACTAGGGTTCGAATTTTCACAAGGCCAAATATATTTTATTTCACAATTTTGAGGTGAATTTCACCAAATCCCACATCGAAAACGAGAGAAGATTTGGGAGGAAAATTCCTTATAAATAGATGAGCATGACACTTAGGGCTGAGAACGAACATGAACAAGCTCGGCTCGGCTCGATTAATAAATAAACGAACACGAACAAGATTTTAAGCTCGATAAATAAATGAACAATAAATGAACACGTCAAAACTCGGCTCGGCTCGGCTAGATTAATAAATAAACGAACATGAACAAGATTTTAAACTTGATAAATAAATAAACAATAAATGAACACGTCAAAGCTCGGCTCAACTCGGCTCGTTATCACCCCTAGTTTCCACAATCCCTTCTCTTCTTATTCCTTTCTTCATCATCTTCCACATTGGCACGAAGAGAGAAATGCTTTTTTCTCAATAATTTTCTTCTCTCATAAGGCAGAAGTTTATTGATTCACTTATTTAAGAGGACTCTTTTGACCGGAAGAAAAAATAACCAAACAAGATTGATGTCAACTTGGACCTTTTGATATGGCTGTCAGCTATTCATTCAAGAAGAAGATAATGAAAATTCAAGAAGAGATGAAGAGGACGATCGAGAGAGAGAATGACAGGCTGACAGGTGGGGAAAACAAATTATAATTTTTAAGTTTTGATGAAAATATCCCAAAAAAATGACTTCATTAACTATTTAACAGAGCACCTTTACAGAGTAATAAAATTTTATTTAAAAAAAATGAAAACAGGGTGACTAAGAAAAACATTAAAAATTTATAGTGACTAAAATCTTAACTTTCTAAAAGTAAATTGACCAAAATTTAAATTTATCCTAGTTTTATTTACAAAAATGTTTTATAAATATTAATCTGAACAAATTTCAAATTACTTTAACTATATATTTTTTAATAAAAATATTTATTGAAATGCATATTGGTCATCAAAAGAAATTTTAAAACCCACTTTAATTTATTTTGAAAAAACTACGGTTTCATTTGATAAAATTGAAGTATGAAGACTTAAATATAAAGTCTGAAATTTGAATTCATTAAGGAACTCAATTTGATAAAATCAAAATTTTAAGATCTGGAATTAGGACTCATGTTTGAATCTTATTAATAAAATACATTTCTTTTTATTTTTTTTATAGTTATAGAATTAATTTATTTTATATATTTTTTTAGATTGATCAAATTTTAAAAAAATTTAAAACATAAATAAAATTAAATAATGATAAAAAATTAAAAAATTAAAAAAATATATTTATACAATTCAGATTCAGTGATGAGTGATCCACTCATTACTTATTTTCTGGGCCAAAATTATACTTATTTTTCTGACTTTCTTAATTAACTTAGCTATTCGAGTTTTCCTTATCAAACACACTTAATTGATTAAGTATTTAACTATCAGATCATTTAATTCATTAAAACTTACAATCGTCCGTTATCAAACAAATTTAATCTACTAAATACTTAATTGATTAAGTTTAAGATCGTAATTAGTTTATCAAACAGAGCCTACCTTTATAAAAATGTCTTCAAATACTTTTTCAAAGAAAGACATTTGAATTTACTACTGTTTCTGCCTTCTTACAATTTACATTTCAGTAATTAGGATAGATTCTGAATTTGTATTGATAAGGTTGTCATTTACAATTCAGTTTGGTTCTATCCTAAAAATTTAAAAATTTGCATTAAATTAAAATGTCCAAAAGAAACTTTATTAAATTATAAAAGCTATACTAAATCACTACTACAAAAAGTAAATTCAACGGCTGTAGTTTAACAGCGGAAGAGACCAAAATCGCCATTAAAAAGAAAGTACGGCCTTTCTACGATGGTATACATGGAACCGCCGTAGAATGCCATTATCTACGGCGGTTTTTTGACAACCGCAGTAGTAAGTAACTTTCTATGGCGGTTGTTAAGAAACCGCCATAGGAAGTCCCTACTTTCTATGGCGGTTTCTCAATAACAGCCATAGAAAGCTATTTTCTATGGCTATTGTTAAAAAACCACCATAGAAAGCTCCTTTCCATGGCGGTTCTCAAATAACCGCCATGGAAAATTGCTTTCTATGGTGGGTTTTTACAACCGCCATAGAATACAGTAGACATAAAATCAAATATACATACATATATATATATTTATATATGTATATTTGAATTTAATCAAACTACGTAGACATAATTTTATAACATGTATTTTTATCTTTTTTATTGTTTGATTTAAACAGGTCTCACACTTGGATGAAGTCGCGAATTATGGGATAAAATTTACAGGGACCAAAAGATAGCGAAATGATGAAGTTGTGAATTTGTTATTGCTGAAAATTTTGTAAAGCTTTTCTCTTGATGTTAGGGTAACAGGGAGTTTTGGTTAAATTTATAGGGGAGGCTCTGTCAGAATTGATGTAAAACTGAATTAGCTATTATTTGAAGTTGTTGGAATCTTCACTATTTATGTCCATTTGTAAGGGAGTTTTGTTACATTTATAGGGGAGACTATGTCGAATTATCTGTAAAATTGAATTTCTTGTTATTAGAGTTGTGTAAAGCTTCACTGTTTATTTAACAAGGAGTTTTGGTTAAATTTACTGGGGAAGATCTGTCGAAATTGATGTAAAACTGAATTTGCTATTATTTGAAGTTGCGTAAAACTTTACTATTTTGTTACATTTACAGTGGAGACTCTGTCGAATTTTCAGTAAAAGTGAATTTCTTTTTGTTTAGAGTTGTTTAAAACTCCAATATTGATGTTTGCAATATTCAAATTTAAACATATATATTATCTACATCATCTGTTCATTTGTATATAGGGGTAAGGCGCATTACGCACGTCCACCTCTTTATATTTTTTTCGACTCTTAATTCTAATAAAAGAAGTTTTAGATGCAAAGGAAGATCTAACTAGCATATATATGAGAGATACAGAAACGATCGACAATTAATTAAGACTTTACATGGATACTACGTTGAGTTATACTTGTAACCAATTGTGAAGAGTATTAATTGCCGCTATGAATGTTTATTTTCACATAATTGAATTTCTTGATTTACTTTATTTAAAGAGTGAACTGCCCAAATATCACTTTATTTTTCTAAATTCTTCCGTTTGGTCAGTAAACTTTTTTTTCCCCCAAAAATGTCACCATACTTTTAAAAATGAGCTGAAAGTGTCATTATGTTAGTTTGCTCCGTTTTAAGTTAACGGAAATAGCATCATGTGCTATTCACATGACTTTTAAAGGGTATTTTTGTAAAAACTTTTTTTCCTTCTTTCCAAAATTCCTCACTTTCCTTCTCCCTCCTCCTGATTTTTTCCCCTAATATTTAATTTTGGGGCATAAAATTACCAAAATAATCAACAAAAAATTTAAATTTCCATTCTATAGAAAACGAAGACTGCAAATTCCATTTTGGATGAAAATGAATTTGTAGTCTTCGTTTTCTAGAGAAAAAGTTTCTAAAAAAAAGTTTAAAAAGTAAATCAGTGCTAGAAATGAATTTGCTGAATTCGTTTTCTCCTAGAAACAAATTCAGCAAATTCATTTCTATTTTTTTTAAAAAAATAATTTTGATTTGATTTTTGCTTGTTATCACCCAGTAACATTACTTTGCTTTCATCTCTAAAATAACACACAAAGTAACGTTCACTACTACAAAATAGAGCTTTAACGGCTGCGGATTAACGGCGAAAAATAGAAAACCGCAGTTATAAAAGAAATACGGACTTTCTACGGCGGTCTAAAAATGAACCGCCGTAGAACGGGACTTTCTACGGCGGTTGGAAGGTAACCGCCGTAGAAAGTCCACACTTTCTACGGCGGTTGCCTTCCAACCGCCGTAGAAAGCCCCCTTTCTACGGCGGTTTGTCCCAAACGCCGTAGAAAGTCCCTTTCTACGGCGGTTTATTTTAAAACCGCCGTAGAAGGTCCTTTCTACGGCGGTTTAATTTGTACCGCCGTTGTATTGACGTATTTAACCCTAAATAACAACGTGTATCTCCATATCGCGGCCGAAAGTGTTCTTCTCCAAATTTCTACTACGGTTTTGCACGTTGAACGTAAAGAATCGTCATTTGGAGCTAAAATTTACCACCTTAAGGTTAGAAACTTCTAAAATTTCTCAGTAATTGCTTATGCTTGTACTTTATATATGTCATCCTATAGAATTTATTTTTATTTATGGTAGAGGGCTGAAAATTAAAGTTGCATATGTTCCATATATATGGTGAACCTTAGTATTGTGGAACCCTATTTAGTTATACTATGTAGTTTCTTGGTGATGTGATTTGATTTATAGTGTTTGATTTTTAATGGAGGATTTTCATATAATTAGCACTACTTAGAGTGTGTATTATTTTTTTATGCATTTCATGTGTTTGACGAAATGCATAAATGAAAAACTTATGGGTTCTTCTTCATTTGATTATGTCTATTGCGCATGTGTTGTTTATGCATAAATGAAAAACAAGCAGCTGTGTGATGAGGTTGAAGACAGTTCTGATGCGCAAAAGAAGGGGTCGCCGGCTAAGGTTCTGTGGTATCTTTCTATAATACCGAGATTTAAACGGTTGTTCGCTAGCAAAAGATGCAAAATTTATGACATGGCATTCAGATCGATGTATTCCCAGTGATGATGACAAGGTGATAATGCATATATCAGACTCAGATCAGTGGAAAAAAATTGATTCAATGTATCCTTCTTTTGGGGGAGAAGCCAGAAATTTGAGGCTTGGTTTGTGTACTGATGGAATGAACCCGTTTGGCAGTCTGAGTAGCACACATAGCTCATGGCCGGTGATGTTGGTTATTTACAATTTGCCGCCTTACTTATGTATGAAGCGCAAGTACATACTTATGTCTCTAATGATTTCAGGCCCACGGCAACCAAGAAATGACATCGATGTGTATCTTGCTCCTCTTATTGAAGACTTGAAAAAGCTGTGGGATGATGGCGCACCTGTGTTTGATGCATACCGTGAAGAAATGTTCACATTACGTGCCATGTTGTTCTGTACCATTAATGATTTTCCTGCTTATGGAAACTTTTCTGGGTACTCTGTTAAAGGGCATAAAGCATGTCCAATATGTGAGCAGAGTACAGATTTTTGTCAGCTTGCACACGGGAGGAAGATAGTATACCTTGGGCATCGCAGATTTTTTCCCGAGACTCATCCGTATCGCCGTATGAAAAGTGCATTCAATGGATTTCAAGAGTTCAGAAAAGCTCCAGAACCCTTGAGCGGGCCAGAGGTGAAAGCTCGTGTGACGGACATTAATGCGGAGTTTGGTAAACCTTCGGAGTCCAGCAATAATGCTACAGGTTGTTGGAAGAAAAAATCCATATTTTTTGAACTTTTATACTGGGAGAACTTGGATGTCAGACATTGTCTCGACGTTATGCATATTGAGAAAAATATTTGCGAAAGCCTGTTAGGTACGCTCTTGAACATCCCTGGTAAAACTAAGGATGGTTATAACGCGAGACTTGATATGGTTGATATGAACATAAGAGCAAATTTAGCACCGGTAGCTCGAGGACAACGCACATGTCTACCCCCTGCCTGTCACACTTTGTCCAGAAAAGAGAAAAAACAACTACGTTCAAGTTTGCATAGCATCAAAGTTTCATCCGGATATTCTTCAAATGTAAGCAGACTTGTTTCCTTGAAAGATTTAAAACTGGTTGGTTTGAAGTCTCATGATTGCCATGCCTTAATGCAACAATTGTTGCCTGTAGCTATTCGCTCGATATTGCCCACGCATGTTAAGTCCAGTATAACAAGACTTTGTTTCTTCTTCAATGCTATATGTAGCAAGGTTATCGCGCGCGAAAGACTTGATCAGTTACAAGATGAAATAACTGTTGTCCTTTGTCAATTAAAAATGTATTTTTCACCCGCCTTCTTTGATATTATGGTGCATTTAGTGATTCATTTGGTTAGAGAGATAAAAATCTGCGGGCCTGTTCATTTGCGATGGATGTACCCATTCGAGCGATATATGAAAGTATTTAAGGGGTATGTTAAGAATCGTTGTCGTCCTGATGCTAGTATTGTTGAAGGTTATATAGCTGAGGAGGTAATTGAGTTTTGCACTGAGTACTTGGCCGATACCGCATCCATTGGAATATCTAAGAATCGGCACGATGGGAGGATTACAGGTATGGGCACAAGGGGAGGAAAAATGTTTTTGCCGTCTAATGTTGAATTGATCAAGGTGCATCTCCACATACTGCGCAATTCTGAAGAATTTGCGCCCTATGTGACAGACCATATCCGTTCAATAAGAACGTCTTATCCTGCTTGGACGGATCAACGTGTGCTCAATGAACATATTCGGACATTTGTCTATTGGTTTGGTAATGCTGTCATGGACAAAGACATTTCGGAGACATTGAAATGGTTGGCGTTTAGGCCCAGCCCTGCGGTACGAGCATTTTCATGCTATGACATAAATGGATATTCATTTGCTACTAAGAGACAAGATGAGAAGAGTACGGCTCAAAACAGTGGTGTTACATTAATCTCAGAGGCTTTACATGTTTCTAGCAGGAAGGATAAAAATCCATTGTATGCAAACATGGCATATTACGGGGTGATCGAAGATATTTGGGAGCTTGACTATGTTTGTTTCAGAGTAGCTGTATTTCGCTGCAAATGGGTTGATAACAATAGTGGGGTTCGAACTGATGATCCATTGGGTTTTACCTTGGTGAACCTTAATCGGGAGGGTTTCAAGGGGGAACCATTTATACTTGCATCGCAGGCGAAACAAGTTTTTTATATCACCGATCCTTGCGACGAACATTGGTCTGTTGTTCTTCATGGTAAACAACATCACGGAGTGGAAGGGATTGATACAGAAGAAGGGCTTCATGAGGCTGGCCCTTTCTGTAGTGGGTTACCTGAACCGAGAGCAGATGAGGAAGATAGGGAACTTGATAAATACATACTTCGTGATGACCACAGCGAAGGATTATGGTTCGAGGATTAAGTGTCCCATAAGAGAAAGAGAATAAGTTAAGAATCATTTTCAGGTATATTGTTTGATTTTATTAAATTTCAATTCATGTGGGTGTGTATGTGTGTGTGTGTATTTGTATATGTTTCTTTGATTTTAATGACACGAGGTGGACATAATTTTATAACAACATTTATTTTTATCCTTCGAACTGTCTGATTGAAACATGTCACAACTTGGATGAAGCCGCTCAATCAAGGGACAAAATTTCCAGGGACTTCATATTGGGATATGTTTATAAATGAATATGTTATTGTTGGAAATTGTGTGAAGCTTCTGTGTTGATGTTATAATGCACTTGTGTTTTGGTCATAAACAAGCAGGGGAGATTTTGTCTGAATTGATTTGAAACTGAATTTCGTATTATTTGAAATAGTTGGTATCTTAATGAAGTATTTAAGTATGTGCATATCCTTGACAGGGAATATGTTACATTTATAGGGGAGACTTTGTCGAATTTTCTGGCAAATTGATTTCCTTGTTTTTCATTTATGAATAAATGTCTCATGTATTATTTTTTTTTTTCAAGGAGTAGTACTTTTGGTTAAATTTACAGGGGAAGCTATACAATGATTTCTGTTTTGATTTTATATTTAACTCTTCATAAATTACTTGTCAGTGCCTCGGAAAAAAGATATTCATTTAGCGAGGTTGGGTATTGACTGCTAAATGAATTAATTATTCGTTTATCGATTAATAATGATGTATTATTTTATAAAGATTATTCAATATATTTTATATGAACATGAAAAAACTAGAAATGTAGGGTCTATGCTTCATAACATGAAATAAAAATAGAAATTTATGCGCGCGCGGGAATTAATTGGCTGAATTTGTTCCCACTTTTCTACGGCGGTTCTAAAACCACCGCCGTAGAAAATTATCTTTCTACCGCGGTTCTTCATTGAACCGCCGTAGAAAATACTTTCTACGACGGTTCAATGAAGAACCGCGGTAGAAAGATAACTTTCTACGGCGGTTCAACTATGAACTGCCGTAGAAAAGTGGAAATTGCATCCAATTCCCGCACGCGCATAAATTTCTATTTTTATTTCATTTTATGAAGCATAGTCCCTAAACATTTCCCCTGCTTCTCCCCTGCATTCCCCTGTAATATTGGATATGCAATTTCAGGGCCATCAACCGGTGCAAGTAAATAAAATACATTATATTTTGATTCACACTCAATTTAATGTATTTCACTATACATAATTGATTACTGTTATCGGCTAGCTGTAAGTCGAAATATATATATATATATATATATATAAGGTCATGAAATCAAGTAAGTATTTTTTTTTTATTAATTGGGCCCTTAAGCATTAGTTTTTCTTATATATACTACGTACGTAATGCATTTATCGATTTGAAAATATTTTCTTCCGTTCGCCCAAGTCGAGAATGCGGAAAATTTAGGTCTGATAATGAACCTTATTACTTTATCATAGCTTACATGTAATTTTACGAAATTTACTAATTTTAACTTATACCTAAAAATTGAAATGTACATATTAAATGTTTCATAATAGGCGAGCTTCTGTAATTAATAAATACAATGTAAATTGGGTATGTAATATTATATTCACAGAGTTTTGGGGTTAATTTGTGAAAATGGGAAAAAAAACTTAATAGGGAGTAGGGTTTAGGGTTTAGGGTTTAGGGTTTAGAAAATGATATAAAAAGATCAAATCCATGCGTAGCGCGGGAATTGGCTCCAAAAACTATTTTCTACGGCGGTTCAACCGAGAACCTCCGTAGAAAATACTTTCTACGGCGGTTCAAAAATGAACCGCCGTAGAAAGCAACCTTTCTACAGCGGTTCATTTTTGAACTTTCTACTTTCTACGGCGGTTAATTTTTGAACCGCCGTAGAATAAAGCTACAGTCTAAATTCAAATTTGTTGGCCTAGGGTTTAGGGTTTACGGTTTACGGTTTTGGTATACTATCTAATTTCTCCACAGTTCCCCTGCTTTTCCCAACATTCTCCTGTAATATTGTATATGCAATTTAATCATGATCAACCGGTGCAAGAGTAAATGAAATACATTATATTTTGCAGCATATATATACTAACTTAATGTTTTTCACTATACATATATATATGATTATTATTATCGTAATTGCAAATATATTATATATATATATATAAGACTTAATTATAAAAGTTGTCTTCAATTCTTCGAATGAAAACATTTTATATATGTAGCGGAAATTTACAAGAGATCGAGAGCAGAGAGGAGAGAGTTGGATGATGTGCAAGAGGGGAAAGGAGAAAAGAGGAAGATGTATATATATATATATATATATATATGTTTATATATATATATATGTTTATATATATATATATGTATGTAAGGTAATGAAATCCAGTAAGTATTTAATTTTTTTTTCGGCCACTTAACCAATATTATTTTATCCCGTTCGCCCAAGTCGAAAAAGTAGAAATTTTAGGGAATATAATGAAGCTTATTACTTTATCGACCCTTACATGTAAATTTACGAAATTTATTAATTTTTATATTTGACCTATAATTATTGTGTAATAGCACGGGAAATTTAAATGCAAATATATGGTTCGATGGAAAATTTGAAATTTAATTATGAAATGGTTCATAAAAGTCGAGATTGTGTACATAATTAATAAATATACAAAATTGTGGGGTTAATTATATTTACAAAATTGTGGGGTTAGTTTTTTGAAAATGGAAAAAAAAAATTTAATATTAAAATATGCCCGCGCGGGAATTGGCTCCAACTTTTTCCTCTATTCTAAACCGAGAAAAACGAGACCATTCAACGGCGGTTCAACCGTGAACCGCCGTTGAAAAAAGAATCCACTGCGGTTCACTAGTGAACCGCAGTAGAAACTTGGTTCAACGGCGGTTCGCGGTTGAACCGCCGTTGAACCAACGAGCCGGTCCAAGTTCAAATGTTTTGAACTTACACTTTTTCCTTCCCTTTTCCCTCATTCTCTTCCCCTTCTTCTCCCCTTTTTTCCCCTGCTTCTCCCATGTTTCCCTCTCCCTTCTCCCGCGGCTGTTCGGCTTCTTCGCGGCTTCTCCCGTTGCCGGCGCAACCGGGTGAGCTCGGCCAACATTTCGATCATACCGTCGGCTGCAGCAAGGGCCGATTGTTCTGCTGGACCATCGCAGCCGATCCTTGTTTGTGGGTTCTTCTTCCCGGCTTGCATTTCTCCATTTCCCCCCTCCTATAGTTCGGGCTTGGTTGTAGGAGTGCACACAAATGGTTATCCACATTCTATGCTTCCATTTTAAAACTTTTGCAATGTTACCTTACATTTTGTAAATGCTTCCCATTGCACTAGGGTTTTTTTGGTTGATATAATATTGATTTCGGTTTTAATCCTTGTGATGAATGATTGGAATGATTTTGGATTTATTGATTGTTGGTTGCATTGGTTGGATTGTTGAATTTTTGTTTTGTCCTACATAAGTTGAGAACCTAGGGTTTTTGTGCATAATATGTTCTTCATTTCGGTTTTAATCCTTGTGATGAATGATTGGAATGATTTTGGATTTATTGATTGTTGGTTGCATTGGTTTGGTTGTAAAATTTCTTGGTTTGTTCTACATAAGTTGAGAACCTAGGGTTTTGATTGGGATTTCAATTAGGTACCCTTTCAATTTGGGTTTAGTGTATGAATATGTAGGTATCAAATGTTGATTTTGGTTTTGCTTGATTAATTTTAGAACATTGGTGTTTGATTTCGGTTCTTATTCGATTTAGTGTTCCTCCTTTAATGATAATGAGGAAAATGCTTTGTTGTTGATTCCACTATGTGAAATTTAATCTTTATAGGATTCTTTCTTTGGGGATCCCTTGTTTCAATGTCTTCAAAGCCCCTTATATATTGAAAGTAAAGATATCTTTGCATGAATGTGAAGCATTTTTTATTGCACAAGCACTAAGTACCTTTAGGGAATGAGAGTATTTTTTAGGAGTGAAGTACTCCTCCTTGAATCTTTTACATTCCTCACTAAATTTTGGCTTTTTCCTTTACTAGAAATTAATGCATGATTGTTCTCATTAGTTGGTGGTTGTGAAATGTGAAGTACTTTATCAATGGTACCCTTTATAAGTCCACTTTTTTGGGCTTCCTTAGGTTTAATTTGGATAATGGTAATTGTGTATTTTTAGGAGTGAATTGTGCGAATGTACCTTGCCTTTTTTTTTCACATTACAAGCATTCTTGTATTTGACATTAAAGCTTTTCTTTAATTGCATAGATGTTATATTGAATTCTCTTTCTATGTACATGAAGTTTAAGGTAATTTCAATGGCCCCTAAAAGAAAACGAAATGAGGAGCATAGTGATGGCAATGGAGATGGTTCTTCTACTAGATCTAGAAGAGCTAGAGGGCCTACAAATTGCAATGATCTATTGGAAATGCGTCTCAAGGGGAAAACTCTTAACATTTCTTTTGATTCCGAGCTCGAGCCTAAAAAGTATCATACAAAGTGGATTACCTTTGTGGCATTCATGGCCCGGAGCAAAGTGGACATAATGGAATATGCATCATGGCCCAAAGTTCCTGAAGAGATCAAGAAGAGAGTGTGGATGGAAATACGGGTATTTTCTTTAATTATAATGCATTGTTTGTTTCTTCTTTCATACAAATGAACCCAAATTTACCTAAATTTTTACTTCTAATTTTTACTGTAGGCATTATTTGTTTTTGAGTCAACTGAAGAACTCGAAACAAAGTGGATTTCTTATGCCTGTAAATGGTGGAAAGATTGGAAATCCTTTTTAGGGAGATATATACATGGTGACTTGAAGGGTGAGGACCCATGCTTGGAATATAAATATCTCCCTAGGGAGACATGGATTAAGTTTAAGGCTAGCCGCGAGACAGAAGAATGGCAGGTATATTTTTTAAAATTGATTTCCTTCTTCTTTTTGGATATTTGAAATTGCTCAGTTTATGGATAATAAATTTTCATTATATTTCTCTCTAGGCAATTCGTGGAAAAGCGCAAAAGAATGCCACTTTAAATGCTTTCTACCATAATTTATCTCGCGGTGGCTACCGACTGCTGAAGAAGCAGTTGCATGACGAGGCGGTGATTGCATCCGGGAAGAAGCCTTCAGAGGACGGTCAGTCCGAAGAAGAAGGCGAAGATTCTTATTCAGGGCCAGGCCGTCATCTACTTTGGAGACAGGCCCACACAAACAAAAAAGGGGAATACTTCATGCCAGAGGCTGGTCGTGTTGGGATGGAAATTGTAAGTTTTGCACCATACATTTTCTTATGTTTCATTTCTTTAAGCTACACATATATTTAAAATTATATATAATTGATCTATTTACATTTCATATTTTTGGCAAAATGTTTAGGAAAATCTATGTTCCCGCGAGTCCTAAGGGGAGACCGTTGCAGAGGGTAGGAATGACATTCTTGTCATTGCAACGGGAAAGACCGATCACCCCGGTCGTTATCGCGGCCATTCTACCAGGGCTCATATCACAGAGGTTTTCCCCAAAACAAGGCCGTCACTTAAAGATGAACTAGATTTAACTAAGCGACAGCTTCAGAAAACCACTGCCCAGCTCGATGAATGTCAAACACATCTGAAGATGATGGTTGGGTTTATATGTGGTAAGATGGGGACTGACTATGATACCTTAAGAGCCACTGTCATCAACAGTGCCAAAGCTCAGAGCGTGCACCCAGAGACCTCCGGAATGGGCCCAGAGATGTTTGAGGTTCATGGTAGCCCTGTTTCCCCTGTAAGCCCTATTTCTCCTCTTATCTCTACAAGTTTGCCTGAGTTGGAGATGATACCTATTGCAACAAACTTGGAGGATGGGGGTTCTTTAGGCGAATACAAGGTACTTAAAATACATTTCTGTCTTTCATTTTTCTATAGAGTATCACTGCTATTCTTCTTAGGTATACTTTTATGTTTCTATTTTTCTTTTAAATTCTTTTTATTATTTATTTTTTTGCATATGTATTCAAGTATTCAAACACTTTATATTTTTTTTTAAATGAAGTTTATATGTTCCTTTTAAAAATATAATACTGCAATTAAAAAAACTATGAATTTTTTTAATATTTTAAACATCTTTCTTTTATTTTTATTTTACAATAATGAAATCTTACATTTATATTTTGGTTTTTATTTAATTTTTTAATGTCTCATGTATAATTTCATTCAATGGATTGTCACTTCTAATTAAAGACGCTTGACTTTGGTTTCATGATTACACTTGCTTTGTTAAGTTAGAATTAATAGTTGATTAATGTTCATTCGCTTGCCTATTATCTCAGGACGGGTGTGAATTTCATCTGTTCATCACTGAGGATGCGCAAAAGCGGCGTAAGCTCGTGGCCAAGGGAAATATTTATAAGCAAAGAAAGTACCACGGCCGCGAGGTTAGGAAAGGTTGCGCGAGGGTTACAATTAAAATTTCCTATGATGACTTTGCCCCGCTACCATTTCCTGAGGAAGAGGCTGCAACTGTGGGAATGGCCCGATCCTTTTTCGTGGAATGGCCTATACAGTTGATTGAAATTATTCGGCCGGATCCGGTAACACATGTATATTCTTACATTTATAGTGAATTACTTAATACCGTTTTCTATATTTAATGTTATTTCAAATGTTGTTAGGTGGATAAAAGTGTGAAAAAGAAAAAAGGCCGGATGAATTCTATGGATGACAAGACATCTCCTTCGGCGACGGTTCCGATTGAGATGTCATCCTCATCGACATCTGATCCACTGCAAGAGTTACAGCTCCGAATGGAGAAAGATTCGGACTTCAATGGCTTCTTCTTTCAAATGACAAGAGAAGTCATAGGTGTGGAGCTTCCTATTGCGATGGATCAAGAGGATGTCGTAGAATTATTGACCAGAGAAAGCCAGGTCTCAAACTGTTTGATGCAATTGTTCACCCAGTGAGTTTCCACTTAATTTTATAACCTATTTCTGATTATTGTTATATATAGTATGCATTCCATGTGCCTAGACTAACCAATGAATCCCTTTTTGTAAATTCTTTAGAGCTTTTCATGAGTTAGTTGAAAGGAATGGGAGAAAGGGGATAGGTTTCCTCTCGGCTGATCATGTCACACCCCTAGGAAATACATATGAAGATAGGGTACACTACATTGCGCGAAACTTGAAGGATCGGAATAAAGAAATTTATCTGGTGCCTTATCTTCAGGGGTAAGTGACACTGTAAGCGCTTCTCTAATATTTAATCGGCACTGATTTAAAGATCTGATGTCATTAAATTTTTCGTTTGCAGTGAACATTGGATGCTAATAGCCATTAGACCGATAGAAAAGGTTGTCTACTGGCTTGATTCTTTACAAAATCCACAGAAAGAGGAGGCGGTGGTGCTTATAGACGAGTGAGTTATATTAACAACTGTTAGAATGCCTATATAATTTCTAATGACAATCATATATATATATATATACATATGTTGCTAATTATTTTCGTTCCGCTTTCATTTTTATAGGGTGATGTTTAACTATCAAGCTTTATTAGGATTGCCTAGAAATGTGCATATGCAACCTGAGTGGATAGTAGTTAAGGTAAAATTGGTTCTTATTAAATCTTTTACTCAACGTTGTGTGGTATACAATTAATTGTATACAATTAGTTGTTTTAATTAAATCCGTGAGTCTAGTAGCCTAAGTTAGTAGTGTTAGTCAATTAATTTATTAGTTAGTCAAGTTATTTATTGAGGTATTTGATTTATGCATGCAATCCGTGAGTCCAGTGTTGTAGGTTAGTTAATATATGCATGCAATTGCCTTTTCGATCAGTAGCAATTTAGTGAGTCCTAGTTATTTAATTAATTAGATTAATATGAATGAAGTTATGAATATTAAATTTTTTACTCAACATTGTGTTGTATACAATTAATTGTATGATCTTCTAACTCGTATATTAATATTCATTAGCAAAAAAAGCAAACGTCTAACTGGGAGTGTGGGTACTATGTAATGCACTACATGTACCAAATAGCAATGAAATCCGACACATTGGCACTCGAAAAGGTATTTGATTTCTCATAACTTACTTAATTGACTGTATTTCATTTTGCTACTCAGTTACTTTTTAATTTCAAAAACTCTGTTGCAGCACTTCAAGCTCGACCGCACTCCATTAAGCAATGTGGATATAGATGCAGTGAGAAAAATATGCGCTAGTTATATTTTGGAGCATTAGCCGTAGTTGAAGGATACTAATTAAACTTGTTCATATTATAGTTGTACAAATATTTTTGGATATGCCCCTGTAATATAATAGCGATTTAAATTTGTATATTGGTGATATTTGTATTAAATTTCAACTTGAAGGATCGGGTTTTGCTTTAAACCAGGTTTTAGCAGCAGGTTTTTAACGCGGTTCGGGTCTAAAAAGTTCCCACTTTCTACGGCGGTTCAAGGTTAAACCGCTGTAGAAAGTGTCCACTTTCTACGGCGGTTCAAGGGTTGACACTGCTTCACACCCAAAAAGAAGGGAGCTACGTCTGAGTTAAACTTGGAGATGGAAGTCTTCTTTCCTTGAACCGTCGTAGAAAGTGGACACTTTCTACAGCGGTTCAACCTTGAACCGCCGTAGAAAGTGGGAACTTTCTACGGCGGTTCAAACCGCCGTAGAAAGTCCGCTAACTTACTACGGCTGCCAGATAGATGGCGGTTCAAAATGGCTAAGAACCGCCATTAAAAGCCCTTAAAAACCGCCATTAAAAGCCCTTTTTGTAGTAGTGGTTACTTTGTGTATTGTTTAGACATGAAATGTATTGTTTAGACATGAAAGCAAACTAACACACAAAGTAACGTACTTTGTGGTTGTTTAGACATGAAAACACAAAGTAACATTACTTTGTGTGTTGTTTAGACATGAAAGCAAAATAACACACACAAAGTAACGTTACTTTGTGTGTTGTCTAGACATGAAAGCAAAATAACGCACACAAAGTAACGTTACTTTGTGTGTTGTTTAGACATGTTGCACATGGGAATTCTCTCAATTTTTTCTAACACTTTCTAAGGCGGTTTAAGATAAACCGCCGTAGAAAACCCAATATTTTACCGGCTTTCTATGGCGGTAACCACCATAGAAACTTGATATCAAAGATGGCATTTGAATTTTAAGGGAAAATTTGTGAGCTTCCTCTGTTTCCATCTCCAGCCAACAGCCGCTTCCCCTTCATCTTCTGCGAGGAACGTCTCCGGCGCCCATTCTCTCGCCGCAGGTTTTTTCTCTTGTCTTCCCCCTAAGCCGTTCTTCCGGCGGCGTTGATAACTAGACCCGCCGTCACCCAACTCCGGAGATGGTTTTTTAATCGGCCATCACCCACCACTTGGAGTTAATCCCCCACCAGAATTTCACCACAATCAGTCCTTGTTGTGGGCTTCAAATCATAAAAAAGGTTATATTGAATAGTTTCAACTTTATTTAAGCTTTAGAAATTTTATTTTTACTTGATTATTGTGATTGGCCTAGGGTTTATTGTTTGTTTTAGCTTCGTGTTCTAGTGGTAGAATTGACTGTACTAGTATGTTCCAATTACCTGTCCTGCATCTCTCTTTACTCTATTGATCTTTTTTGTCATGCAAATCTTCTTTCAGTTGGTTATGAGGGTACTTGCTTGACATTTTGACTAGATGTGGAATGTACGTAGTATCTGGGAGGTTGTTTGAAATACCTCTTATGAAACTGGCATATAGTTTAAGATGTTGCAAATGGTAAAATATTATTCAGTGTTTGGCTAATCATAGCTCTAAATGCTAACGAGTCTGCTGAAATTTGTGGAGAAACTACTCTGTAATATTTTTATAAAAAAAACCCACTAATCAAAAATCCTCGCTTAAACTATTTAGTATATAGATGTTTACTGATTATGTGATCGTGAAATTTGGTTTAATTTTTATTTTTTGGAAAGAAGAGAAGGTCATATTTCCGATTCATGTTAGGCATCATTTCCTTAATGGTAATGCGCATTATCTATGCCTAGTTCATCATTATATTATATAATTTCTTGATTTGCATTGGTAATGGCTCTTTTCATGAAAATGATGCTTATTTTTATACAAGGAGAGTGTAAAATGTCACTTTTTCTTAAAAGTTTAACCTTTCTTAGACTCTTTTGTGTGTCTCCTTCCGTTTAAATTGCAATGAGTTTCTTGTTTTTTGAAGTTACACATTTCTTAGTCTCATTTTCGGGTATCTTTTTAAGAAAATTTGTTAAAATCTTTTGTGTGGCTCTTTTCATGAAAAGGATGATTATTTTTATACAAGGAGAGTTTAAAATGTCACTTTTTCTTAAAAGTATCATTTTTTAGACTCTTTTGTGTGTCACCTTCCATTTAGAGTGTAATGAGTGACTTGTTTTTTGAAATTACACATTTCTTAGTCTCATTTTCGGGTATCTTTTTAAGAAAATTTGTTAGAATCTTTTGTGTGGCTCTTTTCATGAAAAGGATGATTATTTTTATACATGGAGAGTTTAAAATGTCACTTTTTCTTAAAAGTTGAACCTTTCTTAGACTCTTTTATGTGTCTCCTTTCATTTAGAGTGTATAATGTCACTTGTTTTTTGAAGTTACACCTTTCTTAGTCTCATTTTCGGGTATCTTTTCAAGAAGAGTTGTTAGTATATTTTGTGGGGCTCTTTTCATAAAAAGGATGATTATTTTTATACATGGAGAGTTTAAAATGTCACTTTTTCTTAAAAGTTTAACCTTTCATAGACTCTTTTGTGTGCCTCCTTTCGTTTAGAGTGTATAATGTCACTTGTTTTTTGAAGTTACACCTTTCTTTGCCTCTCCTCTGGGTCTCGTTTGTTTATTTGAAGTTGTCAGCTTGTTTTCTCTCTATGTTTCCCTTATGTGTAATTGGTCAAAAGAGAAAAAGCAATGAGAAGCATAGTGATGAGGGAAAGGGTGATGAAGATGCATGGTTCTTCTACTAGAGCTAGAAAAGGTATTTGATTTTGATTTCACATAACATATTTGATTGTATTTCATTTTGCTACTCAATTAAATTTATTTTTATACTCTGTGGCAGTACTTCAAGGTCGACCGCACTCCATTAACCACTGAGAATATAGATGCTATGAGAAAATTATGCGCTAGTTATATTGTGGAGCATTAGCCAAGTAGTATTTGATGGTTGTTTTGATAGTAATGAAACTTGTTGGATATTATAGTTGTATGAATTTTTGTGGATATGCCACTGTAATGTAATAATGATTTCTACTTCTATCTTGTCAATATTTTGTATATTTATTTTAAACTTTCAGAAGCAGGTTTTGCTCTAAACCAGAGAAAGCTTCGAACTTTCTATGGCAGGTATTGAAAACGCCTGGTTTAGATACAGCAACAGAAACTGAGCACTTTCGACGGCAGTTGGATTAGGAACCGCCGTAGAAAGTCATGAACTTTCAATGGCGGTTTAAAACTACCGTAGAAAGTCTGTGACCTTTCTACAGCTGCCAGATAGATGGCGGTTCAAATGATCAAATAACTGCCATTAAAAGTAGGAAAAAACTGCCATTATAGCCCCTTTTTGTGGTAGTGAATACTCCTATATGGGTAGTCCCGTTAGGTGTCAGTGGATTTAAAGATGTTATAATATTTAAAGATGTTAACATGATTTTTTTACCCAAATATTCATTTAGGCCCCATATAAATACCAAAATAAACCAAATGGAAATGAAAACGAATCCCCAGACTTCGTTTTCTTTACAAAAAAGAAAAAAAAATTTTTAAATTTTTTTTTCCCAGTAGAAAACGAATTTTGGAATTCGTTTTCTACTGGAAACCAATTCTGGGAATTCATTTCCTACCAGACGAATTCGTTTTCTACTGGAAACCAATTCTGGGAATTCGTTTCCTACCAGAATTCGTTTCCTAATGGGATTTTTTTTTTTATAAATTATGAATTCGTTTTCGTACAGAACATTAATTTTATTTTTAAAAATTTAAGTGAATTCATTTTGTTCCTACATTTGTTTTTTTTTAATTTTAAAATAAAATTAGTTAAGTAATTCTATGTAAATTAATGTAAAAAATTAGTAAATAATTATTTTGTAATTGAAAACGAGTTCACCAACATCGTTTCTAAGTTTTTATGATTTTTTAAATATAAATATTATGTAATGTAAAACAAATTATGGTGATTCGAAATTGACACCCGTAATTCATTTTTCAGTTTCAGGGGAACGAAGGCAGGAGATAATTATATAACTGAAAATCTAATTTGTAATTGAAAAAAAATTTTAAATAGTTTTTATTTTGCTAAATATTTGTGAAAAAAGGAATTGAGTGAAATAAAATTATTATTAAGCTTATTTTTTAAGAAATAGAAAAAATAATTTTAGTAGAAAACGAATTCATTGAAATAAAATTATTTTTAAAATAAGTAATATAGTTTTAGTTAAATAATACATTCAAGAGAAAACGAATTCAGTGCATTCGTTTTTATAGGAAAATGAATTCAATTCGTTTTCTAACAAAATTGCTTTTTGTGAAAAATTTCAAATAAAATTAGTTAAAAATAAGTAAATAATAATTTTGAAATTGAAAATGATTTCACCAACATCGTGTCTAAGTTTTTCTGGTTTTTTAAATATAAATATTATTTAATGTAAAACGAATTATGGTAATTCGAAATTGACACCCGTAATTCGTTTTTCAGTTTTAGGGAAACAAAGGCAAGAGATAATTAAAATATAATTTGTAATTGAATAAAATTTTTAAATAGTTATTATTTTGTTAAATATTTGTGAAAAAACGAATTCACTGAAATAAAATTCTTATTAAGCTTATTTTTTAAGAAATAGAAAAAAATAATTTTAGTAGAAAATGAATTCATTGAAATAAAATTAATTTTAAAATATAGTTTTAGTTAAATAATACAATCAAGAGAAAACGAATTCGTTGAATTCCTTTTCTCTAGAAAACGAATTCGCGGAATTCGTTTTCTACCAAAATTGCTTTTGTGTAAAATTTTTTAAAATAATACTAGTTAAGTAATTCTATGTAAACTAATGTAAAAAATAACTAAATAATTATTTTGTAATTGAAAATGAGTTCACAAACATCGTTTCTAAGTTTTTATGTTTTTTAAATATAAATATTTTATACCTTAGGTTGTGCAACACTCTTGTCTACTTGTATGGGGTAATCAACTGGCACGATAATCTGAGACGAAAAGGCAAAAAGAAAAAAAAATTGCATTTTAAAGCCATCACCAATGAAATGAACTTAGCTTAGATTATGTTATGCTTGATCTGCATCATTTGATTGTTCTAGTCTCTTTTTTGAAAGTTCTTTGGTTGACATTGTCTCCTCCTTCCTTTTTTCTAGCCATTAGTGTCATATATGGAGATTTTATGTACTTCAAAAAATGCCGTAAATTACTTCATCTAAACATTTCTACAAATTAAAATTTCAGTTACATAATTATGTTTTGCCTTTTTTTCATAACAACTGAAAAATGATTTACCCGTGGGGGGGGGGGGGGGGGGTGTTCGTTTCGAGAACCCTAAATTTCGTTTTTCATTATATAATATTAATTTTCTTAAAATGAATTAAAACTTAGAAACATGTTGTTGAACTCATTTTCAATGAAAATAATTATTTAATTAATGAAATTAATAAAAATACAAAAAGGAAAAAATTAATTGAAAACGAGTTCACCAACATCGATTATAATTTAGGGTTCTTTAAATATAAATATGGTTTAATGTAAAATGATTTAGGGTGATTCGAAATGGACACCCATAATTCGTTTTTTAGTTTTAGGGGTACAAAGGCAAGAAGGTAAGACATAATTATACACCTGAAAATCTAATTTGTAATTAAGAAAAATTTGTAAATAGTTTTTATTTTGTTTATTTTTGTTAAATATATATGAAATAACGAATTGAGTGAAATAAAATTATTATTAAGCTTATTTATTTAAAAAATAGAAAAATTAATCTTAGTAGAAAACGAATTCACTGAAATGAAATTATTTTTAAAATAAGTAATATAGTTTTAGTTAAATAATACAAAGTGAGAAAACGAATTCATTGTATAATAGTATTTTTTTTAAATAAGTAATATAATTTTAGTTAAATAAAAGAAAATGAAAAAGAAATCATTTAATAAATAAAATTGAATTCAAAATTGAATTCGTTATAGAAGATGAATTCATTGTGAAGACGTTTTCAAGAGAAAACGAAGTGAATTCGTTTTCTCTTGATTATTTTTTAAAAATAGAAAATTAATTTTAGTAGAAAACGAATTCACTAAAATAAAATTATTTTTAAAATAAGTAATATAGCTTTAGTTAAATAAAATAAATGAGAAAACAGATTCGTGATTTCATTTCTAAATATCTTTTATTTCAGAATAAGTAAAATAATTTTAGTTCAAACAAAATAAATAGAATGCACTAAATTCGTTATCTCACTGAAAACGAATTCAGTATTCGTTTTCTTAATAAGTAAAATGAATTATGTAATAATTATCATAAGAATTGAAAGGATACTTCCAACACTTTCTTTGTTTTGAACGCTTTATAATTTCAAGGAATCATAAGTAATTCATTTTCTCCTGAAACCGACTTTGCTGAATTCGTTGTCAGAATAGAATTATTTTTACAGCAATTTAAGCAATAATTAAATAGTAATTTGTATTTGAAAATTACTTACGATGAAGTAAGTTTCGTCATTTATGAAATACCTAAAATCGCCATAGACAAGATTGGATAAATTCATTTATATTTGAAATTATTTTCACGCATTTATGTTTTCCAGTAGAACCTAAACTCAAAAATTCGTTTCTGAGTTTAGAGGAATTACATTACACCTATACTGATGTTTCTTTTTTATATCGGTTTTAGTTTAAATTAGCATGCATATGGAATATAGATAAGTTAGCGAAAATTTACATATATTTTTGGAATACTTATTTTAAAATGAAGGACATAAAACACGAACTTATGTGTTAATAATAAGATTACCTGTGTAAATGTAAAAATTTGGCAAAGTGCAATGAAATTTAACCATTTAATGTTTTGATTATTCTAAAATACAGAAGAAAAAAGGAAATAACAGAAGTTCCATACGTGGTGAGGCATCACAATGTCAACATACTTGGCAAGACATCAAAGCAAAAGAAAGTTGCCTCACTTTGCAACGGCAGGGATGGAATTTTCTTTCCAAAAAAACAAATTTTTGGAAAAATGTTAACAGAGTTCCCCCTATACATGTACCAATCTCCCTGTGACCAATTGACCATAAACCACAATTATACCAAATCTACGACATCCATCCCATTCAATAGTAGTTAGATGACAAATTCTATAAATTAACACAAACAAACATTTTTCGAATATACAATACCTAACTAGTAACCATCAAAAAAGTGGAATAAAATCTTCACTATGTACCACATGGGGGAGGACGTGTATTCCTACGCGGTCTTTGTGTGGAATGATGCACACGTGGAGGTGGAGCATGCGTATCTGTAGTTGGCTCGCTACGCATGGATAGGTGCCGCGCTTCTTCCCCAAACTCGTTTGGGGGCTTATGCCGCTTATGCACTTTTTCCTCTGGCACGCACTGAGGACGGCTAGAAGTGCTATTTCTAGCGAAAGCTTGAAAAGTATTGCTATCAGGCGTGCCATGCACATGATGTGAAGATTGGTGATACGACCAATCATCGCCAGTGTGCTGAGAAACATCTTCTCCACCTTCTCGCTGTCTTGACGTGGATGCATGATGTCGGCTATGAGTTGACACCGATTTGTGTTCGTGACCAGATCGTGCATGCATTGATCCGCCTTGAGTAGATGATGAGGATGACCCATCGGCTAGGCGATGACCTTCTCCAGCACAAGTGAGAGTAGCAATGATCTGGTCACGCACATAAAATAGCTTGCCCTCCATAGGATACCCATCCAAATGCAGGTTGTCCAGTATATCTCCCACTGCATGATACATCGCCTCCATGGATTGATTATGAAAGTATGTTAATTAAGTAAGTGATTTATTAATCGAATGAATATAGTAAGATGTGAATGATTGGAGGGGAGAAACTTACATAATACTCGGTCAACGCTCCGTAAGGTCGCATCGCTTTATCTGGAGGTTTAGCTGGATTACCCACCAGCTGCCGAGTGATATTACGATACCACGTCATGTAAGGAGAAAAGTAATCAATAGAATCATGAGAAATATTCCCTGCAATAACGTGTTTCAGCCTGTTCCCAAGTAGCAATATGGCGGTAGTGTGTTAGCGCCCATTTTTCTTACAGAAAATTAATTTATTTTTAAAAATTTAAGTGAATTCGTTTTCTTCCTAAATTTTTTTTAAAAAAAAATTTAAAATAAAATTAGTTAAGTAATTCTATGTGTTTAATGTAAAAAATAAGTAAATAATTATTTTGTAATTGAAAACGAGTTCATCAACATCGTTTCTAAGTTTTTATGGTTTTTTAAATATAAATATTATTTAATGTAAAACGAATTATGGTGATTCGAAATTGACACCGTAATTCATTTTTCAGTTTTAGGGGAACAAAGGCAAGAGATAATTATATAACTGAAAATCTAATTTGTAATTGAATAAAATTTTTAAATAGTTTTTATTAAATTTGTTTAAAACTAATTTTTTAACTAAAATTATTTTACTTATTTTAAAAAAACTTTATTCATAAAACGAGAGAAAACAAATTCAGCAAATTCGTTTTTATTCGTTTTCAGTCTCTTTTTGTATTATTTAACAAAAATTATTTTACTTATTTTGGAATTAATTTTATTTATTAAACAAATTCACTGAATTCGTTTTCTTATTTTCTATTATTTAACTATAATTATATTACTTATTTTAAAAATAATTTTATTTAGAAAACAAATTCTTTTACTAAAATTATTTTACTTATTTTAAAAAAAAAATTATTTCATTGAATTCGTTTTCTACTAAATTTTTTTTTCTATTTTTAAAAAATAAACTTAATTTTATTAAGCTGAATTCGTTTCTTTCAAAAATATTTTAAAAAAAACCAAAATAAAATTACTTAAAATATTTATTAAATTACACATTAGATTTTCAGTTATATAATTACAAGAGTCTTGTTTTCATAAAAACTGAAAAAATGAATTACGGGGGTCCATTTCGAATGACCATAATTTGTTTTACATTAAATAATATTTATATTTCAAAATATATAAAAACTTAGAAACGATGTTGGTGAACTCGTTTTGAATTACAAAATAATATTTAAATATTTTTTACATTAGTTTACATATATATAACTAATTTTATTTTAAAACATTTAAAATAATTTTAAGGTAGAAAAGGAATCTGGAGAATCCGTTTTCTCTAAAAATGAATCTGTAGAAAACGAATTCTACATATTCGTTTAAACGAATATGTAAAATTCGTTTTCTTCAAAAGAAGTTTTTTTTTTTTTTTTGAAGAAAACGAATCTCCCAACATCGTTTTCCATAGTTTGGGAATGAAATTTTTTTTTTGCCTATTTTGGCAATTTTTGGACCCCATTTAAATAACTGAAAACGAATCTCCCAACATCGTTTTCCATAGTTTGGGAATGAAATTTTTTTTTTGCCTATTTTGGCAATTTTTGGACCCCATTTAAATATTGGGGGAAAAAATCCATGTTAACATACTACACAAATATTTAAAGATGTTATAATTTCAATCGTATAGATTTAAATTTATTGAAAATTTACAAAAGAATTGAAAGAAGAAGTTAATAAATAAGGGTAAATTTGAAATAAAAGGTACTAGTTCTCCTTGATATCATATCAAATACTTTCTCAGTATTATATGAAGAATTCACTTTAACCAATGTACAGAATATTATGAATGTCAAAATACAACATTTAAAATAATTAATTTGACACCATTTATATCCTTATTTATTAAGTATGAGTTAATTGTGGACCATACATTATTATATTAGTAAAGTAGTAGAAGTAAAAGTTTAAAAATTAACTTTTCTATTGGAACAAAAATATTTTTCAAAATGTACTCTTAAAATGAAACAGAGAGAGTATAAGTTTAGGCCCGGATTGTTTTCCTTGTTATTGTTTTTGTTTGTATTTTAATTTTGTACAGTAAATTTTATATAAAAATAATGAAAAATTGTATATATTATAATATTTTTCATTATTTTTAATATAATTATTTACTATTTCAATATATATTTTTATGTTTCTAATATACTTTTTAAGTTAAAATTTTTTTTCCCAAATTATGTTTTAAAAAAATACTGATTATCAACATGCTTAGACAAATTTAAAGAGCTCAAATATTGTATAAATTGAGACCAAAAGGAAGAATAGTATATACGTAGCTATTTCAGAAAGAGGAAGTACCTTTTGGGAGTGATAAGGTTGGGGATGTTAAGGCCCCTGGCGGCGGCGGTGGAGGTAGCGGCTGAGGCGGCGGTCTCGATAAAATCACATTCTCGTCGATGAAGGGAAATGACTCATACCAATACATACAACTTGGTCCGATGACCCTGGCTCCATCCACCCCAGAACAACATTGCGCCATCTCCATCACAACCCAACCAAGGCAAAGATCACAGTCCCCCGCATCCAAGTCCGGCGTGCACTGCATATACGCATAAATCGTCTTCACGCCGCTCTGGTTCCTGCTCTGTCCGGCCGCGAATTTGATCACCGAAGAACCCGAATACTTCTGATTCCGGAGGTCGCCCAATAAACTGCTCCGCTCCTGCTTGAAAAGGGTCAAATTCGAGGGCACACTGAAGATTGAAATTGGGACGCGTAGTCATATTGTCAAATATGTTGGTGTTGGAGAATCGCAACATGCACTTGGTGTACCATCCGATTGCCTATTTCTGATTAGGACAGAATTCTATGAGCTTGGTGACCGAATCACCAACGCAATCTTCACAATCTTTAATGCTGGCATCTCCCCTGCACAGCACGATAGCATAAACTTTGCTGGGATCTTCGCCCGCGGTGGAGTTGAAGAATCCGTGGGGACCGATGTTGGAGGAAAGGGACAAGAGAAGGGTGTTGAGATTCGATTGGTATGTGCTGTTCTGCGTGTAGTTGCCAACACCATTTGAGCAGTGATACTGAGTGAAGTCCGGCTGAGAAATTGTGAGGCCAAATACAGCACCGAAGATGAAGACAAGTGAAAAGTACAATTTCTTCTCATGATTACCCATTACTGGAAATCACAACAAAGTGAAGCTAAACAGATAAACTGTGTATTGGGGTGGGAAATTGTAAAGCTCATAATTGTTGGTTTGCTGGCCAATTGACCATATCACCATATAAGTATCAATAACAATCTTTGAACAAGGTTTCAACTCTGACCGGGACACAACATTATTGCTCTGTATTTATGATTAGGGGACATCCGATTAGGGGTTTCAAACACATTATCTATTTTTTATGTTGGGTTTGAAACTTAATTTTGAAAAATAATTTTATAATGTAAAAGTGTATTGAAAATATAAAAAGGTATGAGTAAATAGTAAAAAAGTTGTTTGGAAATGATGAAAACTGATTATAAAATTAATTTTTCAAAATCAAGTTTCAAACATTGTTTCAAACCCAGCATACAGAACATGCCCATATATTTCATATTCCCCTGTCTGACTAGAATAATCCTATCCATTTTTTAAAATATGCAAATTAGTATGGGTATGGAGTACAACACTTAAATACATAAGTTAATGCTATATTTTTTACTTAATATTTTTACTTTCTAATTAAGGGTTAATTATGAACTACACATTATTATATTAATAAACATATAGTACAATATAAACAAATAGAAATTGGATTCTTTTATTAGAACAAAATTTTATTTTGAAACATAACTTGGAATAATATATATTTTTTTCTATTTTCAATATACTTTTGGGTAAATTATAAAAATTCACTAGAAATTTTATAAAGTACAAAAATAAACCATGTAGTTGCAAGAAGTACAAAAGGAACACTGAAATTTCAAACAAAGTAATAACAAACCCTAAAGTTTAAAACAAAACATACAAAACCAACTTTGAACTCTCAAAAATAACAAAGTTATGCACAAAATATAACTTACAATTTTCTGAACTCGTTATTTATTTTGTACTTATTAAAATATAATTTGTGGTTTTTTGGTACTTTCACAAAATTTCAGAGAGTTTGTATTTTTCCTTTAAAAGTTTGTCAATACACATTTTGATATTGGGTAAATTTCATGAAAATCCCAAAATACTTTTCCTTTGAAGACAATTTTTATTCTAGACTTGAGGATATTTCATACAAATTAATAAGGAGAATATTTTGAAGTTTTCAAAATTTGATAGTATTTTGATTTTTCGCCGAAGTTCAAGATCATTTTTAAATTTACATTTTACTATTTTTATAATTAGCTTAAACCATAATTTGAAACAAACTTATGATACGTGTCATAATTAAAACCATTCCCACAAAGCAACCATCATTCTCATGATTTCAACTTCAATCGAGGATTTGGTAAGGTACGATGTATAATTATGGACAATAAGCTGATTGTTTTGTTAGGGAGGGTAATCGATCAGTACAAATATTTTTGTAAAAACATCCTACTAATATGTGTAATTCAAATATTGTTGGATGATTTACCATCTTTAATCCATATGCTTTCTTTGTTTAAAAAAGAAAATTATACCCTCCCGTCTTATTCAAAGACTTCACTTTCAAAAATAAATCTTGTTTCATTTAAAGAGTTCATTTCAATTTTTTTACATTACATACCCTTATTAATATAATAATGTGTAGTTCATAATCAACCATTTCTAAGAAAGTAAGAATATAAGTGAAAAATATGATATCAAATTACTTATTTTTAAGATTGTAACATCTCATAATAAATTGTATATTTTTCAAAGTAGACTCTTTAAATGTATGTGAATGATGGAGTAATATATTACCGTTAGTAGTGTAGCAAGTTGGGTTAGTGCAGTTAACCGAGCATATTAGTCAGCTGTAAGAAGATTTATATTCATGAATCATGAAGGCTCCGTAAGCATATATAAGCAGGGACAGCTAAGAACGTCTCCTTAGCTTTTGTTCTCTTTGTGACTAAAGTTGAGAATTTTTTGGTTTTGGAAAGGAATTTTTGGACGGAATTTTTTTTTGGAGAATTGTGTAGGAGAAAGATAAAAATTGTAATGATTATGTTATTTTTTAAATTTATGTGAGTGAAGATTTATAGTGAATTTTAAATTTTGAATTATGAATTAGGTAGAAAACGAAGTTGTTTCTTTGTGTAAAATTTTAAAGGAAAAAGTGATGATTTTCTTAGAATCCAATGGAAAATAACAGAGCTTAAATATCCATCATTTTTCTCACTTACCGCTGTAGTAGCATAAGAACATTTGGTAACATATTTTACTCTTATTTATTACTTTCTACGTCTCAAAAAAAAATTATGTTTCAAAAATATGCAATTTATTATGTTGAAAAATCTTTAACAAATTAGTTGGCGGTTGTAGTTGTTAGAAAATTCAATTAGCTATTTATAATTTTAACATAGCTCGAAAGAGATAAATATAATTGTCAGAAAATTCGATAAGGTATTTGCAATTTTACCAAAATTTAAAGGAGGTAAATATAATTGTTAAAAAACTCAAGTGAATATATGTAATTTCATCAAAACTCAAGAGAAGTAAATATAATTTGCTCTTATGCATTCAAATGTATAATACCTTAAATAGTTAATTTATCACCATTTGTTTTACTTATATTTTTATTTTTTAAGTATGAGTTAATTATTAATTATGCATAATTATATCAAAATGAATATTAAAACTAGAACAAATAGAAACAAAACTATTTTAGTAGATAAAAATAAGTTTTAAAACATGACTAATCAAGAAATAGTTAATTATAAATAAGGATAACAATAAATTGAGTTCCACTTCCAGGCACATCTTCATTTGTTTAGGGCCCCGAAGGATATGAGCAAGCGTTCGCTGGACTCGGTCATATATTCAGAAAATTCAAAGCTTTCAAGTGTGAAATCCATCTGTCCTAAGGAATAAATATCATGACTGGACCACGAATTTCGTAACACTTTCTGTGTTTTATAAAATGCAGTGAGGGTCCTCCTCTATTTATTTAAAGTTAAATTCAATATTTTACAAATTATTGGTGAACTTTAAAAAATTAATTAGATAGTTACATAGGTGTTAGTTTTACTCTTAAGAAAGGACTGGGAAAAGAAGAAAAAAAAAATTCTGCGTAAGTTCGTTTTGTAAAAAATTTCACTTGTAACAATAAAAATGTGCCTCAAAACTTGACGTACTCGGAATGATGAGACTCGCATTTTTAGTACTCCCTCCGTCTCATTCAAAGAGTCATGTTTATAATACTGAAAATAGTATTACAAATAGGACTCTTTGAAGACGGAGGGAGTATGTACTAATGTTCCAAATATGCAATTTCACTTATGGATAATAGTTTCATATATTGTTAACCATTCGCTGTCTCTAGTAATTAGATAAAATATTAAATAATAATACTAATTTCAACTAAATAGCATATATTTATTAGTCAATAATGTAATACTAATAATTAGTTTATAAATATGTAAAAAATAAATTTATGTCACATGAATTATGAAAGTTTTGATAATTAGTCATTAAAAAAATTAAGGCAACTCATCTGAAATTTTGATAGACATTATTTTGTGAGAGGATGGGAAATTTTCGTGTGAATTTCTAAAACTGTTCTTTTTATTATTTATTTTTAATTAAATTCAGACAGAGTCATATCCTCATTAAAATTTTCATCATGTTCGAATGCCAATGTACCCATAAAGTTTTGGAGAAAATTTTCCATTAGACTCGATCAAACATTTTAGGACGTGGGGGAAAGTAGATGTGTCACTTCAAGCAATGCACCTCCACAAAAGCCACCAGAGTCAACACGCAATGATCACCATTACTTGCGGGGGAATTATTATTTTGAGAAATTTGTTTTTCCCGATTTTTGCTAATTCGATACCCCTGTACATACGGGAAAAATATTAGCTGGTTAAGAATTACCACATCATCCGTTGATGTGGTAGTTGTTATTCGATTAAAATATTGTCATGCGTGTAATTTTTTACAACTAAGCAGCTACGTGACTCCTTAACACAATCACTACTACAAAATGGACTTTCTACGGCTGTGCTTTAACGGCGGAAAGACCAAAACCGCCATTAAAAAGAAAGTATGGACTTTCTACGGCAGTTCTATATAAAACCGCCGTAGAAAGGGACTTTCTACGGCGGTTTTTGATTTTTGAAAACTACCGTAGAAAGTTCCCTACTTTCTACGGCGGTTTTAAAAAACTGCCGTAGAAAGTCCCTTTCCAAACAGTTGTATTTCTAACCGCCGTATAATTAATAAATATGATGAATTTTACTATAAAAATTGATAAATAGTAAAATACATATTTATTATTAAATTTAAAAAAATTTGGGGGTTAATTTACAAAAAAAGAAAAACTAGAAATTAATAGGAATAGAGGAACGGGCGAGAATTCACAATTACGGGCTTTCTACGGCGGATTTATTAAAACCGCTGTAGAAATGGACTTTCTACGGCGGTTGTAATTAAAACCGCCATAGAAACTTGATTTTGTTTGAATTTTAAGGGTTTCCCTTTGTTTCCATCTCCAGCTAGCCACGGCTTCCCCCTGTTTCCATCTCCAGCAAACCGAAGCGTTCTCTCGTTGCCGACGCCCATCCTCTCTCCGTCGGTTTTTTCTCTTGTCTTCCCCCGAAGCCGTTCTTCCGGCCGCGTTGATAACAAGATCCGCAATCACCCAACTCCGAAGATGGTTTCTTAATCGGCCATCACCCACCACTTGGAGTTAACCCCCCATCATAATTTCACCACAATCGGTCCTTGTTGTGGGCTTCAAATCATAAAAAAGGTAATATTGGATAGTTTCAACTTTATTTAAGCTTTACAAATTTTATTGTTACTTGATTATTGTGATTGGCCTAGGGTTTATTATTAGTGTTAAATTCAGGTTTGGTGAGATGATGAATGATTAAATTCGGGTTTGATTAGTGTTATATCGGTGATTATTGTATTGTTCTTACTGTTAATGATTAAATTAATTAGAATTTGATGGATGCACGCAAAAATTTTGTGAAGTTTGGTGGGTGTTCGGTTTATTAGCATATAAAGTTTTTGATATATATATTTTGAATAAAGTTGAAATATATATATATATATATATATCAAAACCTTTCTAAGGCTGTTCTTGCTATTTTTGATATATATTTTTTGAATGTAGAGAAAAAAATGAAATATTACATTTTTTTTACAAATTTGGTACTTTCTACGGCGGTTATCTTCAAAACCGCCGTAGAAAGTCCGAACTTTCTATGGCAGTTCACAACTGCCGTAGAAAATCCGTAAACTTTCTACGGCTGCCGGATAGATGGCGGTTCAAAAATGCCGAAAACCGCCGTTAAAAGCCCTAAAAAACCGCCATTAAAAGTCATTTTTGTAGTAGTGAATTTTCAAGCTCCCCCAAATCTTCCTACTTCTTCCTTTCAACCGCCGCCCCTTCCTTTCCCCTAACCAACCGTGAGACTCAGAAAGCCACCGCCACCCCTCCCCTCACTCCAGCGTCACCACCACAAACCCTCCTCCCCCTCCCCTCCAACCCAGTACTACACCACCACAAACCCATCGCCACCCCTTCCTCTCTCACCCAACGTCAACCCCCCCCCCCCCCCCAACCCCAAACTCATTGGCACCCCCTCTTCTTAACCCAGTACCGCACCACAACAAACTCATTGCCGCCCCCCTCCTTATCATATTCGTTATACAAACTTTTGTTAGTCTAAAAAGAGAAGAAGTGTGGCGAGGCGATGGCATAGAACGACCATAAATTGTGTTGATTCTCCACGTGATAAGACCACTCTCTAATTGAATTGTTCCCTAAAGTTGAATTGAAAAGAACACTATTTTGGGACCATTCCCTAATTGAATTGGTTGAACTGTAAAGAACACTAGTGTTGTATTTAAAAAATATGAAAAGTTTGAGGGGAGAAGGGGCAGCTTGGGTATGTGGTGATGATGTGTTGGATATTTGCTGAAATAATAACAATGACTAACAACTACAAGAACAATGAATGAATTCTTCAAACTAAAAACTAGTATATTACAAAAGTAGTACAAAAGGAAATGCTGTTTCAAATCGTGCTAGTCACTTTCCTTTAGGCTTTATTAGTCCCATATGGTATGCAAGAGATTCAGGACTAATATCCTATGAGATAAGATGAAGTATTTTGTAATAAGTCTACACTGACTTATACAAAATCAAGAAGAGAGAAAAGAGCAAGAAAACATTGTAAAATGAGAGTGATTTCATTCTGTGTAAATCACGTCCAAAAGAGTCTATTTATAGACCTCCAAATGGTACCATTCAATAGCCACAACTCTTACGAATAAATATGAAAAAATGATACTCAATTTGGATAAGAATTGATCTCATAATCATACTTTTCGTGAAGATGTGCAACTGTTCAAGAATGAAGAAAATGTGCTGGAGTTTAATAGACACTGCGGGGAACTCGTGCGACTCGCATGGCCATTGCAAGCAGTAAGTTTGCTATGTGCAAGCTTGCTTGTAGCGACTGGACATCATGCGACATATCGTGTGACTTGCACGAGCTGTCGCACGACAGTTCATCAGCAATTGCCAAAATGGCATTTGTTCCAGTTTTGTTCTTGGTTTACCATCCGATCTTGTGCGCGACTCGCACACCAAATCGTACCACCCAACTTCTTCATTTTCCTTAGTAAATTATTGAAAAATTTCCAATAATCCCCCGCCATTTTCCATGATTTGGAAAACTGTCCGCCTCTCAAAGTCAAGAACTTTTCCTGATAACTTATGCATTAGTTATAGTGCCTTTCATTGAACCAAAGCGTTAGTGAAAACATCTTGCAAACCTATTGAACTAATTTGGTAGACAAGCTTTGAACCAACAGTCCATTGATAAGCCTTAATGTAATCACACACAAGTTCACTTTTCTACTACATGTTATGAACAACACATAACACCTATGTGCCTCAATCCCGTCATGAATGCTTCCAAGATTTAATAAAAAATATTTTATGAGTATTCATTATACATTCATATAGGCAACTCTCAAAATGTCCCCGCCATATGAAAATTTCCAGCATTTAATTGATTTCTCATATTTGGCATTGTTTTGGACTTGTTAAGTGAAAAACAACATCTCTAACCAATCAAGAGGGGAGGGGTGAATTGGATTGGACTTTAAAAACTTTTCTTTCTATAGGTAAAATAGTTTTTAAGACTTGAACAAGAAATAAAATCTTTTGAAACTTTAAGCAAGAGCAATAAGGAAAGAAATCAGATTTTATGTGGTTCAACTTACCTTCCTTAAGGTAAGGCTACATCCACCATCCAAACAACATGTTTGGTTTCCATTAAAAACTCTAGATTTTTCAAAGGTGAATCCAAAACCTTTACAAACAAAATTCTAAGGAATTACACTCTAGCTTCCTCAAACTACAAGTAATCCTTAAGAAACAAACACTTGCTTGACTCTTTTCAATTTCCCTGAAAAGATCAAGACTTGACCACTTTTACAAGACAAGAAAAATGCCAGTAGTCTAGGTAACTATTACACTTAAAAGATGACTTGAAAGATTTGATTACTTTGCTTTGACAATCAGAAATGTTGAGATGAAAAGAGCTACTTTAAAAGTCTTCAAGAGCTTGTATTTATAGCTGGGAGTTGATTTTGGATTCGCTCTCTTTTTCCAGTTGAGAAAAGGGACAAACTCGTAGCTGTCTCTGTTTTCAGCTTTTCTGGTTCAAGCTTGGGTTCGACGATGAGACTTGACTTTGAGGTTTTCACAAATTTTGAATCCTTGGCTTCAATGGCTACTTGAGTTGGTGTGACTTGCAATTAATTCGTTTTGGCACTTTCTTTGTTTTTACTTGGTTCGACGTCGATGGCCTGTCGATCTCGGGTTCGACACTTTGGATTTTTCCAACCCGAGAGCTTGACTGCTATTAGCTGCTTGTCGATCTTGTTGAGGTTGACACTTTCTAGCTGAGCTTCGATGTCGAGGGCCTGTTTACTCTTGGTGTCGACACTTCAATCATTTTATGTAATTTTCGACCCGAGAGCTCAAAGGGTGTTGAGTGCCCGTCGTTGCTGGGGTTCGTTGATTTTTGGATTTGGTCTCGATGTCGACCACCTGTCGATGCTTGGACTCGAGGCTTCCTGGGTTGAGCTTCGAACTTGAGAGCCTGTCGGGACTCGGCTTCGAACCTGTTGAAATCTGCACTTTAACTCAAGTAAACTTGTTAAATACTTTTCTCATATTTGTTTGATCATCATTCAAAACACTAGGGATTAAGACCATAGGTCTAACATTAAGAACTCCAAGTTCAACCTGTATTCACTGGCAAGTTATAACACTAAAATTTTAGAGTAACCATTTAGACAATATATTTTTCGCTAAATTGAATTTAGAACTAGTATTTTAACTAGCAATGAATTGAGGGTTCCATTGTAAATGGTCTAGGACATGTTTCTTGATAGAAGATAATCTTTCCTATCGCCTTTAACCCATTCTTTGGTTTGCCTAATTGGCTTAACCAAACTCTCTCATTGAGTGTTAAAAATCACTATTCCAATGGTTATTTAATCTCATAGATAAGATTCCACCATTTAGTGACTTAAGATGGACTTTTAATCCATTTCCATTGATGTTTTGTACACCAATCTAGATAGTTTCTATAAAAAGAATCATCTTCTTAATATGATCAAACAAGCAATTGAATTGCATTCATTTATTCCATCAAAACTCACTTTAATGAATATGTCACAACTAGTTCAAGTTCTGCCAAATTTGTATGTACATTTACAAATTAACATGAAACTTTTAAGACTTCAATACATGCATTATGAATTTTAATTATGAAAATAACTATCAATTCATTTATAGCATATAAGGCAAAGCATGAACATGTTATTTCTTTGTCACTTAACACACATGCTTCACATAATTTCATACAATAATATTTTATTTCATATGAAATTTCACATAAACTATGAATAATAATTAACAATTCTAGTTCATCAAAGCAAGTAATCATGTTAAGTATGTTATACTACACAATATATATATATATATATATATATAATCCTTAACTTAATTCTATTTAAGAATCAAACATAAGAATAATCAAATATTATGTTTTCAAGTATTTAAACATGCATAAATCAACTTATTTTTCTTAGGAAACCATGCATTTAAACAATCATTATAAATGATCACATCTTTTCCAAAAACATATATTGACATGCACAACTACTTACATAATTTAAACAAATCATGTAATCATAATTTCACAATATGTATGCATGTACACTTAGGTTTTTGCAACTTTAGAGTTTCAAGTTAAACTTGTTAAATTTACGTATAACCAAATTATATAATCATAATTTACTTCATGCAAAACACATTATATTAATTTCCATGTTTCTAGAACATAATTTTATTATTTAAAATTCCATTACAATTGCAACCTTATTTACACAAATTCCCCATTCAAACAGAACACACTTGTCTTTTCAAAGACAAGCCTTGATCAAATCTTGATATTAGAAATCCTGGCCTCAAGTGCTTCTACATGAATGGCCCTAAAGGAATTTTCCTCTCTCTTTTGCTTCTTTAGCAAATGACACTCATATTTATAGTGTCCAACTTCATTGCATCGAAAGCACTTACCTTCATTCTTTTTGCTTTTGCCAGGATAATCATCATCTATGACCATTTACTTGGACTTGTTCTGTTGTCATTTCTCAATGACAATGACTTCGTATTCTTTGCCTTTGTCATTGATATGTAAATTCTCATTTCTTTGAGAATTTTTCTACAACCTTAATTCTTCTTCACAAGAAGAGAATTAGCAAGACTTTCAAATGTGACCCCAGTTTTTTGACTTTTGAGATCTCTTTTGAAGTCATTCCAAGATGAGGGTAATTTATCAATCAAAATACTCACAACTATTGATTCTTTAATAATCATTTCATGTTGTGCAAAATGATTCAACATTTTTTGATTTTAGCAAACTGTTGCATTTTAGGCATACTATCTAAAATATTAAGTTTAGAGAATGTAGATAATAAGAATTTCTTACTGTTGAAATCTTTTTGCAGGTACCTTGCTTTCAATTTGTCCCACACTTCCTTTGCCGCAGGTATGAATAGTGCATGTCAACCAGATTGTCGCCTATTGCATTCAGGATGTGTCCCTTTCACAGTTCATTGTATGTCTCCCATCTTTGTCTTCTGCAAGAATGATCCTGCATCTCTTCATCATCACTATGTGGCTTGGATCTCTTCAGAACATAGGAAATGTTCAAACAAACAAGATAACAGTACATCTTTTTCTTCCAGCGAATAAAATCTCCACCATCGAACTTCTTCAGTTTGACTATTGAAGAATTCAAGTTCTTCATGTTGTGGAGTCACTAATAAAGCCTAAAGATTGTTGGATATTTTCTAAAATAACAACAATGACTAACAACTACAAGAATAATGAATAAATTCTTCAAACTGAAAACTAGTCTATTACAAAAGTAGTACAAAAGAAAATGATGCTTCAAATCATGCTAGACACTTTCTTTTAGACTTTATTAGTCAACTTTAGTGTGCAAGAGATTTAGAACTAATATCCTATGGGATAATATGAAGTATTTTGTAATAAGTCTACACTGACTTATAAAAAACCAAGAACAAGAGAGAAAAGAGCAAGAAAACCTTGTAAAATGAGAGTGATTTCATTCTATTTAAATCACGTCCAAAGGAGTATATTTGTAGACCTCCAAAGGGTACCATTCAATAGCCACAACTCTTACAAAGAGATAAGAAAAATGGTACTCAATTCGAATAAGAATTGATCACGTAATTATACTTTTCGTGAAAAGGTGCAACTGTTCAAGAATGAAGAAAATGTGCTAGAGTTTATTGGACACCTTGCGAGAACTCGTGCGACTCGCATTGCCATTGCACGCAGTAAGTTTGCTACATGTAAGCTTGTGTTGCTATGACTGGACGTCGTGCGACTCGCACAAGCTGCCGCACGACAATTCATTAGCAACTGCCAAAATGGCATTTGCTCCAGTTTTGCTCTTGGTTTATCGTCCAATCTTGTGTGCGACTCGCACACCAAATCCTACCACCCAGCTTCTCCATTTTCCTTAGTAAATTATTGAAGAATTTCCAGCATGATGTTGGGTTGAGGGGAGGGGGCGGTGGTGGGTTGGGGTTGAGGCGTCACGACTGCAACCAATTTGTGGTGGTGGTGATGCTAGGGATGAAGGAAGAATGGTTGTGTGGTGGGTTGAAAAGAGAAGTAGTGGAGATGAAGTGACTGCTGAGTTGTGAAAAAAATACACATGACATTATTTTAGTGGAATTAATAATAATCACCACATTAACAGATGATGTGGTGGTTATTAACCAACCAATATTTTCTTGTACACGCGGGCCCTTATGTTACATTTATTATCTTGGGCTTAGTAGCGGAAAGTATAGCTTGGAAACACATTCCTCATCTTTTTTTACTACTCTCTTTTTCCCTCATTCTTTTCTTTTTACTCCTTGACTTTAGTCTTTTTTCTCTCTTCTCTTATTTTCCTTCCTCTTTCTTCTCAGTAGTTTTACTTCCTTTTCCTTTCTTTTCTTCTTCTATTTAATGTGAGCACTTCGAAGAAGAACTCGCAGATGCAGAAGAATTGCCAAGGAAAGCCGAACAATGCTGATCACTCTTGCTTCGTCAAGAACTCAAAAAATACCTTAATTAATTTAAGTGAGATTGCTCTACTTCATTCTTAAACTAACCAGATTTTAAAGAGTTTGAATAAACAGAAATTTAGGTGAAACAATAACCTAAACTCTTCTAAGATTCAGAACCTATGAAATAATTAAGCAATTGAAATTACACAAGTTCAATAATCAAAATAAGGAGAATTATAAAGCAAATGATAAACCTAACAATGCACGTCAATATTTGAAAATTCTCCCCGAGTGAAGAATCGGCTGCCCCTATTTATAGGAGTAGGGAAAACCAAAAATACAAGGAAAAGAAATAGAAAAGGAAACAAACTAGAATTGGAATCCTGGAATTCCATACAGAACCTGAACTCAAAAGGAGTAAGTGATTTTCAGTTATCACCAATTGTGTGATCCAAAAACACTTAAAGAAATTAAAGAAAAGGCAACTTAAATTCGGTATCCAAATTAATAGGAAAATCCGAACTCAAGGAGGAAAAGAAAACAAGAAACAATCCAAATAGGAAACTAATAAGTTAAGTCAAGTTGTAATAGTTTATGGAAACTTGACTCAACTCAAATTACAAATAGAAAGGGAAAAGGAAACATGCGATCAAAATCCTTCTCGGGACTAAACAGCCCTGCGAGAATCGCAGGTGGGCTTTTGCAAGCGCGGGTTCCCCCTTTGCGTGCGGGTCTTTCTTCTGGTTTCCGGTGATGCACCTTGCGATAGGCCCTATGGAAATCGCAGCTCGCTTTTAAGTTGGTTTAGTCCATTAGTGAAGCTTGTGTGCTGAGTGGATTGGCCAACTTGTTGATGGTGCATGAGTTGGTGAAGTGTAGTAAATCCCTTAAAGTCCACAGACTTTAAGAGACATTTAACTTTTGATTTGGGCTAGGCTTCGGATCTCTTTCATCTTTGAGTTTAGTAATCACTAAGGAGCTTGCCCTTCGAATAGGTACTCTGCAAAATATGGGTTCCTGTTGCTTGGACCCAACACCCCCCCCCCCCCCCCGGAGTAGGGTAGCCAATGATGACCTCATCAATCCCTCCAGCACTGGGAATGATTTGTCCTCGAATCCCTGTGACGATCAGACCTAGGAACTGGAAACAAAAGTGGATTAGATAAATACAGTTCAAACAATAGTCTACTTTGCCGCGCCAAGTGGTCAAATCCGAAGAATCCCTTCGTGGAGAAATCTGAATATCCGATGAAGTCCAGTTGGCTGGAAAATAAGCAAAATCACTATAAGTCTTAGTGTCTTCATGGCGGTTGGTGAATCCCGCGATCTTAATAGACTTGTTGGGCTTACGGGCCAGAGTTTTGTATTAACTCAATGCCCTTTCCTTTCTTCTAGGCGCCCCCACTTCTCGAATGCAATCAGCATCTGGATACATTCACTGGTCACTTCGGCTGGGGGCATGGGTTTAAGAGTGAAGGACTTAGTACCCTCTTTGACGGTGTAAGTGTTAGCAATATTGTCGTGCATAGCTTGTAGAACGTATAACCATGGTCGGCCTAACAAAATGTGGCAGGCTTGCATCGGCAGCACCTCATATAAAGCCTCTGAATTAAATCTCCTGATCTCAAACTTAACATTGGCTTGTTTCACAACCCAGATTCCTTCCGAGTTGTCTAACCAATGTAGCCCATAGTTTGGATGATCGACTTTCTGCAAGTTCAGCTTTTCAACAAGGAACGTGCTAACAACGTTCGTGCAGCTACCGAAGTCAATAATCAGAATAACTACCTTCCCATTAACTTTAACTTTAGAGTGGAAAATAGTTGTTCGTTGAGAGTCATCTTTGCCGAAATGTAGAGCAAGGTACCTGGCGATGTGGATATCTCCTTAGCATGGGAAAACTCGATATAGGTGACCTCCTCATTGGTCGCAAGCTCTTGTTCTTCCTCAAGAGTGATTCTGGGAATAATAAGACTCCTATCATCCTCTTCACTAATGTAACCCCTGTCTGCCATCATCAAGACCTTCCGAAAGTTAGGGCACTGACCTATCATATGCCTTTTCCCTGAACATTTATAACAAGTGATATCCTGGCAGGCATGCGGGGAGTGGATGACGATGGACTAGGCATGATGACCTTTCGTTCCGCGCTAGCTGGGGCAGGAGTCTTGGAACTCGAACTTGGCCTCCAACTAGGACGCTTGTAAGGAATAGTTGCTAACACCGATCTCGTAGACTTGTGATAAGTCTCCATAACTCGAGCTCTGTGTAGCATGTCACAAGGCTGGAACAATTTTACATCTCAACCCCCAATGCGATCTCACGAAGGAGACCACTTAGAAAATGGGCCATACTTGCTTCCTCATCTTCATACACATTGGCCTGAAGCTTAGCCTTTTCAAGTTCCAGGTGGTAATTGTCCACTGATTTCCTACCTTAGTTGTAGAGATATAGTTTCTTGTACAGTTATCGAAAGAAGTGTGCAGGAACAAAGCGTTTTCTCATCAGGCTCATGAACTCATACCAACTTAATGCCGGAGCATGAGCTCACTAGGGCCGCGGGCTTGGCGCTACTGGTCCAACTCCTTATCCCACCAGATGGTGGCATAGTCGGTGAAATTAGAAATGATGAGCTTCACCTTTTTGTCATCAAAAATCTCATGGAGCTCGAACAACTCTCCAATTGGATCTCCTAGTCTAAGTACTCATCTGGATCTGAACTACCGATGAACTTTGGTATTTTGGATTTGAAATTGCTTAGAGTGTCATTTGCCTGTGGGTTGCCAAGATAGTCGAGGAGGCATGGATTGGGGCTCGCACCTTGTCCTACTTCTAACACTTCAACCTTCCCATTTAAGATAGTGAATTGGGCCTCTATCCGCACGGCGAGGGCCGCGAGGGCCTGCTGGAGATCGGACTTAGCTTCGTCAAACATGGTTAAAGGGCCGATTTCTTTTGAAAATTACCTGCAATAGAAAAGTTTAAAACCTAGGTGATAATAACTATTAGACTTATGGTCTCAATCTTAGTTTTGATGATAACAATACAAATATATGATTTTAGTTAATGCTTTGCACTTGAAGTTATTTGTAGAAACAATATAGAAAATGTGCAGCAAAACTTAGCTCAAAGCCAGTCTTGAAGCTACTGAAAAGAAGCCAAAGTCTAAGAAAAAGGAAGAGAATTTCAAAAGAAGACCAGCACAAAAAACGGGGAAGAAAACGGAGCTATAACAAAGAATTGGCAAGCAAAATAAGAATGCCCAGAAAGTGTCTAACCCAACCTTCGAACTCGAACCTTGCCAAGAAAGTGGCGAGCGCGAACGTCCACAAGCACTCGACAGTAGTCAAGCTCTCGGGTTTGATGAAAGTTTTTTGGACTTTATGAGCTTTAATGGAAAATAGTTAGAAGTTTAACTTTAGGTTGACTTTTAGACTTTTGCATGCTTGGAAAATTGAAATTGGTTTAATGTGCTAATAATGATATTTGAAATATGTTAAGACCAATTTCGATGTTAAAAGACTCAAGAAAAGATGAGTTAAGCAAAACAGAGAAAATTTGAAATTTGCCTTTGTTAATGAGTCTTTGAGTGATATAATCCTGGATTGCCATATTTTAAGGTTAAAATGATGCATTAGGATCTATTTCACTTTTGGTAGCAAGAATTAAGCATGTTTGCATTACATGAAAATAGTTGACCAAGTGGTTGGCTTACGAAATATACATGCTATAGCTTATTTGATATTTTAAGCATGAATTAATTGATGATTTGAAGTTTCTTGCATGAGAAAACTGAGGCTAAATGCTAGAAAACTGCAACTTTCAAATATGGTATGCTTTGTATGCTTAAAATTGAAAAAGCTTGACCAAGTAGTTGACTTTGAGAATATGCATGTTTTGGATAGTCTGAATCTTTATGCATGAACTACTTGAGTAATTTAAGTTGCTTGGATGATAAATTTTTTGATAGAAACTTGAAAATAGCAACTTTCAATTTTCATAGCTTAAGCTTGAAAATAGTTGACCGATAAGTTAACTTTGCACATATGCATGAACTGAATTGTTTTGTTCATTTGATATGTTGCATATGTTGATTAAAACTTGTTCATGTGCTTAATTGCGAATTACATGATAAAATTGGCAAGTTTTAAGAAAATAGGCATTGCTTTAGTAAAAGCCTGACTTTTAGTTAACTTTCAAGAATGTGCATGAAAAGTAAATACTTGAATTCTTGAAATGCTTTAAATGCCTAATGGAATTTGCTTGCATGAAGAAATGAAGTTTTTAAATTTAAGAAAAGAAAATTTCATGAAAAGTTTGCAAGTTTGTCCAATGAGTTGTCTTTGACATGATGCATCTTAATTTGTGTTAGATGCATGCATATTTGTCATTAGGGTTATTTGAAGTTGCTTGCTTATTTTCAATTGGTTTTCAACATGAGTTTATGCCATATTTCAAAATTCTTGAAAACTCATGCGTTTAAGAAGGGTCATTCTTTAGTGAGAATGAACTCCTTTTATTGTCATAAGCTTAACTTGCTCTTTGATTGCTTGAAGCCTGTATGCTTCTTACATTATTGGTTAAGCTTTTTGAAATGTGTATGCTAGAATTTAGGGGGAGAAAAATTAGAACTAGCATAGACATAAGTCTTAAGATTAGCATAGAATCCCATAGGCTTAAGATTACAATGGACTTTTAGAATGCATTTACTACAATGAGCTTTTAGAGTGCACTTACTAAGGGGGAGAAAATGCTAAAAGTGCTAAATGTGGCTTGGGGTAATTGTGTTTAATCGATAAAAGTGGCTTGGGTTAAAAATGTGCTTACTTGTTAAAAATGGCTTGGCTCATAAAAAGAACACTCCATTGTATGCTTAAAGGATAAAATGATGACAAAAGGGGGAGAAGATGTGATTTATGCTTTACTTTGTCATCTTACATGTTTGGAGTTTCTTAAGATAGAGAAATACGTGCTTATAATGCTTTACTTTATATTTCTCTATAAAATCACATATTTGTTTTGTCATCATCAAAAAGGGGGAGATTGTTAGACTTATGGTCTCAATCTTAGTTTTGATGATAAGAATAAAAATATATGATTTTAGTTAATGCTTTGCACTTGAAGTTATTTGTAGAAAAAATATAGAAAACGTGCAGAAAAACATAGCTCAAAGCCAGTCTTGAAGCTACTAAAAAGAAGCCAAAGTCCAATAAAAAGGAAGAGAATTCCAAAAGAAGACTAACGCAAAAAACGGCGAAGAAAACGGAGCTATAACTAAGAAATGGCAAGCAAAATAAGAATGATCAGAAAGTGTCAACCTGACCTTCGAACTCGAACCTTGCCAAGAACGTGGCAAGCGTGAACGTCGATAAGCACTCGACAGCAGTCAAGCTCTCGGGTTAAAATTAATTGAAGAAATGAAGTCGACCATCGACAGGGTCTCGACACCCTTTGAGGCTACTGGCCGAAAAGAGAAGCAAAATTGTGAAGTCTTGAGCCCAACCTCGACACCATCTCAACCTTGAAGCTAGCTGCCCAGAAATGTTTGAGTCCGAGCCTCGGCACCCTATCGACTTCGAAGCTATTGAAGAACAACTATGAGAAATGGAAAGAAGAGAAGAAGAGAAAAAGCCAAAAAGGAGAACATCAGTTTTAACCGATGTTAGAGAGGTTATAACCGATCTTAGTGCTGAGCACCAAAATTGAAGAATTCAAAATAGCTGTTTTAACAGATCTTACATAGGTTATAACGGATCTTTTGTCAGGAAAGCCATTTCTGAAACTAGCCGTTAAAAGAGCCTTTGGGAGCCATTTGGACACTCTTATAAATAACCCAAAGCTGCAAAATGATGACTAATCATCCCCCAACATCTCCTACACTTCATAAACACTTTTAAGCTTCATTTCAAAGATTTGGATGTCAAATTAGCTTGTATATGTAGGATTGGAAAGAGGCCTTTGTGCCCATTTTTATGTCGTGTTGTAAACTCCATTGTGGAGCTGTTTTATCATTGTAAACACACTTAAAAAGTCCTAACTCAAGAGATTGAGTGTAGGCAATTTGTATTAGGGAAAGTCCAAATCTTGAGTAAGGAGTTAGGCGAGGAGAAAAGGGGAGCAAGAAGAGAAGGAGAGACCCAACTCAAGAGGTTGACTTAGGGCAATTGTAAACATCCCAATTTGAGTAAGTTAGGCAGTGGGATTAAAGTCATATCCAAGAGTTTGGATTAGAGAAAGGGTAGAAGTCCTAGTTTAGAGCTAAATTAGGCAAAAGGGAGAAAGTCTTGATCAAGAGGTTGATGTAGCAAAAGTCCTTGGGTAAGGCAAGAGGAGTCTTGAGTAAGACCTAAATTCCTTAATGAAGGAGAGGGGCAAAAGATCTGATTGCTAGCCTTAGGCAAAGGAGTCTTAATCTAGAGCTAGATTAAGCAATAGGAAAGTCTTGAGATTAAGAGTTTAATCTTAAGCAATTGTAAGGAATTGAAACACTTCTTTAAGTGTTTCTTAGAGATTAGAGAAACCAAGTTGTAGAACTTGGACAAGTGGACTAGGATTCAAGAAGAATCCGAACCACTATAAATTTGGTGTGTTCTAGCTTTCATTGTTTATTTGCTTTCATACTTTGCAAATCACTTATCACACACCTCACATTGTAAAACTGTTTTTACACTTATCTTTGAAAAAGGTTTTTCAAAGATTGCTGTTCTTTGTAGAAGAAAATTTTTTAAATGGTCTAGAACCTAATTCACCCCTTTCCCCTCTTAGGTTGCTATTGATAATTGGGATTTCAATAACCTCACCCCTTGTCCCCAAGTGTATCAATTAAAGCTACACACTCCCAGTGTTTTACTCCAATTGGCTTTTACTTGTAATCCTACACTCTTCCTTTTACCACTCAATATGCTTTGTAATAGAACTTTCAAAAATTGAATCAAGTAAAAACAAGTAGATTAAGAACACAAGTAGCAAACTTAGGTCAAAAAAACACAAATAATTATCGAAATAGGGGCTGAACCTATTCCGGTTTTGAAGTGTAGAAAAAGATACTTTAAGCAATTAATCCAGATAAGAAGTGCATAAGGAGGAGATTTGGAGATGAGACTTCAATCTCAACAAGTTAATGGAATGCACACGAATACAAAATCTGAACTAATATTATGATTATCATTCAAGGTAGCACAAAAAGAATTTCTAGGCTAGGCAAATTTGCAGGGCAATTTAGATGAATAAAAGCAAGAACACATAGCAGAGTTGAAACAAATCAGGAAAACTACCCGATATGTGATTACCCACCTAATAGGTAATCAGAAACCAATCCCCACTACAGTAATTACTTCACAGAAGGATAGCACAGATAGTGTAGTTTCGGCCGAAAACAGTCCCTTGACTGAGGAGAGATTAAGTTCGGCCTGGGGGAAAAATAGTAATTTCACACAGCCTCATTTCTGGAAAACCCAAAACTTATTGTAGTCAAAAATAGAAAAATTCGAGTTCAATATATTTTCAAGAACAAGAAAATTCCCAATTAGAAAAATCACATGGGTTAAGCTTGTTTTACTGTGGGCAGTAGGGGTTCGAAATGGATCGTAGCCCTACCAACGTTGCAAAGCCAACCAAACTTAGTGAAAATTCTGTATTTGAAAAATTAACTAAACAAAGATTGTCTGCTGGGGGCAAATTAGGAGGGCGAAAAATCGTAGTCCCTAATAACCGTTCCAATTACAATCCTAGGTTCAGTAATCATCCAATAAGCGACAACTGAAGGCTACAAAAATAGCAAGGTACGCCTAGTGACACAAAAGTTCTATCACAAGCGCTAGGGTTTTCCAGAAACCCTAGTCCGTGAAAACTCGTCCCTTTTAGCGGCACAAATTTAAGTCGCGTAAAGTTGGACTAATCCAAAAACAGTGCCAAACAAATTTAGCATAATTTGTGACATAACATGAGTGTCACTATCACAATCAACACAAGAAAGAAATCGCAAAATAGCAACAATAATGAAAAACCGAAAACAAAAAATTTGATTTCCGATTTTACTCATTTTTTTCTTTCAAATTGCGATTCCTTTTTCTTTACCGATTTCTTTTGCTAACAAAATTTTCCCAGCAAGAAATTTATTATTGGTTTTAGCTTTAAGATACCAAAATTGAATTCAAGCCAAAATTGAAAACATGTAATCAAACAAATTGCAAGAAGATGCCGTCAAATCTCAAATTTTTCAAGGAAACATCACATGCGATTTTCATACAAGAAAATGAAAGAGAAAGAAAAAAACATTTATGAGCTTAACCGTGTTATTACTGTCTCCCTCCTACCAACACGTTCACATTAGCTCTGATACCAAATTTGATGTAAGCACTTCAAATGAGAACTCGTAGATGTGGAAGAATTGCTAAGGAAAGCCAAACAGTGCTAATCACCCTTGCTTCTTCAAGAATTCGAAAAATCCCTCAATTAAGTTAACTGAGATTACTCTACTTTATTCTTAAACTAACCAGATTTTAAAAAGTTTGAATAAACAGAAATTTAGGTGATGCAATAACCTAAACTCTTCTAAGATTCGGAGCCTGTGAAATAATCAAGCAATTGAAATTACACAAGTTCAATAATCAAAATAAGGAGAATTCTAAAGCAAAGTATAAACCTAACAATGCACTTTAATATTCAAAAATTCTCCCTGAGTGAAGAATCTGCTGCCCCAATTTATAAGAGTAGGGAAACCAGAAAATACAAGGAAAAGAAATAGAAAAGGAAACAAACTAGAATCGGAATCCAACAAGAGTTGGAATTCCATACAAAACCCGAACTCAAAAGGAGTAAGAATTTGAGTAAGTGATTTTCGATTATCACCAATTGTGTGATCCAAAAAACACTTAAAGAAATTAAAGAAAAGGCAACTTAAATTTGGTATCCAAATTAATAGGAAAATCCGAACTCAAGGAGGAAAAGAAAACAAGAAACAATCCAAATAGGAAACTAATAAGTTAAGTCAAGTTGTAATAGTTTATGGCTTGACTCAACTCAAATTACAAATAGAAAAGGAAAAGGAAACATGCGATCCAAATCCTTCTCGGAACCAAACAGCCCTGCGAGAATCGTAGGTGGGCCTTCACAAGAACGGGCTTGCCCTTTGCGCGGGGTTCCTTCTTCCGGCTTCTTGCGATGGGCCTTGCGATAGGCCCTATGGAAATTGCAGCTCGCCTTTGAGTTGGTTTAGGCTAATTAGTGAAGCTTGTGTACTGAATGGATTGGCCAACTTGTTGATGGCGCATGAGTTGGTGAAGTGTAGTAAATCCCTTTAAGTCCACAGACTTTAAGAGACATCTCGCTATTGATTTGGGCTAGGCTTCGGATAACTTTCATCTTCGAGTTTAGTAATCACTACGGAGCTTGCCCTTCGAATAGGTACTCTACGAAATGTGGGTTCCTGTTGCTTGGCCCCCCTCTGGAGTAAGGAAGCCAATGATGACCTCATCACTATTTCTTTCTCCTTTTCTGCTATTTCTTGTTATTGTCGGGAGCATATAGTTGTTTTAAATTAATTAATGTTGTATGAAATTGTATACGATACTGTATTGTTTGTTATTGGGACTGTATTGTTTGTTGTTGAGAGACTCTATTATTTTTGTTTGATTGTTAGAAACTGTGTATGTTTTTTTTTTTCTTCTTAATTAGGCTTCTTGATCCCTTTTATGTTGTTTCTTGTTGTTGTTGTTGGGAGCATATTGTTGTTTTAAATCTGTGAAGATTGTATGGAATTTAATACGAGACTGTATTGTTCTTTATTGGGAGAATATATTGTTTATCATGGAAGACTGTATTATTTTTGATTGATTGTTGGAAAGCTGTGAGTTGTAGATTGGTGATGGTGTGGACACAAGAATTTGGGGAAGATAGAACTACAACATAAAAGTGGAGTTAGAAATTGGGGAAGATGAGTCTGGAACATATAATTGTATTTATAGAGTTTGGAGAGTATGGGTCTGCAACATAGAAGTGGAGTTATGAAGTTAGGAAATATGGGTCTACAACATACAAGTGGAGTTACGAAATTTTGAAAAGATAAGTCTGCAACATAAAAGTGGAATTATAATGTAGATTGGGAAAGATGGGTATGTAACATAGGTGAGTTATGGAGATTGGGAGAAATGAGTATGCAACATAGAAGTGAAGTTATGAAGTTTGGAGAATATGGGTCTGCAACATAGAAGTGAATTTATAGAGTTTGGGGAAAATGGGTGTTTCTCCTTTTCTGCTGTTTACTGTTGTTGTTGTTGGGAGTATATTGTTCTTTTAAATCCATGAAGGTTGTATAAAGTTGAATACGGTATTGTATTATTTGTTGTTGGAAGACTGTATCGTTTGTTGTTGGGAGACTGTAATTTTGTTGTGGAAAACTGCATTGTTTTAGATAGTTTAAAGGCATAGTTGAAATTTCGTACTGAGCTGGCGTGGAATTCCACTCACACGTGTCTGTCCCGAACATAATCAAACCATTTAGTAGCTCCCTATTATTTTTGTTTGTTTATTATTATTTTTTTTATATAGTAAAAAAAAAAAGAAAAGAAAATTCATATTCCCTGATTCATATATGAATCGCCATAGGTGTGTCCAATCATTCATTTTTCATTTTTTAATTTTTGAGACTATGTTTGGAATGTAACTTAAATAAGAGATTTTTTGAAAAAAGAAAATTGTTTTGGAAAAGAATTATTTTTTGGAAAATTATGTAGGAAATAGAGGGAAAAAAAATGTAATTAATTTTGGAGGGAAATTTCAATTTTAAAATTTGAATTTGGTAAAAAGTGTGAGTGGTTGGTTATAAAGGAAGTTTTTTTCTAAAAATGAAAAAACAAAACAGAGGCTAAAGTTCCTGATTTTATTCGTACTTTTGAACTTTTACACTCGATTTTTTTAAATCAGTGGGTGCACTGCACATTTTTTGTGACTAGCAACCCCAGAAATGCAGCCTTGGGTTGATTGTTGTACTGTCAGCAGCTTCACCTCGCATATTGTGAGACACAAGAAATAAAATGATTGATTCAAAATATTAAAAAAAAACTTTTGAATTATTATTATTATTATTATTGTATTTTCATAGTTTTTTTAAAAAATTATTAAACTATATTCTTAAAATTTATTTTTCAAAATAAAATTTTATTTTTTAACTTAAACATAGTACTTTTGATAATTAAACTTAGATTAAGACTATATATCGTTACAAGAATCATTTAATCATTAAATAATAAATGAAGTCACCCTTATCGTGGTGGCATGAGTACTATTTTCCTTAAACTCAAAAAAAAAAAATTTCTTTTTGACACACACACACATATATATATATATATATTGCATTTTGAATTTTTTTTAATTAAAAAAATTGAATTTATACTTGTGAAGTGTGATCAGGCAAAATGTGTGAGACTTCTATGCTCTATTTAGCAATTCTTGATATTTTTATATGATTTGAATTGGATCTGCAGTGATGAACGACTGTTTTACCTCTGGTTGGCTTTTGGAGAGTACTTTTTTTCCTTTTTCTGAAAAGCTTTTGGAGATGACTGGGAATAAAAAAAAGAAAAAAAAAAGCAAAAGAGAGAAAGAAAGAAGAAAAAGAGGAAACAATGTGGATTTCCAGCTAAGTGAAGGAAACCGCGCTTGTGCGACTATAGCTCTCAAGTGATCAGGAGGTTTCGGTTCAAATTTTGAAAATCAAGAAAACGCAACAACATGAAATTGGGGCGTTTTCATAATAAACTTAGAAATTGAATAAACAATGCCAACATCGTAACGGTGACTTCTTGTCGCTGCAGCAAAATAAAGAATTTAAAAGTTAGAATTTTGGCAAATATAAGTCACCGCTGTAGCGATTACTTTTAACACTGTAGCGACGGCTAATTTTTGAACTTAGAACCTATTATTGATTATCAAGAAGTGCTATAAGGTTCCACCACTACAGAGGTTTCTTTTTATGTATAAACCAATATTTAGGACATGCCCATGGCTTGCTCTAGTCTGCTACTAGAGTGCCCTTACAACAAAATCAATTGTCACCAATTTGTATAAGACTAGTAACAATCAAAGAACAACTTACTGCCATAGCCCATGCCTTAGAGAAATTGATGAAATTGAAAGAGAGAATAAATCTTTGAAATAATATTTATTTCTCTAAATTCTCTACTATAGCCCTTTGCTCGGAGAGATTTATATGTATATGTATGAATGAAAACTACAAAAAGCATGAAATAGAGCTTTTACTGCGATTCCAGGTCCAGGTCCGCGATATGATAACATTTAAGTCAACTTGTTCTAACTGTTACAATGTCATATTTGTATCACAGGTAATTACTACCTACTAAACAACAGGCTTCTTCTTACAACTTGTGAACTTCAGATGTTCCAGATGGTGAGATAAAATGTCAAACATATGAATCAATAAATCTGGCACAAGCCTGGAGAGTGTCCAGAGCTTGGGATGCAATTGAATTCAAGCGTACAAAACGGTCTTCAGAATGTGAAATTGTACCTCGAATATTGTTATTCAATGGTCATACTGGATGGGTAGAATAGATAGTGGAGTAGAGGAGCAACCACTCCAACACTTAAACTATTTCCGAGCAATGCATAACTGCAGCATAAAGAGAATTTGTTTAGTTCAGAAAGTTAATAGTTTTCATGTCAAAATAATAAGAGCATTATCACACTTCATTCGCATAATTCTAGTATAGTTCAACCAAATGTAAAAACATCCAGAACAAAAAAGAGACGAGATTTGGTCAGACAGCCGTTTGAGGAAAAACCTTGGAAGAAAATGCAAATATTGCAAATAATCTCCAGAGAAGACTACTCATTATAATCCAACTAATACCTTTTCAGCATTAACAGCCATTAATTAGCAATATCTTTAAGTCAGTTCTTAACAAAATCTGTAATCAAACCACTGCTGAAACTATGATTGCCAGAAAGTGGCAGCTTAAATAGGGAAAAAAGGAGCTTCATGCCCTGGGTTTATTTTTTAAATAGGGCCATGTCATTCAGCCCAGAGAAATGGAATTAGGATATATTTCACCAGTGTCAATAACATATGAATTTCTTTTCTGCAGTAATCCTTTTGCTTCTCACATTCACATTTGTATTCGGCTGCAAGGTGGCTAGTAGGGGACCAGAGATATAATTCTAGGTGTCCGCTAAACAATATAATAAAAGCCAAAAGTGAACATCTAGATGATAAACAGAAAAGATGAACTGAAAATTTAATCCAAGTTATTGTACTAAACATTACCAGATTGTTGACAGTACATAATGCTAGTTCATGACAATGCTTGACTAGTAGAAAACATACCGTTGCCGAAGGCTGATATGCAGCGGAAACTGAAACTCTCCAGGAAAAGAATGCAAATTTGCAACCTGAAGATGTACAAAGCAGTCATAATCTGATACTGAAAAGTTTATCAAAAGAAATGTGTTGGGGTTTCGAAGGGGGCCTCGCATTTTTTCCCTCTCCTTGGGGAGGGGTTGTCGATGTTTAAGAATTGGCAGAACAGTTATAAAAGTAATTCACAACAACGTGATAAGCATGAGACAACCTCTCGAGGGGTAAAGTATCTAAGACGAAGTTCCTCCATAGTTGCTGTCTTATTTGCAATTGATTCCTGCAAATTGCACAAATGGCAGAACAAAATTTTCATCAGGTGCTGCGTACATCAGACCTTAATGGCCAAGACCTTTTCTGGACCCCGCACATGTGGGAGCTTCTATTCTTGGTGTTGCCTATTTTTTGACAAATAGTACAGGGTTTCCTCAATAACTAACAACTGACCCATTTTAATCAAGTCACGATTCATATATACTCTCCATATGCACAACATTCTAATCAAGTGCATCCAAGTGTTGGTTCATGGTGCAGAGAAGAGGAAGAAATCCTTAAAGACATAACAGAAAATTGACAATGACAAGATATAAAGGTGGCTAAGGGCATGATAGGATCAACCCTTTGCTTCATGAGGTCATCTCTTTGTGCATCATCAAATCACAAGACTCTAGTAAGTGTTTATCTGTTCTCACAAAGGTTTCTTCTGATCACAAGTGGCCTTTCCTTTTAAATCTTGGACCTTCTTATCAGTACTCAACAAAAGATTTTCTGTCCTCCAACTGATCAAATATTAATTTGTCAGGAAGACCCAGATTAATGTCTTAAGATTATACTGTTAATTATTCTTCCACTTGCACAGGCATTCTTGATTGAAAAATAACAAACCAAGTTCCCTGTACCCTAATGTCCAAATCTACATACAACATAGGAAGAAAAAAGCACTAATCATTTTCTCATATATCATTTAGGAGCAATATCCTAGGAAACATATGCAGGTACTGCACAAGACAGCATTATGATGACTACATTCTTTTAAAACTGTTCTGAGACAAGGGGGAAAAAAACAGTAATGACAGCACATGGTTAGCGTACCAAAATTTTCATTTAGGCAGTTATAATTAGTTCCATAGATAAAACAACAAAGAACCCCTTCCCCAGCCAAAAATCATGGAAAAACAGAGAAAATAAAAAGGAACCAAGTAATTATGAATAACAGAAATAAATCCACACCTGGACAGTTGCCAAAAGGGAACCTGTGCCCTTTACAAAGCGATAGTAGCTTTTCGTAAAACAACAACAGCGCTTTGAATCAGGGAACACAATATCTACACTCTATTAAGGAGAACTACAAAAATTGGCAATTAAGAAGCCAAACTGGTAAAAGTAAAAAAAGTAATTATTAGTAAAGTGGATACCCATGGCACTTCCCCATCTCTCTACCAAGCTTAATGGGACCAGGTACTGATTCAAGGAGCTGAAACTGCTTCTTTCATCAATTTGCTCACTTAGTTTAGAAATATTAGCAAGCAAAGAATAGGATTCTGAATCAACCTTTCATCTGGATCATTAAACTCAAGAAAATTGTTGATAGGCTGACAAAGTTGAATTAACTCATTGAAACATCCACGCAGTTGATCATTTCCATTGCTTTTTGTATCCTCATGTCCTTGCAAAGGGCCAGGGCACCAAAGAAGTTGCTTGTTGAAATTTGGATGTCTGAAAGACAAAGGTTTCCTCTTGGCCTGCAGCATGCAACAGCAAATGAAACTTCACTCAAAGACTACAAAATCAAGCAACAATTGCAAGCAAAATGCAGAACCTTGAAGGCAATGACACCTTGTTTTGAGAGGGACAATTATATGATTTAAAATACAGTCAACAGTTGTGCTAAACAAAAGCAGAACGTGATACCTCTTTGAGCGAATGCACATCATCTGACCCATGCCATTCTGAGAAAATAAGCAAGAACAAATTCTAAACTGATTCCTTCCTCCCCCACCCCCCTTCTATCCCTCCCCTCCCCCGTCAACAAGTAAAACAGGGATCTCTTGAGCTGGTCAATTATGTTTCTATGAATTAACATCTAGGTGTAAACCCCCACCCCCATTACCAAAAGATACAGCATCCTGTCTGTATCAGGAAAGAAATCAGCAAGAGATCAAATTCCATTAAGCAAATAATGCACAAATAGAAAGAGATTTTTTTCTTAAAAAAAAATATGTTTTTTATCTACAATTTCATATTTTAAAGAACATCAGGTGTTAGAGGATTCCGTAATATTGTCATCAAAAAGTTTGTCATTTGAAGGCTCTGTTTGACAGTTGGAAAGCACAGCATAGAACAAGTAAGCTATAACCAAACATCCTCAACTGATTGGTGTCATAAATGTGAAGTCACCCCTACTATTTTCTTATCCCTTCCAATTCGAGAAAATCAAGCAATAATCCTTTTTTCTTCTTCTTCTTTTTCTGTCTCCGATTCAAAGTTGTTAATTTCCCATGCCCAAGCAGATAGAACTGTGTCTCAAAAATCTCCAGAATCTAGTTATCATGAAATCAACTACCATATCTATTGAATAAGTATTCTTTATGTTACGAGATAATATAATAATCTTTTATCACAATCACATGGGCCAGATGATGTACCAACTTCATTTCATGGCCATCCATGCATGAAGATATCAATGGATTTCAGAAACCCCAATTACATTATAAGAGGAAGCAGGGAGAGAGAGAGAGAGACCAAACAGAAATATCGAGGCCGAGAATACGGTATGCCAAACTGCAATGGGCTTAAAATGAATTCTTGCAGGACAAAGTTGTTTTCTTCCAACATATCAACCATTCTTTTATGGGTGTCAGAAGTCTGCAGAATTAAGCATTATAAGCGATTGTATATCAAAAATTTTGAAGGAAAAATGACTTCACATTTTATATCATCAAGCGCACCTCAAATCCAACAACATTCTCGACAAATAGCATAAGAGGAGGCTGCCATGTTTGGGGTATCAATTCCAAAATTCTCAAAAATGAGGATGCACGAGCATCACTGGAACCCTTCTGATGTCCTAAACCAAAATTAAATTCTCAAATTGATCTAGAGGTTCTCAAAATACAATCAATCATGCAAATCAAAATTACCACCAGCAAAATTATCACCTTGTCGAGTATATGGTTGACAAGGTGGAGATAGAAGCCATGCATCAGCCTTATAACTGTCAAGATCAGTTGCACTCAAGGACTGAATGGTCCCCTAAACAATCAAACAAATATAATTTATAGTTATCATAAAGGATGATTCCAACAAAAACCAGTAACCAAACGAAGCATCCATAACAAGTTAATTGAAACTACTGAAGCTAGGCGTGCAACCAAACATCAAAAAACCCCTCCAACATAAACACGTTCAATCTGTTCCGTTATTAACATTCATCCATTTCAAGTAAAATCACTCATCTTTTCTTTCTTAACCCTTTCCTTTACTTATATTATAGAGACTACGAACTTCAAAATATTCCTCTTAACGCATTTCTATTCACACCCATTCTAAGAGCTCCTAAATCCCAAAATCGCAATTCACTATTAAATAGAAACCTGAAAAATCAAAACTTACCCATCAATTTGCTTCCGTTTTTACTTATTGCGTTATCCGAAACACTAGTTTAGCTTCATAAAATTAGAAAAAGGAATAAGTATACAGTACTTGATACGGCCGGTGACCAAAATTGTGCTCATAAACATCATTTGCGACGTCGTTTATATCGAATGCTTCCACAACTGTTGCATTTAGTTCTGCCTTCATAAGAGAATATCTCTGCGGAAACAGAATAACAAAAAATGTAAGTTCTTGTATAGCATAAACGAAGAGACAAAAGCACACAGTCACTCAGTGTGAGAAGAAGGAGAAAATAGATCATATTGCATTACCATGCCGCCAATTCCACTGTAGAATTCCAGTACCCGCCAGGGCTTTTCTTCTGTCCTTGCGCTTAAACACTCCGACGCCATGGCTTCTCTTCCCAAAATACCGTGGTTTGTTGATTTTGGTTTTGTACAAAAGGAAAATAGTGCGACGTCGTTCGTGAGGTTGGTTTTATATTTTGGTCCTTTTCTATACCCGGTCCCTCGTTACACTTTTGATCCCCTTCTATGTCTCGTTATACTTGTGGTCCCTCTTCTTTAGTGTGTTGGCACGTTTAGTCCTAATGACAGGCAGTAAAAGATTTTACCGATCATTTGGAGTCAAAATGCAATATTAAAATTTACAAAATCACCCCTTAATTGACCGGTAAAACCTTCTACCATTGGGTGATAAGGACTAAAAATGTCAACGCATGAAAGAAGATGAACCACAAGTGCAACGACATATAAAAGAGGGACCAAAAGTGTCGCGAGGGTATAGAAGAGGAACCAAAAATGCGATTTTTTCTTTGGACAAACTTTTATAAAAATCAATCAATTGGTCCCTTAAGTTGAGATATTGTATCCATTTGGTCCCTTCATTTGAAATTATATATTTTGGTCCCTTGACTTCACGAACTTTTTCAAAATGATATCAAACACAAATTCTTAATTATTTTTTACTAACACGTGAGTTATTTCAAATTAAATTAAAAGGTGAACAATGTGATTTAACTTTATATTTTCATTTGTTGCCCCAATTACTAAATGCTAATATCATTTGTTAGTTAAAAATAGTACAAATATCGTGAGAATTTGGATTTGGGACAATTTAAAATAATTTTTAAAGATAAGATATCAAAATAAAAATAATTTAAATTAAAGAACCAAGTGTATACAACATTCCAATTTAACGGACCAATTATCTTTGACCAAAACTTTTCTAAATAGTGATAGAATGTATGTATGGCATTTGACTGAAAGTTGTGGTTTCAATGCTTGGAAAATTTCCTTTAGGTGAACTACATTTACCTAACCGTGGTTTAGTCAAATTATAAATAGGCTTAACCACTATTTATCAATTTGTCAGACCGGATCCGGAGACTGACCCGGTGAGGCTAAGGGGTCACTCGACCCAGGTCAACCCGAATAATGTCATTAATATAATAAATATACTTTAAATTTATCAATTTTAATATTTAAAATTTTTTTATAATAGTTATATATTTTTCTCAAAAGTTACAACTAAGTTAAACATCAAAATTAGTTACTATAAATAAAAGTTAAAGAAAGAATTCGATAAATATATAAAAAATAATATATTAGTTTACTTTTAAATATTAAATTGTAGTACTGTATTTTTATTTAAAAATAAAATAAAATTTGATATTATAATAAATATGGAACGTGTTTTAAATTAATACCTTGAAAAAAAAAAAAAACAAACTTTACTTAGCATAAGACATTTGTCATCTACTTGACTTTCGGTCAATGGTTAATTAGCTATGTTACAGCAAGGCAAAGAAAACTCATGCTTTGAAGCTTGCAGAAAGGTGAAAAAAAGGAAGACGAAAAAAAAAAATCTTTGTCCCACATAGGAAGAATAGTTAAAAGTAATGTAATTTTAATCCTATAAATAGGCAAGAGTGTCATGGATTAAAATTGGTTTATAAGTCTAAATTAATGGGCTAATTGGAAGCCAAGCCCACATAAAAATTTTAAAAAAACAAGTTAAAATTTTTTTCAAAAAAATAAATAAAACCGGGGTTGACCGGTTTGCCCAGGTAAACCCGGGTTTGACCAGTCAAACCTCGGTTTTATTCAAATCCGGGTTTGGGTGTTAGTTCGGACCGAACAGGCTACATAGTCGCGGTCGAACTGGGTCACCCTGTCGGTCCGGTCCGGGCTTAATAACACTGCTATTTATGCTTTGAATTATTGACTTTTGACTATTTGCCCCCCTTAACTATTTCTTCCCCTCTTAACTGTCAAACTATTAAAATCCCTAATATATAAAAATAACCCTCTGGAGTGCTGACATTACGCTCTTGAGTTTAAGTTAAAAATTTCAGACTAGGTGAAAGTTTCTCCGATACACAATCGTCACTACACTTTCCTCACTCCAAGCCGCTGCCGTTTCTCCAGAGTCGAGCCGCAAACTCCATTATCACCCACACTGCATTTTTCCCGCTCCAATCATGGTTCTGACAAAGAACCCACTGCAGCTGCCTTTTCTCCAGAGCTGAGCATTTTTCCCAGGGAAAACATTATCGTCTGCCGCTCTGCTCCCAGCCGACCGTTTCTCCCAGCCCTCCACTATCTCCAACTTTGCTCATCTGATTTTGTACTGGTACGTATGACTAATTGCTTATGGTTATAATTGTGAGACCCCATAATTTTTAAACACTAGAATTCACCTCCATAATAATTAGGGGTATTTTACAAGTATTTACTAAGATGTAGAATTTCTTCAAAAAGAATTTATTTTGATTTTAAATTTTATTTATGTGAATTAATTTGATAACTTTGATTTTTAATTTCATGATATATGACTTGTTTAGGAATTATATGATTTAGGAATTTATGGAATTTTCAGAAATAAGAATTAGAAATTGAGAAAATTAGAAAATAAATAAAAAGGGTAAAAATTTAATTGGATCGGTTTTACCTAGTTGAGAAGTGGGTAAACCGATTAGAAAAGCAAGAAAATATCTAACCGTCTCCGAGTGATTTTACCCGTTAGGAAACGGGTAAAACCGATTGGGAGAAGATAAGATTTGAGTCCTATCGGTTTCAACCGATTTACAATCGGGTAAAACCGATTGGAAGGGATAGAATTTGGGATGAAGCGGTTTTAACCAATTCACCAATCGGCAATACCGATTGGAAAAATAATAAAAAATTCTCACCGCCTAATGAATCGGTTTTAACCTATTTACTATCGGGTAAAACCGATTCCAATCGTTACTACCGATCAGGCAATCGGGTAAAACTGATTTCTTTCTAGAAATAAGAAACTAAAATTTTTGGACGTATTCCAAACCTTTGCCTATAAATAGAGCCTTCCCAGCTCTCTAAACCTGTGAAAACGCTGCCAAAAATTAGACCAAACAAGAGAGAAAAGGAAAGGGAAAGGGAAGGAAAGAAGGAGAAGGAGAAGAAAGGGAGAAAGAAGAAGGAGAAGGCTAGGAAATCAAGGCTTGGGGAGCTGGAAGTTGATTCCACAAGCGTGGATTCAATGTTATGAAGGATTCAGAACATAAAGGTAATGAATTCAACACATTTTTTACGTTTAGATTTGGAAGAAATAATTCAAAAATGAAGAAATGGTTATTTTTAGTTTTCTTGATAATTAGATGAATTTTGGATTCTTGAAGTGTTGTTTAGGTGTTATAGAATGATAAGAGTATTTTAGGAAGGTTGTATAAATGATTTGTAGCAAAAAGAACCAAAGCAAAACAAGATTGTAGCAAAAATTTTCGAAAACCCGAAGCAAAAACTGAAGAACATGATTTCTGGGAACGACCGATCTAATGTCGGGTAAAACAGATCTGCGAATTCTTGAAATAGGTTTGATCGGTTTTTTCCGATCTCAGAGTGGGTAAAACCAATCCGACTGCTGAAAAATGGATTTTTGAATAATTTTATTTTCTTTACTTATTTCTTATGATTTCTTCTATTATAATTTTGGGAAGAAATATTTTGTGATTTTTGCAAAGTATAAACTTGTATTTTCTGTAAATTAATAATTACTATATTTTTTATCTATTTAAAATGTTATTTTTACAATAAGTTGGAATTAGAGTTTAAGGGTTACAAAGCTCATTTTTAAGGAAATAGGTAAATTAATGTTATGGCATGCAACTTATATTTTCTTTAAAGTTATAATTAATAATATATATGTTTTTATTAAATTAGTTATTTTCTAGTTAGATATAAATAATTTCTAAGTAGTTATTATGCTATACGTCTTTTTAACGGAAAATGAAAAAATTATTTTTACGCCCTTATTTAGTTAATTACAGAAATACGTCAGAAGTTAAAGAATATTAGAATCCCATTAGTTAGAAATAGTTAATGAATTACCAGAATCTGAAATATATGCAGGTCAGATAATTCGATCGTGAGCGAGTGCCTATAGACTGAGGTGAGTTACCTCACTGAAAAAGGAAGAACCGTTTTAATATGTAATAATTGAATGTCGGATTGCATCATGCATATGCCCTGTGTTAGGAGTTCATCCTTATATGATATGAGATGTAGCATGTTGAACTGTTCTATGCACTTGATTATATTATATCTGTGAATGCCCAGGTGTGCCTACTTCACACACTGGATTATCTGTATATCTGTTGTATTGTATTCTGAGTCTGGTTGAGTCGTGAATTCACAATGTGCGGAATGATTCGCTAGCCAGCTTGGGCTTGGTCGTTGGGTCATTCTCGTTGGTTAGTAGTCTTGAGCTGCTTTTTATACCTAAGCCATTATCTTATATAGGCGTTGTTGACGATGCTATTACTCCGATTCTAGAGTTGATTAAAAAGTTGTTTATAGTTCATTTTGAATTGTGTCAACTTTCTTTTATACTGTATCCTTCTTTATGTGTTTTACATTTGCATCATGACTGCTCTTTGTTAGGATTACCTAAACATACATGCACAGGTAATTATGTAACTCGGTAAATATTTACGAAAATGGTGTGGTCTTACTGAGCATGGGCTCATTCCTTTTTCCTTTTTTTGTTTTCTGTTTTCAATGAAATTGTTATAAATAGGATGAACGTGGTGGTTACGCTCAACATCGGTATTAGGACGGCCTGAACCATTATAATAGCTGGCAAGGGAATAGAAGTTGGATAGTCTCCCTCTGTAATCGACCCTACTTAAGGGTAATACTTGTAAGAATTTCGATTATAATAATAGTTTAAAATTTTAGATATTTTTATGTTCTATTATGCATCTGAGACCTGGTGCGAACCAGGCAAGCATCTGGTTAGCCAACCCCTTGTATGCGGGGTGATGAGAAACAGTTGTGGTATCAGAGTATTAAGACTTGGACACCTAGGAACTTGTAGGTGGAACAAGGACGTAGCTATGAGATAGCTTAGAATAAAAGCTTTGTAAGCATATGTGGGTTATGGGATCAACTATGTTTTGTTCAGACTTAGAGTGACCTTAATAGATAGAGTTGAATTCTCGAAAATCTTCCTGAATCGCTTGACTTGAATTGAAAAGAAATAAGTATAATGTTATTCCTGATTGATTCGTGGTTGGAAATTATGGTTTATTCACTTGGGAATGGCCAGCCTAAAGTTGAATTGCTGAAATTTCTTTCATGCAATTTAAATCGGTGTAACAGTAAAGTCGTCTTGTGTTTTTGAATAGTTCTTTGCAAACCATTATTATTTGCTTCTTGAATAAAAGCATGTAATGCTTTATATATTTGTTTATTTCCCCATTTAATATTTATAACAAAACACTTTTTCAAAATTAAAATAAATACTCAACGTATTAAACTATAGGAAAGGGACTAATTAATTAAAAACTAATTTTATTGACCCGTTGCAGAGATAGGCAATGGAGGACGAGAGAAATGACATTGACATTGGCCAAGGACAAGCCGAGCAAATAGAGGATGAGCAAGAGCAGGCTGAGCACAGACTGCAACATTTTGCGGGCCAGGAGACAGTTATGCTAGGTCATGTAGCCGATGCTATAACCCATTTTGAAATGCAAGGAAGAGATTCCACTCGCAGAAAGATTCCAGAAGTTTCGACCACCCAAGTTTACTGGGAAGACTGTGACACCCCAAATCCACTGCCCCGCATAGAAGGGGTTAGCTTCACCGAATACTGTCTGGTTCGCACCAGGATTCAGAACTGGCAGAACATGATAATAAATTTTTTTTCCATTTATTATAATAAAGTAAAACTTACATAGTCCTATAGTACATGAGTTATCAGAGTATGAGCCCATCTAAACCATTCCGCCTTCTAGCCGTATCAAGAATTTGCAAACTCCGGGTGATCGTAGTGAGCATAACCATCTCCGTACCAAGGATCTATAATACAATTTTGAAAACAGAAAGCAAGAAAACAGGAAAATGAAATGAGCCCTTACCCAGTGAGAATCCACCGTTTTCGCAAACATTTACCGAGTTGTAAATATGACCCATGCATACAATTCAGGTATAACCTGACATATAGCAATCATGACTCATGCAGGATTCATAAACACATATAATGAGAATGAAGGGCGGTCATTTAAAGTTCTATGTGAACTTTAAACGAACTAGCCAGTTCATCTCGAGAATAAGGGCAATCGCTAGCGTGTACATGTACGCTCAACTATGGCCAACTTATCTCGGCTTACATAAAGAGAATGAGGGGCATTCGTCATCGTGCACATATATGAGGAACGAAGGCCAGGTCACCTCGGCATAATCATAATCATATACTTATCGACAGCCACTCCCAAACGTATGCATGCATATATGGGCCCTTGTGGTCGGGACTAATTTCAAAATCAGGAACGCAAATGATCCAGACGACCAAGTCCTACGCTAGCTCGTGGGATCAGATCGTATCAACATAATGGATCCGACACAACTTATGCTCAAATAATAGATTCAGTGTCCAAAGAAAGTACAACTGAAGCACAACACATACATATGCGTTCCAGTCGGTAAGTAAACACAACTGGCAGTTTAAAACAAAAAACATTTCAAACATTTTTTGCAAATATTTCAAAACAAACAAGATTCAGTGCAGTTCAATTATTAATTGCATTAAAACAATATTCATTTTCAGTGATAAACTCACCTCGGTCAGAAAAATCTAAGCTCACGTACTAGCTATCTAGCCGATCTGCAATTATCTTAGGTTTCGGCAATTCAGTACTATTTCTAACTAATAGAATTTTAATTTCTAACTTATTCCAGAATTTTAACTAAGAAGGGCATAATGGTAATTTTACCTATTTTTAAAACATATGTTTCTAGAAATTAAGGTCATGTATGGCAACAACATTCAAAAGGTTTTTGGGTGGGTACTACAGCAAAAGTTTGTTTGGGATCAATTCTAAATTTTGGTATCTTAAAATGCATTTTAAAATGCATTTGAAAAGCTTGTTTGGCATTTTGAAAGTTGTTTTCAAAACAGCCCCCAAATTTTAGCTTTTTCTCCCTTCCTCATTTCCACGGCAGAACACCCCCTCCCTCCTTTTATTTTTCTCTTTCTTTCCTTTCTCCCTGCACTACTTCTTCTTCCCTTCCTCATTTCCATGACCGACTACTCCCTCCTTTCTCTCTTTTTTTTTTTTTTCCTTTCTTTTCTCTCTTTATTTCCTTTCTCCCTGCACTCATCCGAACCTAGATCTATTTTCCTCTCTTTTCTCTTCTTCTTTTTTATTTCTTTTTCTTTCTTTCCTTAGTCTCACCCATGACCTCTATTTCCTTCTACCCCTATCTTCTATTTCCGTCAGCAAATGGGTGGTGGTGGTGGTGGTGGTGGTGGTGGTGGTGGTGGTGGATTAGAAATATGAAACGGTGATAGATTTAGAAATGGCGACCGTGATGGATCCAGAAAGGGCCGGCGGTGATGGATCTAGAAATGGGCGGCGGTGATGGTAAATCTGAAGATGGGAGCGGTGGATCTGAAGATAGGAGCGGTGGCTGGGATTTGGTAATGGGTGGTGGAGATCTAAAGGGTAGTGGTGGATTTAGAAATGATTATTTAAAATTAAAAGAAAAAATACAACAATATAATACCAAACAACATTTCAAATCACATTTTAAAACACATCTCAAAATACATCTTAAGATATGATACCAAACAATATTTTAAAATATCTTTTAAAACACATTTCAAAATACCTTTCAAAATATCTTTCAAAACACCTTTCAAAATGTGATACCATACGGGGCCTAAGTATTCTAAAAATTATCTATCCAAAAAATAACTATAAAGCATAATAGTTATAACTTTAAAGGAAATTGATGAGGTCATCCAAAGTCAACACTCGACTTCCTAGAAGGGTACAAGTCAACAAGTGGTAAAGAAGGTTCAGAGTCGACATATGGGTTCTCACAAATCCACTGGAAAGAACTTTGATCCAAAGAAGGAGAAATGGGTCGTTAAAAATGGAGTCAAGAAGAGAATTCATCTTTGATATAATTTGGTGTAAGGTTAATACCCCATATTTTTTAATTCTACTCATTGAACTGTAGTCAGTCTTGCATGATTTCGACCTATTAGTTTATAGAATTGCATGTTAATTAGGTTTATAATCTCGCTTAGTTAAATTAGCTTTTGGCTTTAATTTGTTGCTTGGTTTATAGTTTAATAAAAACAACCTGATTGTTCTATTAATGCAAGTACTGATTGGGGTTTCAAGAGATTATACTGTATTCTTTTAATTGGAGTTTTGGTTACTTTCCGTACACTGCAATTCTCAATAGAGAATCCGCATCAATTTGGTATCAGAGCCAAGCTAGGCTATGGAGTCAAGGTGCTATCTTTTCTTCTTTACGGCTCTTTAGTTTTTTTTCAAAATTCTTGAATCTTATTGTCATAGTTAAAGATTGCTTCTTGTTTGGTTTATGAAATTTAGATATTATAACATTGTGCAAATTGAAACCTTACTTGGTGATTTGGTTCTTGTGTTACATTAACTTTAAATTTCCTTGTGTTTATTGTGTAAAAGGGTTGTCGAAAAATTGCTAGATAAAATTTTCAAAAATCCTAGGGTTGTTTAATATTATTGTTTTCGATTTATTCAAAGTTCCTACTTGATAATATTGTAAAGATTAGACCTTGAGTTTATAAAAGGTCTAAATCTAGAGTTATTGGAATTTTCTCTTTGAAAAAGTGTGTGACGGGTAGACTACGGTATCAGTTTTGGAGGCTATCAAGGGGAGGGTTGTGTAAAATTTTGAGAATTTTTGGAGCCATACATAGCCTGTTATCCGCCGTCTGAGCTTTCACGAGTAAATTACTGTCGAAATTGTGAATCTGAAAATTTTTTGGAATCTAAGTTGAGATTTGGGTACATTAGAGTAGAAAAAAGTTTGTGTTCAAATTTTGTAGTATTCTGAGCTCGTTTGGGCAGTTTTTCAGCACGCCGTGATTTTTGGGTTACGCCGTGAAACAGAATTTTCTTCGTGTACTTTGCATGCAAGTAGATATTCTTATGTCAATTACCGTGGAGATTATTATTCTAAAGTTTGGTTACCTTTGGATCTTAATTTTACGTAAAATTTTGAAACCGAAGTCTCCTGGCTTTTCGGTATTTTTCTTAAATTCTGCTGATCTGAAGCCTGATTGAACTACTGATTGAAAAGTCATGGTTTCTTTCATGGAAATGATGGGAACAAGTGAAACATTGACTGCGCTCTATGCCTTGGTGAAACAATTACTAGGGCGTATTGAAAGTTTGGAAGCCGAGGGACGTCGAACCAACCAACATGGTCGGTATAGGGACAGACAGACTCAAGTCCAAGAAATCAAGGATGGAGGTCCGAGAAAAGTTAAGCGAATAGGTACTACTAAGTGTTTTAGTTGTCAAGACAGAGGGCATATTGCTTCCCAATGTCCTAAACCAGTAGTACGCAAGAAGGGAGATTGTGGGGTTCACGAACTAAATGTTACTATGACACCGCCGCCATTAACGAAGAGCAAGTATGAAGGAGCTAAGGATGAAGATGTTGCTCCTATAAAGATGCTATCAGTGTAGAATGCAGATGGTACAAGCGTACCGCAAGCTGAGTTCAAGGCAGCTGTCTCGCGCTATTTCCAACAAGCGGTTACACCCAAAAAAGAGCTTAGACCAATTTTTGAATATGGTACAAGAAAGTCTAGAGAGGAAATTAATGCAAAATTCTTGCAAGACCTCCAACGGATGGTACCACCATTAAAATTCACAACTATTTGGCCTAAGGCGAGCTCTGATAAACCTCTTAGTATAAAAGATAATCTTTGCACGAAGGAGGAGAAAGTGGAATCTAAGGATGTAAAAGTTGATACTAGTCATACTAGTAAACTACCAGTTAAAATTGTTTTGCAGGAAGTTCGACAGGAAGACATGAAGCCAAAGAACAAGCCGCTTTGTCCAAAGGGCCACAGGACTGAATCTGGTAAGAAATCAGATTCGAGGTCGAATCTTTTCGAAGGGAGAGAGGATGGTGAAGGAATGAAAACTCGATCTCTTATGTCAATGCAAGTATCGGATTCGAGGACGAATCCTTTCGAAGTGAGAGGGATTGATGAGGTTATCTAAAGTTAACACTCGACTTCCCAGAAGGGTACAAGTCAACAAGGGGTAAAGAAGGTTTAGAGTCGACATATGGGTTCTCACAAATCCACTAGAAAGAACTTTGATCCAAAAAAGGAGAAATGGGTCGTTAAAAATGGAGTCAAGAAGAGAATTCATACATGATATAATTTGGTGTAAGGTTAATATCCTATATTTTTGAATTCTGCTCATTGAACTGTAGTCAATCTCATGATTTCTACCTATTAGTTTCTAGAATTGCATGTTAATTAGGTTTATAATCTTGCCTAATTAAATTAGCTTTCACTTCAATTCGTTGTTTGGTTTATAGTTTAAAAATAACCTAATTGTTCTATTAATGCAAGTAGTGATTGGGGTTTCAACGCATTATACTGTATTCTTCTAATTGGAGTTTTGTTTATTTTTCGCACACTGCAATTCTCAATAGATAATCCGCATCAGAAATATAAGTACTTTGTCGAAAAACTGAAATTAAAGGACCTTTAAATATTATTTCTATTTTATTTTGTAAATAGTTCAAAAATAGACGTATCTCATAAAAATTAATACTTAAGAGAATACAGGTATAAAATTCGTAAAATACTCGTTTAATAAATATTTATAGAAGGATTTATAACGAAATAACTAAAAGAGATCAAAATTGCAGAAAAATAATTTTTCCCTATTTTAGATCGGTTTTACCCAAGGGTAAATTGGTCAAAACCGATCCAAAATTTCCAAAAAATGTTGGATCAGTTTTTCCTGATTTTCAATTGGTTAAACCCGGTCCAATATTTGCAAAAGAGTCCCTGATAAACTTTAAATCTCAAAAATGGCAAAAACTAAATTTCAATCGGTTTTACACGCTTTACAAATGGGCAAAACCGATTTATGTGGGGCTTGGATCGGTTTTTCCCGATCCTGGATCGGCTAAAACCGATTCGTGCCCAGATTTTGTGTTCTTCACCCTAACTTCGGGTTTTCCAAAAAAAATGCACCTAGATCCATTTTTCTTCAATTCTTTTTGCCAAAAATCATTTCTACAATACTCCTAGAACATGTTTAACATTTCAAAATATTTTTCTAATGTTCAAAATTCCAAGAATAAATTAAATCCTAAGAAAACTTCAAAAACTCAAAAATTCCAACTTTTGCATTATGAATGCATTTCCTACCCAAGATTCTTACCTCTTTCGATTCCTTATGCTTACTAGATGATTTCTCTCAGATTGGATTGAAGTTTCCACATCCAACTCTTGCGCCTTCTTCTCCTTCCAAGCTTTTCTTCCTAGTTGTAAGTTTAGAGAAAATTTTGCAAAGTTTTGGCATGAAATGGCATAAATGAATGTTTAGGAAGGAAAGGAGGGAGTATTTATAGAGGTTTTTGTCGTGGAGGACAAAAGGCAAGAGGTTAAAAGACCTCTATGCCCGTGACTTGAGTTACAAGTCTTAAATTTTATCTTGTGGCCGAGAATCGGTTTTTCCAGATTGACGAATCGGTAAAACCGATTACAATCAGTTTTCCCCACTCAGAAATCGGTTAAAACCGATTAGTAGGGTGATTGGTAATTTTTTTATTAATTTACCAATCGGTGTTACCGATTGGTTAAAGGGTTAAAACCGATTTAACCAAATTATATCCTTAGGGAATCGATTTTACTCGATTAGGAATCGGTTAAAAACGATTCCGTGAAGTCTTATCCAATGGCCAATCGGTTTTACCCGATTGGAATTGGGTAAAATTGATTGTCCAACCGGTTTTCCCCTTTTTCCAAACGGTTAGAACCATTTTCCTATTTTTCTATTACTTTTAATTTATTGTCTCATTTTCTTATCTTCTAATTCCTATTTCCGAGTGTTCTATAAATCCCTAAATCATTCTAATCTTACCCAAATATCATAACATGTATTTTAGAATCAAAGTTATCAACTACCTCACATAGTTAAAGATTTGAAATTAAAATAAAGAAATTCCTTTTTGAAATAAAAGATCCGAAGACTTTTATAAAATTTTCTTAAAGAAATAATTTTAAGCAAAAATTCTTTTAAAGGAAATTCTTATAAATTATCATAAAATATTTATAAATACCTTAATATATTTTTGAGGGGAGTTTTAAAATATTAAAATTTTACGGGGTTTTACAAAGACGGGTGACGAAGCTGCCGAATATTGGTTAGAAACGATGAAGACTCTCTTTAGGGCTCTTGATTACTCTGAGGAACGTAAGGTTAATTTTGCTATTTTTAAGTAGGCGAGGATGCAAGGGACTGGTGGACTCTTACCCAAACCAAGTGGGATAACGCTCGAACTCCCAAAACCTGGGAAAACTTTACCCTAGCATTCCTAGCTAAGTATATCCCTGATGTGGCCCGAGAAAGAAGGGAGAATGATGTTATAAGTCTACAACAGGGTTCTATGACTGTTGGAGAATATGAAGCAAGATTTACCCGACTTTCAAAGTATGTCCCTGCTCTAGTTACAACGGATGAACAAAGATCTAGGAGGTTCATCCAGGGACTTGGAGTTGAACTAAGGGAAGCTTTGGCTGCTACTCATCAAGGATCATTCCCGGATGATATAGAAAGTGCTCAAAGAGTTGAGCAAGCCAAGAAAGAAACCCATGAGAGCCAGATACGTCAGAAGATTGAATCAAATACAAGGATGAGGCTTGGGGAAGATAATTCAAACCATGAATTCTGTAGTAACAAGACTCAGAAGTTAATGCCTTGACAGAATATTAGGGGGCACGGTCAAGCCTTAAATCCTACCCTAGAAACACACATTCCTAAGTGTCAATTCTGTCATCGATATGGGCATGAAGAGAAACGTTGTTGGCGCAAGCCCAAGAAATACTTTAGGTGCGGTAGTTCGAATCATCAGGTGCATCAATGCCCAAAGCCAGCCCCAGATATATGCTCTTCTAAACCTCTAGCACCGTGATCGTTGAAAGATACATATGGTAGAGAAAATAAGTCATGAATCTTGACCCCATGTTGATTCCCGTAGAGGAATGTGGGAAATAATAGAAATAGACCAGTTGTTTTGCTAGAACTTTTCTAGTCATTGTTGTTATTAAAGATCCTTTTGCTACGCTTGTATAATAAGCTAAAGTTTGGACTTATCCTTATTTTATGTATTTAGATATTAGTTTTAATCTTATTTGTAATATGTGTCATAGAAATGAACTGTTAACTTACGCCTAAGGAGTTAGTATTCTTATTAGTGATGAAGAAATCATTAAAGTGTTTAGCGAATGTAAATCTGAAATTAAAGGAAAGCCCTTATAAGTAGAGTTGATTGTGAGGATATGAAGTTATTCTCTGCAGAGGTTGGTTGTCTAAACCAAAAGCCTAGTTAAGATATTAATCCAAGAAGTTAAAAGTATGCCACCCGAAAGAACTTGAGTTACAGTAAATATAACCTTAAGGGGGAAAGCGTCACTCCTTATTGTTTATATTAAAGTTAGAAAACTTTCTTATAAAAAGAAGTCATAAGATATTTAGTTTGCTTAATCACCTAGTGGAACAAACCCAAGTTAAAACCATTCTAGTAATTAAAGACTTCTTAGAAGTTTTCTTGAAAAGTTGACTTCTTTACCACCAGACCGAGAGGTTAGGTATCTTTAAATTGATATCAGAGGCGACCTCTATATCTAAGTCACCTTACTAAATGGCTACGGCAGAGTTGCCAGAGTTAACAAGAAGATTAACCACTGCTTTTATCCTAACCCTGCCACAAAGAAACGATAACGTTGTAGTTTGTAATAACGCTTCCTTGGAAAGATTATGATGAGTATTAATGTAGGATTAAAATACCGTTGCCTATGTATCGAGGTAATTGAAACCTTATGAGTGAAATTATCTGACCCATGACCATGAGTTGGTGGCTGTAAGACTATTCCTGAGAAATGGAGACCCTACCTTTAAAGAGTGATCTTTGAGATTTTTACTAACCATAAAAATCTCAAGTACTTATTTTCACAGCAGGTTTTGATCTGCGACAAGAGTACTGAATTGAGTTATAAAGAAGACTACAACTCTAGTAGTACCTACCACCCTGGAAAAGTAAATGGGGTAGCCAGTACGCGTAGTAGGAAAGCATATATGTCTAGAATTTGAGTGAGGAAGTTAGACAGGATAACTCAGCATAAAGGCTGGAACACTAGTATATGCATGGACAAGATGATTGTCTTTGACATTAGTATCCAATCAACCTTAACTATAGAGATTAAGGAAACTAATGGAAAGACGCCTTTTGAAAAGAGAAGAGACAAAGCTTCAAAAGGAAGTTACTAAAATATACTTTAGGGAACGATGATTATAGGCTAAAATCTATTCTCTTTATCAAGGAATCGATTTTAAGTTTTGGAAAACTGATTATTAACCATCTTGCCCAGAATATTATTCTTCAAAATTTTAGCATCTAATACTTAGATTTTAACATGACAGCAAGTATGATCAAAACATTTGAACTAATTAAACAGCTTCATATAATTAATTTTAAAAATTTTCTTGCTAAAATTTATCTTTTTTTTTTTAAAGATACATATTGGTTATATGAGTCTTTTAGGGTGAAAAGTTATTCTACAAACATGTTCCTAGTATTTGTAAGTAATTTTGAGTACATCAATTTTAATAATTTAGATTAATAGTCAAGACCAACCTGAAAGCCGGTCTATATCTAGCCTAAAATACAACTCATGAAGAATTTCGAGGACGAAATTTCCTAAGGGGGAAAGGATGTCAGACCCTGTACTTTTTAAACACTAGAATTCACCTCTAGAATAATTAGGGGTATTTTACAAGTATTTACTATGATGTAGAATTTCTTCAAAAAGAATTTCTTTTGATTTCAAATTTTATTTATGTGAATTAATTTGATAACTTTGATTTTTAATTTCATGATATATAACTTGTTTAGGAATTATATGATTTAGGAATTTATGAAATTTTTGAAAATAAGAATTATAACTAAGAAAATAAATAAAAGGGTAAAAATTTATTTGGATCTATTTTACCCAGTTGAGAAGTGGGTAAAACCGATTAGAAAAGCAAGAGAAATATCTAACTGCCTCCGAGCGGTTTTACCCGTTTGGAAACAAGTAAAACCGATTGGGAGAAGATAAGATTTGAGTCCTATCGGTTTTAACCGATTTACAATTGGGTAAAACCGATTGGAATTTGGAATGGATAGAATTTGGGATGAATTGGTTTTAACCAATTCACCAATCAGTAATACCGATTGGAAAAATAATAAAAAATTCTCACTGCCTAATGAATCAGTTTTAACCGATTTCCAATCGGGTAAAACTGATTCTAATCGGTACTAACGATCACACAATCGGGCAAAACCGATTTGTTTCTAGAAATTAAAAACTAAAATTTTTGGACGTATTCCAAACCTCTACCTATAAATAGAGCCTTCCTAGCTCTCTAAACCTACGAAATGCTGCCAAAAGTTAGACTAAACAAGAGAGAAAGGGAAAGGGAAGGAAAGAAAGAAAGAAGGAGAAGGAGAAGAAATGGAAGAAGGAGAAGGAGAAGAAAGGGAGGAAGAAGAAGGAGAAGGCTAGGAAATCAAGGCTTGGGGAGCTAGAAGTTGATTCCACAAGCATGGATTCGGTGTTAGGATTCGGAACGTAAAGGTAACGAATTCAACACACTTTTTACGTTTAGATTTGGAAGAAATAATGCAAAAATGAAGAAATGGTTAAGTTTTTAGTTTTCTTGATAATTAGATGAATTTTGGATTCTTGAAGTGTTGTTTAGGTGTTATGGAATGATAAGAGTATTTTAGGAAGGTTTTATAAATGATTTGTAGCAAAAAGAACCAAAGCAAAACAAGATTTTAGCAAAATATTCCGAAAACCCGAAGCAAAAACTGAAGAACACGATTTCTGGGAACAATTGGTTTTAACCGCTCTAATGTTGGGTAAAACCAAGCTGGGAATTCCTGAAATAGGTTTGATCGATTTTTACTGATCTGAGAGCGGGTAAAACCGATCAGACTACTGAAAAGTGGATTTTTGAATAATTTTATTTTCTTTACTTATTTCTTATGATTTCTTATATTATAATTTTGGGAATAAATATTTTTGTGATTTTTGCAAAGTATAAACTTGTATTTTCTGTAAATTAATAATTACTATATTTTGTATCTATTTAAATTGTTATTTTTACAATAAGTTAGAATTAGAGTTTAAGGGTTATAAAGCTCTTTTTTAAGGAAATAGGTAAATTAATTTTACGGCATGAAACTTACATTTTCTTTAAAGTTATAATTAATAATATATATGTTTTTATTAAATTAGTTATTTTCAAGTTAGATATAAATAATTTCTAAGTACTTAATATGCTATACGTCTTTTTAACGGAAAATGGAAAACTTATTTTACGCCCTTATTTAGTTAATTACTGAAATACGTCATAAGTTAAAGAATATTAGAATCCTAGTAGTTAGAAATAGTTACTGAATTACCGAAACCTGAAATATATGTAGGTCGGATAATTAGATCATGAGCGAGTGCCTACGGACTGAGGTGAGTTACCTCACCGAAAAAGGAAGAACCGTTTTAATATGTAATTTAGTGAATGTCGGATTGCATCATGCATATACCATATGTTTGGAGTACATCCTTATATGATATGAGATGTAGCATGTTGAACTATTTTATGTACTTGATTATATTATATCTGTGAATGCTCAGGTGTGCCTACTTCGCACATTGGATTATCTGTATATCTGTTGTATTCTATTATGAGTCTGTTTTGAGTCGTGAATTCACAATGTGCGGAATGATTCGCGAGCAGCTTAGGCTTGGTCGTTGGGTCATTCTCGTTGGTCAGTAGTCTCGAGCTGCTTTTTATGCCTGGGGCATTATCTTATATGGGCGTTGTTGACGATGCTATTACTCAAAATCTGGAGTTGATTAAAAAGTTGTTCATAGTTCATTTAGATCTGTGTCGACTTTATGTTATACTGTATCCTTCTTTATGTGTTTTACATTTGCGTCATGACTGCTCTTTGTTAGGATTACCTGAACATACATGCATGGGTAATTATGTAACTTGGTAAATGTTTACGAAAACGGTGTGGCCTCACTGAGCATGGGATCATTCCTTTTCCTTTTTTTATTTTCTATTTTCAATGAAATTGTTACAAATAGGATGAACGTGATGGCTGTGCTCAACATCGGTATTAGGATGGCTTGAACCATTATAATAGTTGGCAAGGGAATAAAAGTTGGATAGTCTCCCTCTGTAATCGACCCTACTTAAGGGTAATAGTTGTAAGAATTTCGATTATAATAATAGTTTAAAATTTTAGATTTCTTTATGTTCTGTTCCGCATCTGTGTCCTGGTGCGAACTAGGCAGGCATCTGGTTAGCCAACCCCTTGTATGCGCGGTGCTGAGACTGGGGTGTCACAATATTTTTTGTTGGTATCGGAAAAAGAATTCAGTGATGGGTTTAATAATTGTTTAGAATTTTTGTCTCCAGTTAATGCTTGGGGGTATATTAGTCTTAAATTTTTAACTTAAATATGAGAATGTGATGCCAACATTCCAGAGGGGTAATTTTGTCTTTTTAGGAAATTTTATAGTTTGATTGGTAAGAGGGGTGTGACGACCCGAAATTTTGACCCGAATATAGAATTTAAAATCATGTAAAATAACTCGAAAACAAGAAAAAAAAAAAAAAAAACCAAAACCAAAACAATAACATGTACAATTCTATTCTTAATCATAAATTTGTTAACTCTAAAGACATAATTACATATACATATGTTAAATCATAAGGATATAAATAAAACCTCACATTTTATCAATTAATATACGTGTACAAATGAAGATGAAGTACTCCACACGTGTACACCTTATAGGAAGCCAACAATCTGAAAATTTTAAGAGAATTCTACCATCTCCCAACCTCCCAATTGAGCCAATAAAATCCAAGCATGCAAACACCATCATCACCCCTATACTAGACTTCTCACAACCCCATGAATGCAAGGCAACTTCCACCATTCTCTTTCTCATTTCTCACATCAAAATTTCCTTCATTCTCTCCAATACTCTATTCAACATCAAATGCTATAACTCACTTTCTTTATCTTCCTCACACCCCTCACCAAAACTCAAGAAAATTGAAGAAAACTCTCAAAACTCCATCTGAGGAAAAACAGAGCAGTCACAGAGATTGGCATGAATCTCTCTACTCCGACCACTATGAATGTGATCAAGATGTCCATCAAATCCTCTTTGAGTGTAGATTCATCTCCAACAAGTTTCACAATTTTTGGATTTTTCTAAAGGGAGTTATAGCCACAAAACCGAAGGCTTCTCTGAGTTTTGAATCTTCATCAGTGAAAAATAGGACAGTCCTGAAGATTTGATCATATCTCCCTACTCCGATCATCTCCGATCAAGGTTAAGATGTCTCTGAATTTTTATTTGAGTCTAGATTAATATCCAACTGGTTTTATAATTTTTATATTTTTCTGTAGGGAGATATGCCCAGAGAACCGAAGGCATGTCAGTGCCTTAAACCTTCATCTTTCAGAAACAGAACAGTCCGAAATATTTGCTCATTACTCTCAACTCCGACCATACCTGATCATGAGTAAGATTTCTATGAACTCATATATCAGTCTAGTTTCATATCCAATTGGTTTCATAATTTTTAGAATTTTCTGTAGGAAATTATAGCTGAAAAACCGAAAGGTGGCAGATTCTGGATTTTCTGGAGTTTCATCTTTAAGAATTCAAAATAGGTATTTTTGGAGGCTTTTGAATCTGAAACTCATAATCCTGAGATAGCTCTTGATGTATAGAACATGTTGTAGGCTTTGGATAATTTCTTGGATGAGTTTAAAATGATGTTTGAGGTTGAAAATGAAAACTACTGCATCTGGAAAACTGCAGGGCAGCCACTATTTGTAATTTTGAAATGAGTTACAGAAAATTATGAAAATTTTATATGAAGTACTATAAACTATGATGGGTATTATTGAAGTGTTAGATTAATTTTTGAAGGGGTCTTGACAGGAAGAACAGCTTTAGAAATGGCTATAGGTATGAAGAACAAAGAAAACACAACAAAGATAGAAATATGCAATTTATAAATTTTCATTATTTTAACAAGAATAAAAATATATGAAAATTTAATAAAATGCTATCAAAATTATACTGGACAATAATTATATAGAAATTGTAAGTTTGTAGAATTTTGGTAATTCTTTGGAAAATTAAAAGCTAAAATATAAATAATTAAAACTTCAGGGACTTATACACAATTTTTACAAACTTCTAAATTAAGTTTAAATCAAATTAATAATGATACCTAGATAGTTAATGACAGAAATTTTAATGTTAAATATAAAAAAGACATGAAAGTGAGATTTATAAATCTTAAGGACCAAAATGTAAATATTGAAAAGTTTAAAGACTTAAATGCAAAATTTATAAAATATATAAGTAAAACGTAAAATACATTTTATCCACTGAATTTATGAAATAAATGTTAATCATAATATGAAATATCTCAAAAAGTGATATTTGTACTCTAGAGACTAAAATGTAAATTTTATAAAGTTAAGGGACTTAATTATAATTTTGTAAATTAAGATAACCAAAGTGAATGATATCATGAAAACAAATCTTATTGTTAAAATCATATAAGGATTCAATCCACCAACCTGAAAGACAAATTTAATATTCACAATGACTAAATTGTAACTTTTCAAAATGCAAGAATTTAATATAAATTTCTTGGATATTGATTGCAGACCCATCATTGACTGAATTGGACTAGTAAGGTAAGTGTTCTTACTGAAAACTACTTTCGCCTAGTGTGTGATTGACGACGTGTATTACGTGCCTAATGTGTGAATATACCCGTAATAATAACTGATTTCAAAGAATTGTTTTATAGAGCGGACGACTACTTTTCGTTTCGACTCGGATATTTGAGATTCATGAATTGATGTGACCTTCTAGAATATTTTACTGATTTGTAGTTGATTTGTAGTTGACAATGTGGTGGATCTGAAACTTGCATGCTAAGAGTTGGGTGTACTATTTTATTTTGACTGGAAAATGGTTACATGTGATAATTATTTGCTTGATACGTTATTGCGTGTGTTCTATAAAGTTGCTATAAAGTTGGGATCCCACAAAGCCATGATCTACGGTATCAAACGTGCCAGCTAGGGCGTGGGCGTTCGATAAGTAGTACTTGGTTAGAAACGGGCAACTCATGAGACCCAGTTAGTGGCGGGCCACCATCTTGATTGTCATTGCGTCAATTACGGGCGTTGTTGGCGAAGCACTGTGTGTGCGTAAAAGTCTCGGAGAATAAGTGATCTATGTACTAATAGAATCACCTCTATAGTCTTTATAGACTGCTGCGTATCCTTTACGACTTGCTTTACAGCTTTTCAACTTGTATTATATGAAATACAAATTGTGTGTTATGTGTTTTACAGTATGATTCGTAATTACTGCTTTAATTGATTTAACGGAGAACATCACTGAGCTCTATAGCTCATACGTGTTGCATGGTTTTAAATTTTCCCCCAGATTCCTATGGACAGTACGGTTTGCAAGATAGTGGACTTAACTAGATCTGAACGGGGACTTGGCGAATATTTACCACCTTTATGTATAGTTTTGCTTGTTAAATACAGGCCTACATGCCACTTAAGCACGCGTGACTTAGGCTACGATTACTGGGACTCTTTTTTGTAATATAAAGTTTAAATCATGATGTTTAATTAAATTAGTTAATTTCGCATTATTACTCTAATAACTCTCGAGACCTAGCGAGAGCCAGGCAGGCATCCGATCGGATTCCCGTATTAGATAGGGGTCGGGTTGGGGCGTCATAAGGGGGGGCGAACAGTTAGTTTTAGAAACACAGGGGCAAATAGTTAGTTTTAAAAACACAAGAGCAAACAGTTAGTTTTAGAAACACGGGGGCAAACAGTTAGTTTTAAAAATATGCGAGAGGGGACAAATAGTTAAAAGACAATAACACCAGGGGGTAAATAGCGATTAATCCTTATAAACAAGTTCTCGTTATCTTAGAAATTACAATTACAATATAACCTCTATAAATTGAATATCTCTAAGATAATAATTTTCTCTGGTCCGAAAAATCAAAAATTTTAATAAAATAATAAGATAATAGTTTTTAGAAAGACCTATGTATAAATATATAGTACCACCAAAATCATAACTTAATAATCTTTAAAAATTACGAATATAGCTAGGACAATTTATTGAAATATGAATCTATTTTTGTTTGTTTTTTCTTAGATTTTTTATTTATGTGAATTCATTTCTAACTTTTATTGCATCCAAATGTTTCAATGTTGAATTCTCAAACTGTAACAAAATCTTTTGAAGAAGAGTCGTTGTCGTTTTGAATATTCCTTTTCGTGTGATTGATTTCAAATGTATTTAATCATATTCAACTTCATCATCAACAGGACTTTCAAGGGAATTAGCTAGACACAATTTCTTCTAAAACCTTGAACCTCTAAACATTCAAAATTTTCATCGAGTAATCCAATAGGTTATTGACATCCATTATATTGCGATAATCAAGATCTTTAATCATATTTTCAAACTCATGAATGTCTTCTTTAAAAGTTATGTCATTTAAGTCCCTTGAAACTATTTCATCCCTTAAACAAAATTTTCAATGTCAGAAACACTCTTTAAATCAATAAATTATTAAGTTATTGATTGAATAATACCTCTCTAAATTAATAAAATTTCATGGTCCAAGATTATTAATTTATAGTGGTTTTACTATGCTTCTTAAACTATTCAAAAAAAGAAAAATTGTTTTGTGTTCATTGTTTCATTAACTGTAACGGTAATATCAAGCTAAGTGGCGCTTATATTTAAACGCTCAAACTGTGATTTTTATTAAATAAATAAGTTCAAACTAAACTTTTACCGAGTCTAAAATTTCATTCATATTCGATTATTTATTCAATAAATAAGTTCAAACTTAACTTTTACCATGTCTAAAATTTCATTCATATTCGATTATTTATTCAATAAATAAGTTCAAACTCAACTTTTACTAGGTCTTTCCTAAAGTTTAGTGGATAAAGTTTGGGAAAATGCTAGAGTAATGTCACTAAAATTGACTTGCTGTTAAGTCGATTTAATTTGAACTATTTGATCAATAATCAATGGTTGAAATTAAATAAGGTTCAAATAAGGTTTAATGGGGCATAGATGTAGGGAATAATAACTAGGGTTAATTATGCAAAACCCCCCTATGGTTTGCGAAAGTACAGGATGACCCCCCTATGCTTTAAAAAGCTACGCAAAATCCCCCTGTGGTTTCAAAATCCCTGTCAAGTAGACGAAAATCTTAATTTGTGACCAAATTGCCCTTATTCAGTCAAAGGGTCATCAACTCCATATAAAAGTATAAAAAAATCTCACAAAATTTCCCAATATAGTTATCGGTAGCAACAGTGGAAATAATATGTTTTATACTTTTGGGAAATTTTGTAAGATTTTTTTATACTTTTGGAAAATTTTGTGAGATTTTTTTATACTTTTATATGGAGTTGATGACATTTTGACTGAATAAGGGCAATTTGGTCACAAATTAAGATTTTCGTCTACTTTATAGGGGTTTTGAAACCACAGGTGGTTTTGCGTAGCTTTTTAAAGCATAGGGGGGTCATCCTGTACTTTCACAAACCACAGGGGGTTTTGCGTAATTAACCCTAATAACTAACATAATTGGTAACTGGTTACTTGATATCCTAAATGGTAACTGGTTACTTGATATCCATTTAATTTGGAAAGTAAAATCACATATCAAAAAAAAAAAAAAAAAAACTTCAAAACTAAAATAACCTTTGTATTAAGGGCCAACACCTCAAAACCCCCCATGTGATTTTCGAAAGTTACACATCACCCCCCTGTACGAAAGTTACACTTCACCCTCCTGTACAGAAAAAATCTACTCATCACCCCCCTATGCTTTTAGAAAGTTACTCATCACCCCTTGTGCTTTTTCCGTACTCTGTAAAGTGACATAAATGACCAATTTACCCTCACATTAACTCTCAAACAACCCAAATTACCCAAAAAAAAGTTATTTTCAAAAACCATTTACTTCTTCATCTTCTGTTTTCAAGTTTTTCCGTCTTCTTCATCTTCATCTTCATCTCCGATTATGGAAGATGAAGAAGTGAATGGTTTTTGGAATATGAAGAAGACGGAAAAACTTGAAAATGGAAGATGAAGAAGTGAATGGTTTTTGAATTTTTTTTTTTTTTGTGGGTAATTTGGGTAGTTGAGGGTTAGTCTGAGGGTAAATTGGTCATTTATGTCACTTTACAGAGTACAGAAAAAGCACGTGGGGTGACGAGTAACTTTCTAAAAGTACCGGGGGGGGGGGGGGGGGGGGGGGGTGATGAGTAGCTTTTTTTTGTACAGGGGAGTGATGTGTAACTTTCGAAAAGCACGAGGGGGGTGGTGAATAGCTTTTTTTTTTTGTACAAGGGGGTGATGTGTAACTTTCGAAAACCATAGGGGGGTTTTGAGGTGTTTGTCCTTGTATTAATTATCGTTATTTAAACTACGATATTGGTATAAATGTCCTTAATTTGAGCCATTGCTATAGCCATGATAAAGATAAAAAAAAGTCATATCTATGCAATACCTGTAATCAATGGCATTGCATTAAAGTTTTTTTATTATATCTTTTAAATATCCATAAACATATTGAAAAAAATTCCAACCAGTGCCGTAACGTAGAGCGGTGAAATTTATGATATGTCGTACTGTGCCTATATTAATTAAAAATATATATTTTATTTTCCTAGTTATTACACCCGGGATATTCTAAATTAAACATCCCAATAGTCGATCGGTATATACACATTATTTTAATTTACTAATATCAAAATTTCCCAATATATGCGTGAGGTACGGTAGTTGTTAATTTGTTGGGGTACATTATGCATGAAAGCGGGATACAATTGCACATGTACGGTACAATGTCCAACTTAATTATAAAAAATATTTTCTGTCTATAATATATATATATGGTGATAATTAACCCCCGGGGATGATAAGTTAAACCGTAACATGTGAGGTATATAGAAAATTGTAAGTTTCAAACTAAGAATTTTGGACAAGGTACGATAGTTTAAATTTGAGGCACATTATTTTAAGTATTGGGGTACAACGGTTTTATATGGCGTATTATGTTGATTCTAATTTTAAAAAATATTTTATTTCATTTTTCTTATATTCCAGCAATTATTACACCCGGGATATTCTAAATTAAACATCCCATTAGTCGATCGATCGGCATATACACATTATTTTAATTTACTAATATCAATTTTTTCCAATATATATATTAGGCGGGGGTACAATAGTTGTTTGTTGGGCACATCGTGCAAAAAAATTGGGGTACAATTGCATTTCATAATGTACCCCAACAAATAACTAATGTACCCCATCCCATAAATATAAGGACAAATTTATATTTGTAAATTAAAATATCGTGCATATACCGATTGAATTGGGGTACGATTGCATTTCATATAGGGTAAAATGTCCAAAGTAAGTGTAAAAATTATTTTTTTAGCCAATATATATATATATATGACGATAATTAACCCCCCGGGATGGTAAATTAAACCGTAGTATATGAGGTTCTATAGAAAATTTTAAGTTTCAAACTAAAAATTTTGGGCGGGATACGGTAGTTTTTAGTTTGGGCACATCATTTTCAATATTTGGGTACAATGATTTTATATGGTGTATTGTGCCCATATTAATTAAAAATAAATTTATTTATTTTCTTCATTATTTTCTAACAATTATAACGCCCGAGAAGTTCTAAATTAAACATCTCAATATTCGATTGGTATATACACAATATTTTAATTTACTAATATCAATTTATCCTCTTATATATTGGGCAGTGTACAATATTTGTTTGTTGGGGGTACAATATGCTCAAAAGCAGGGTACAATTGCATTTCATATAGGGTACACTGCTCAAAGTAATTATAAAAAAATATTTGTATCTGTCCTAAATATATTTCGAGCAATAATTAACACCCAGGGATGGTAAATTTAACCGTAATATATGAGGTTCTATAAAAAATTGTAAGTTTCAAACTTAGGATTTTGGGTGGGGTACAATTATTTTTAATTGAGGAACATTATTTTCAGTATTGTGGTACATTGGTTTTATATGCTGTATTGTGCCCATATGAATTATAAAAAAAATTATATTTATTAATTTTCATAATTATTTTTTGAACAATTATAACACTGAGATGTGCTAAATTAAAAAAGATCTCATTACTTGATCGGTGTACGTACAATCTAATTTAATTTACTAATATCAATTTTTATCAGTATATATTGGACGGGGTACAATAGTTCTTTGTTGGGCACATTGGGCAAAAATTTAGGGTACCATTGCATTTCATATAGGGTACAATGCCCAAAGTAATTGTAAACATTATTTTTTGGGCTTAAATATATTTATGGCAGTAATTAACCCCCTGGATGGTAAATTAAACCGTAGTATATGAGGTTCTATAAAAAAATTTAAGTTTTAAACTAAGAATTTTGGGTGGGGTACAATCGTTTCTAATTGGGGCACATCATTTCAATATTTGGATACAATGATTTTATTTATTGTATTGTGCCCATGTTAATTAAAAATATATATATTTATTTTCTTCATTATTTTCTAACAGTTATAACACCCGAGATATTCTAAATTAAATATCATAATATTCGTAGTATATATACAGTATTTTAATTTACTAATATCAATTTTTCCTTATACATATATTGGACCGGGTACGATAGTTATTTGTTATGATACATTATGTACAGAAGTAGGGTAGAATTGCATTTTATGTATGGTACAATGGTTATAATTATTGTGAAATTTTTTTTTTCTTGTCCCAAATATATTTTTCTCGATAAGTAACCCAGGGGATGGTAAATTGAACCGTAGTATATGAGCTTCTATAGAAAATTGTAAGTTTAAAACTAAAAATTTTGGGCGTGGTACAATTGTTTGTAATTGAGGAATATCTTTTTCAGTATTGGGGTACAATGATTTAATATTGTGTACTCAACCTTTATTACTTAAAAAAATATATATATTTTTTCTAATTATTTTCAAACAATTATAACACCTGAAGTGTCCTAAATTAAACATCCTAATATTCGATGAGTATATACACAATATTTTAATTTACTAATATAAATTTTTCCTCTTATATATAAGGTGGGTAGAATAGTTGTTTGTTGGGGTACATTATGTATAAAAGCAAGGTACAATTGCATTTCATATAGAGTATAATGCTCAAAGTAATTGTAAAAAAAATATTTTTTGTCTCAAATATATTTCTCTCGATAATTAACCCGGGGTATGGTAAATTAAATCGTAGTCTATAGAAAAATGTAAGTTTCAAAGTATTGGGCGGGGTACAATAATTTATAATATTGGCACATCATTTTCAGTATTGGGGAACAATGATTTAATATTGTGTACTCAACCTTTGTTAATTAAAATTCTATTTATTTTTCTAATTATTTTTAAACAATTATAATAGCCAAGATGTTCTAAACTAAACATTCAAATATTCGATCGGTATAGACACAATATTTTAGTTTACTAATATCAATTTTTCATTTTATATTTTAAGCTGGCTGCAATAGTTGTTTGATGGGGTACATTACGTACAATAGCAGAGTACAACTGTATTTCATATATGGTACAATGCTCAAAATAATTATAAGAAAATATTTTTTCTGTCCCAAATATATTTCGAGCACTAATTAAACCCCAAAGATGGTAAATTATACCGTAATATATGAGATTCTATAGAAAATTGTATGTTTCAAAATTAGAATTTTGGGTGGGCTACAATTGTTTTTAATGGAGGACATTATTTTCAGTAATTGGGTTACCTTGATTTTATATGGCATACTGTGCCTATATTAATTAAAATATTTTTAGTTATTTTCATAATTATTTTTGAACAATTATAATACCGAGAAGTGATAAATTAAAAAAATGCGTTACTCGATCAGTATATCAATTTCTCCTTATATATATATATGTTCGGCAGGGTACAATAGAGTTTTGTTTGGCACATTGTGCAAAAAATTGGGGTACAATTGCATTTCATATAGGGTACAATGCCCAAAGTAATTGTAAAAATTATTTTTGCTCCAAATTATATTTATGGAGATAATTAAAACCCGGGGATACTAAATTTAATCATAGTATACGAGGTTCTATCAAAAATTTATGTTTCAAAATTAGGATTTTGGGTGGAGTACAATTATTTTTAATGGAGGAACATTATTTTTAGTGATTGGAGCACACTGGTTTTATATGGTGTACTATGCCCATATTAGTTAAAATATTTTGTTATTTTCATAGTTATTTCCGAACAATTATAACACCAAGATGTGATAAATTAAAAAACGCATTACTCGATCGGTATATATACAAACTAATTTAATTCCTAATATCAATTTCTCCTTATATATATGTTGGGCGGGGTACAATATAGTTTTGTTGCGCACATTGTACAAAAAAATTGGGGTACAATTGCATTTCATGTAGGGTACAATGCCCGCAGTAATTGTAAAAAATATTTTTCTCTCCAAAATATATTTTGGCAATAATTAACCCCGAGATGGTAAATTTATCCGTAGTATATGAGATTCTATAAAAAATTTTAACTTCCAACCTAAGGATTTTTGGCAATGTACAATAATTTTTAATTGAAGCATGTCATTTTCAATATTATGGTACAATGATTTTATATGGTGTACTATGCCCATATTAATTAAAATATATATATATATATATATTTTTGAAGAATTATACCACCCTAGATATTCTAAATTAAACATCCAATTCAATCGGTAAATACACATTAATGTAACTTACTAAGATCAATTTTGTGTGTATATATATTAGGCGGAGTACAATATTATGGTACAATGATTTTATATGGTGTACTATGCCCATATTAATTAAAAAATATATATATATATATTTATTTTTGAAGAATTATACCACCCTAGATATTCTAAATTAAACATCCAATTCAATCGGTAAATACACATTAATGTAATTTACTAAGATCAATTTTGTGTGTATATATATTAGGCGGAGTACAATGGTTATTTGTTGGGTATATTGCATGCACTATTTAGTAGTTCATACTAATTTTTTAATCTTATTTTTGTAATAAATAAATAATTACCACCCTTATATTCACTAAAAAAAATAATAACTTACCTTTTGATATCTAAAATTTTATTGTAAAAATTAATAAACTTTTATATGTTAATATACTTTATCATTTTTTTTTTAGGCACAAATATATTTTTTTTGTAGGTGTAAATATAACTTGTTACCAAATATAAAAAAATAATAATAATTTGTTACCTATTGTTATAACCTGCTATAGCAGGTTCCATTCATTTAAAGCAATAATTGTGTGTGGTGCACCTCATAATAACAATGACTTAATAGCAAGTCAATACTAAATGACTTAACCCTAGCATTCCCTAAAGTTTGTATCTGTTCTCATCACAAGTAACAGAGATCAATTTTGTAATTACGACCAAACTACAGGGAGGTATAGGTAATTTTTAAAATTACAGGTACTTATTTGCTATTTGACCAAACTTCGAGGGAGGTAAATGTAATTCACCCATTTCCTTTTAAGGGTACACTAGGAGCTGAAATGATTAAAGAGGATCTAAAACTTGATAAACTAGTCTTAAAAGCATAAAATTAGAGTTTGTTTGATAATTGTGCTTAATGTTTAAAATTATTTGATTAAGAGATAATGAGTTTTACCATGTTTGGAAATGAAAACTCAAATCTCTTAATTGTTTAACACTACTTATTTCCTTTAAGAAAATTTAAGCTGTAAAAGTTAGTTTATTGCTTATCTCTTAATGCTCTACCGAATAATTGTTTAAATAATTTAACTTTTATTTCTGAAACTATCCGTTTGATTTTATTGATATTTATTTATAGTAAAAATAACTTTATCTAAATAGATAATTGTTTTATATTGTTTTAATTAGCATACCACACACACACATATATATATATTTATTTATCATAATGTTGTCAAATAAACTTTAATTGGCCAATTTTTTATTCTATTTTTTTATTAAAAAAATTATATGATGAGTTATATATTTTACCTATTTTTATAAATATCATTAAATAATATTTTAAAGTTTTATATATGTACATTATTTTAAAACTATTTCTTTTTTTGTGTAGTTATTAAAAATTAATGTAAGGGCAAAATTATACATTTTTTATATTTTAACATTCAAATAAATATATTTATCAAACAAAAATAACTAATTAAGCATTATAATTCAGATTTTGAAAAATAGATTTTCAGCATTAAGATATAAACTACTTAATCAATTCAACATTATGATTTTAACATTAATCATTCAGATATAAGCAATATTTATTTGATGTTATCAAAACAGACCCTTAATCTGTTAAATAATATCCGAAGTCCTTACTTTATAAGACTAACCTCTTCCTCACAACATCGTAACTCATCTAATACTAATCTCAACTTTTACCAGCACCGCCATTTTTCTCATTACCTTCGTCGTTTTTGATAAAAACATATTCGTCTAACTTGAAGGCGTGGGTGGTGGCAACCTAAATGAATTAGCGGTGATAGGTGAAGAGTGGGCGGTGGTGGTTTGTTGTAATACATGCAAGCATCTAATTGAACAAAATCAAGTGAGGTGGAGGTAGATTAACGGAGCTGGGATTAATTTGGTCCCCTTTTATAAAGTTAGAAGCTCATTTGAACCAAAAGTAATACTCCTTCCATTCCATTCGAAGTGTCCAGTTTGACAAATATTTTTTATTCCATTAGAAAAATCTACTTTCAACTTGTTTACACCTCTTACTCTTACTAATATAATTATATGTGGTATACAATTAGTCCTTATTTTTTAAGTAAGGATATAAATGGAACAAATGGTCACAAATTAAGTATTTTAAGTATTGTACGTTGACATTTATAATAAGTTGTACCTGAGTAAAGATGGATCATTCTAATGGAACGGAGTGAGTATTAGGGGTTTAAAATGAACCTTTGCTCCATTTAATAAAATCACAATATGAAAAAAATTTGATGTCCCTTTGTTTAATTACTGATATCATTATTTTTCTTTTTGATATCAAGTTTATAAAATTAGATGTTTTGATGGCTATTAGAATAAAATATAAAGTATTCAAGGCACCCTGCTCCTGCTGATTGGCTAGCAAAACAGGCAAGCGCATCATAGCAACCACGGGTCTACACTGGTTTCAGGTCTGTGTTTGCTAGATAAACAAGGCATCCCATACATTAGAATTAAGCAAAGACTAGTCAGTTCTGTATCAGTCAAATTCATGGATCGCATCACAACACAGAATCTTGTACACATGCTTTAATGAGAATAAGATTCATTATATCCGCCCTTTTTTGGGTGTATTTTTTTTAATATTTAAGTTAATAAGAGGGTAGTCAAACCCTCAATTACTTAATCGGTTGTTCCTTAATTATATATATATATATATATATAAAATATTGAAAAATAAAAGAACAAAATGGTCCTCATCCCTAATAAATATTTGGCTAAATGATAAAAGTCACCTAATAATTTCCATATGACATTTAGCTTTCATGCCTTCAGCTAGTCGGTTATTCTTTTTTTACTCATATATAGTTTTCCCTTTTCAACTCCTCTCCCATCTTCCCTTGATTGAAATATTAAATATCACCGATACATGTTTCACTATCTATTTATTCACTTTTGCAATTTTTATTTAATGGCAGATAAATGCAATATTATCTCTCTCCGTGTGATTTCAATGTCTATAGATTTATGATTGATCGTTAAAATTAGAAGACGTTAAAAAATTAAGTTAACTTTATATGTAGATATAATTTGGGTGACGAGGTTAAGTGGTGGAAGGATAAAAAATGAACTGAGGAGGAATGATGCCACAACAACAGCAAGAGGAGGGTAACAATCCAAGAGCAAATGCGTAGAGAATAGCTCAAAGGCTGAGGATGAAGAGGAACTCAAAGGCTGAGGATGAAGAGGAACTCAAAGGCTAAGGATGAAGAGGAACTCAAAGGCTAAGGATGAAGAGGAAAGCTGATCAAACTGATTCTCAAACTCAAGGATCAGTGTCAGGTTCTCAAAAAGTTACCATTCTTCCATTAATTTACCCCGATATTGTAAGATTTTCCTTTTATTTTTATTATCAATTTTCTCTTTCACTAATTAAACTTTCTCATGAGTGGTTTATATTCACTCCTTTTTCTTTTTCTTTTTTTTTTATAATGTTTTTCACTCCTTTTATATCAGTTTAATTAATAGTTCTTAACCTCTTTCGGTAGTTGCACTAAAGTTAATTAAAAATATAAGGAATTCCCAAGTTATATAGTTTTTATTTTCTTTAAATGAACTACGGTGCCGCCTTTATTATTAGTAAATAAGCGTCCGTGGAAAAAATTACAAGATTCTAAGGCGAAGAAAGGGAATGTATGCTAAATTTGAAGCCACTAGTCTCACCAAAGGAGTTACAAATTTAGAATGCCATAGTTTTATGAATTCATTTGATGCAACTCTTTTTTTTTTTCTTTTTTCTTTTCGTATTTATCACAATCTACGTGTAAAATAATATTTTTAAGAATAATGAATAGCCAACATAAAAAATTGTACAATGTATACTAAATGGAGGTGCTATATTTTTCCAAATTAAAGTGCAATATTTTGAAATTAAAGTGCAACTTTTTTGAAGCTGCAATGCTGAATTTCATTAAAAATATATATTCTTTTTAAGTATATAATTTTTATGTATATAATTTTTAAGTAAATTAAAACTTAAGAATTCCAAAGATTTACGATTTGATACAACTCATTAGCCCTATTTACATTAACTTAATTTTTTAGATTAATGAATCAGGAAATAATGAAAATGTGCAATGTGTAATAAAAAAATGTGCAACCTTTTGAAAAGAAATGTGCAATGTCTTCAATGTTAATGTGCAATGATAAGTTATTTTGTAAAAATCCCTTACTATTAATTAAAAATGTCTAACTTTTATTCAATTTTTTATCAGTGTATAATAAACAAAAAATTCTTATTATTTAAAAGGCATGACAATTTATAATTGTTGATTTACAATTTGGGACAACTCATTAGCCATATTTACAATAACTTCAAATAGTTTTAGATTAATGAAATAGATAAATGATGGAAATGTGCTATCTGTACTAAACAGAGGTGCAACCTTTTGAAGAGAAATGTGCAATGTATTCAAAGTTAATGTGCAATGATGTATTTTTTATTCTTTGAAAAAATAATGTACAATTAATTAAAATTAAGAATGACGTCGAACTTGTATGCTTTATAGATAGAGACAATTTTTAACACTTTGTATGAGTAAAAAAATACTAAAATAATCTTATTATGTAAGAGTCATAAATAACAATTTCTAATTATTGTTATGACTTTTTTTCCTTTTAACTCGGCACTTGTAAAAAAAAATTCTAATGTTCGCAAAGAATAAATCAGTTATGGAAAATTTTATAAGATTGAGAAAATTAACTTTTGGACTAAACTGAGCGTTGCCCCTCCGGCTTTCAAAGGTTGATCTTTTCCTTAATTATGATTGCCCTTCCACACTAATTTTGTATAAAAAGAAATTCTAAATAATTTTTCTTTAAATTTGGCATATTTGCTTTAATAGTTTAGCCAGTCACTTCACACACCACTCTTTGCTTTTTCTTTCAAATCAATTTTCTAAATTGGTATTTGAAAATTTTTTAAAGCTCTTTTTAGAAGAAATTTTTAAATTTCCAAGAAGCTAAATTACCTCCCGTGAGATCCTGTAAATTTTTAGCATTTAAATTCACCTGTAAAAAGATGTAGAGGTATTTAAAAATATTTTTACAAACATTTACTAGATTATAGGAATTTCTTCTAAAAGGGAAAGGAAAGGAGAAAGAGGAAGAAGAAGGAAAGGAAAGGAGAAAGCTAGGATTTGGAGATAGAAGTTGATTCCACAACCGTGGATTTCGTGATAGGAAGGATTCATAACGTAAAGGTTAGGAATTCAATCTACTTATCACGTCTAGATTTAGAGGAAATGATGCATGAAATGAAAATGGGAAAATTTGGAGGTTTTCTAAGAATTTTGGATTTAAATCTTTGAGTTGATATGAAAAATATGTTATGGAACGTTAGGAATGATGCATGAACGCTGTAGGTTTGATTTTGAACAAAAGGAATCAAAGAAAAATCAATTTTATGAAAGATTTAGCAGAAAACCGTAGCAAAAACTTGAAAATCAAGTTTTCTGGGCACAAATCGATTTTAACCTATTGGGAATCGGGTAAAACAGATTCATGCTCAAGAAAATAGGAAAATTGATTAAGAAATCGGGCAAAACCGATTGTGAGCGGTTTTAACCGATTGAGAATCAAATCGAAGCGGTCTTAACCGACTCTCAATCGGGTAAAACTGATTGATGCTTAAATTTTTTGTTTTTACAAAATTAAATTAAAATCATTTTCAATTGCTTTTAGTTGGTTAAATCCTTGTATTTAATTAGGGTTAAGGAACCTTTGAGATTATAGAAATTACAAGTTAGGATTTTTATATCCTTAAGAAAGTCGAGATTTATTTGGAATAGAATAGAAACTGAACGTTTCGATATTTATAAACTGCAGATAATTGGGAAAATAGTGAGCAGGTATCTCAGGACCGAGGTGAGTTTATCACTGAAAATGGATATCGTTTTAATGCAGTTAATAATTGAATCTAAATTTGAGTCATTGTGATTGCATGTTTTACAAAGCTTTTAAAATAATGTGTGAAATATTTTGAGATTTGAAAAGTTTATTCGCATTTATGTACATCTGCTTGGATGCATATGTATGTATGAATATTCCCGACGTGCCTTGGTTATGTACTGTAACTTGTGTTTGTACATGCGTGAATCTTGACTGTGTGAACTCTGTGTACATTTTGAGATTATTATTTTATGAATGAAACTCGAACTGAACAAATGAATAAAACAGCATGGTTGCCGAAATGGATCATTGTCAGGAATCAATTTATTATCATGAATTGTTGTCAGGAATCAATATGTTATCATCATTGTCAGGAATCATTATCAGGAATCTATGTATCATGAATCTGCTATTATGAATCTATTGCCAGGAATCATTGTCAGAAATTTATGCGTCATGAATCTATTGCTAGGAATCTATATACTTGGTTTGTATACTCGAACTTGTGATTGTTCATGTATGAATCTGTTGTCAGGAACCTTTGCCATAAATCTGTGTTAGGAACTTCTGTCAGGAATCTTGATCGATGAATGCCTGAACTACATGAATGCGGAATATATGTATGAATGCTGAGGTGAACTGTCAGTTCATTCATCGTTCATATAGAACTTTGACGGCTGCCCTTCATTCTCATTATATGTCTGTGATTACTGCTTGAGTTATGATTGCTATATGTTAAGATTTGCCTGAATTATATGCATGGGTAATTTATTCAACTCGGTAAAATATTTGCGAAAACGGTGAACTTGTACTTGGCATGGGCTGATTCCATTTTTCTGTTTTGTTTTTTGTTTTTCCATGAAATTGTTACAATAGGTTGTACCCGGATAACTGTGCTCACTATGGGGATTTAGAAGACCTAAACCCCTGTGATAACTGATTGAATCTGAAGAGTGAGAAAGTTTTATTAGGTTTGTAGTTTGAGAATTTTGTAAAATAGGGTGGTGTAATAATATTGGCATTATTGAAATAAAGAATGATTGGTTTGTTCTGAACAATAATGAGTCTTGGTGCGAATCAGGCAGGCATCCGGTGAAGCCAGTCCCTTGTATGCGCGATAGTGAATTTGGGGTGTCACATCCCCTCCCCCTCTTAGGTTGCAGACATTAAAAAAAGATTTTCAACTGGTATCAGAGCGAATGCTCAACTTGTAGTTTTAAAAATCTTTAAGTTAAAGATCAATTTTCTAACCTTGTTTTTGAATTTTAGTGTCTTATTTGTTTCTTGATTTTTTGTGTGGTTTAATTGCCCTTAATTTACACAAATTATAAGACCCCGTAGTTTCTCGTCCTAGTTTGATATGTATTTTGTTATATCGTTAGTGTTTAAACTTAGTTATGTATAATTATAAAGTTTAAAAAATTTCTAAGATCATAAAATCTTATGGTTTGGATTTAATCTAGAAAATTTGATGTTTAGTTTAGAATTAAGATATTAATTTAAATAAAGAATTATGTTTAAAAATATATGAAAATGAATATATAAGTTGAATTTTGGGAATTAGGGAACAAAAATAAAGAAATTAGAAATTAATAGAAAAATAAAAATAAAAGGGACCAAGCGGTTTTACCCGATTGGAAAAGGGTAAAACTGTGACACCCCGAGTCCGACCACCCTGTTTGGGCGGGAGGCCCGACCGAGCGTGCCTGCCTGGCTCGTGCCAGGACTCAATGACGATATATACAACACTGATTAATCACAACATATTTATACTCTAAATACAAAATGACGTCTTCATTTCACTAATTTTACATATTACAAAAGTTTGCTAGATATGAAATATTAAGTCATAGTATTACAATAGTTTCAAGAGGTAAATCTAATAACTAGATTGATACTACATCATTACCATTATGTCTGGATACACAAAAGTTACTACCGAGAAAAATAGTAAAACGCTAGTACTCAAATGGTAAATCAAAATTCTTAAGCACTAGCATCATATTAACATAATTCATCAGCACCACACTAAGATTACTTTAACACAAGGCACTTCAGCGTCGATTACTTCCAGAATCTGTAACATGCAAACGTCTAAGGGGGTGAGCTCCAAAGCTCAGTGAAGTCTCACTATTAAAACGCTAGTACTCAAATGGTAAATTAAAGTTCTTAAGCACTAGCATCATATTAACACTTCAAAATTATATACGCAGCCTTCATCAGCACCACACTAAGGGCCTGTTCTTTACCCGGGTTGAGACCGGGGTCTGAGTTTTTAGGTAGAGACCGAATGGGTTGAGACCCAGAACAAAGAAACGTCGTTCTCAGACCCGGGTCCACAACACAAAGAACACCACCACCCGGTCCGCGCCCGCCGCCGCGTCACCGCCGCCACCCCCGCGGCCCAAAACCTAAATCCCCAAAATTTGGGATCTTCTCCTTCTTCTTCTTTTTTCTGTTTCAATCAAACCCATTTGATATTTAGGTTTAAATTTTTCCCAAATTTGGGATTTCAGGTCTGAAATTAAAAATAAATTACTCACAAATGGGTTTTTGGTTTGTGAGTAATTGGGTTTGTGAAGGGAGAGGAAGCAATGCGCAGAAGAAGAAAAGGAAGAAGAGGAGGAGGAAGAAGAGAAGAAGAAGATGAGGAGGAGGAGGAAGGGAAGAAGAAGGAGAGGGCGGCGGGAAGAAGAAGAAGGTGCAAGATCGATCGAAGAAGAAAGAAGAAGAAGGTGCAAGATCGATCGAAGAAGAAGGAAGAAGAAGGTGCAAGATCGATCGAAGAAGAAGGAGGAGGAGAAGAACCGGGTGAAGAAGAAGACGGAGGAGAAGAACCGGGTGAAGAAGAAGCTGAAGAAGAAACGCGAAGAAGAAGAAGATGCGAGAAGGCCAGTGGCGGCGGCGGTGGGAGGAGGAGCGCAGCGGCGGGAGGGCGGCGGCGGCAGTGGAAATTGGGTTTGTGAACTGGGTTTGAGTTTTGGGTAAAGAACATGGGGTTGGGTAGATTTTTGGGTTGAGACCCAAAAAATGGCCAGACCCGGGTCTCAACCCGGGGTAAAGAACAGGCCCTAAGATTACTTTAACACAAGGCACTTCAACGTCGATTACTTCCAGAATCTGTAACATGCAAACGTCTAAGAATGGTGAGCTCCAAAGCTCAGTGAAGTCTCACTATTAAAACACTTACCAAGAATCAATTTACCAAACACATAGCATGTATTTCTTAGTCAAACAAAGGGGAACACATAAGGGATAGAAAGAGCATAATCAGTAAGTTATACTAAGGACCTATGAGATCCTTTGGAAAACATTACTGATTACACTTTACCTGTATTGGAACTTTGTACATTGTGGAACACTTCTCGTCAACCACACCAACACTGAACACTGTGGCATACCTCGAGATAATACCGAACACTATCTCTTCAGTCATTTAGTCGAACGCTCAAGCCCAATGCTGACGCGCCCGATTTCAAGAACTAAACAGGGTTTGGGATCCCACACTGACACTCAGATAACACTTAACATTCACAAATCACACTTAACACTAAGCACTTAACATTTAACACTTAACACTTTAATCACATACATGACATATTCATTCATATATAAACTTTAACAAATAATTCACTTGTACATAGAACTCGACATTTGAGAACATTGCATACACATAACACACATATAAACAGTACAATTTGCACATACAAAGCTCACAATGACATACATTTTACAACTCTATTACATGGAGGCATTTCGCAACACAACTTTGCATAAACAATTTCATATGAACATTATCGTAAGTAAAGCATGCTAGCTGATTTATTACTCACTTAAAACATTTACCCCTTTAGTGAGAACACTCACCTTGAGTCTCCAGTACTTTTGGAGCAAATCTGCATTTAGTTTAAAACTTAACCATCAATAATAGAGTTACAATAAGGCATTAATGCAATTTAACATGTTCCTAAATGCACCTATATGCCTTTAAGTCGATTTGTGTGACTTTAGAGTTCAAAATTTCCAAAATTACAATCTTTTCTAAAATAGGGAAAATCTCTCTTATTCCAAAGTTTTGAAGACAATAGTACTTTTATAGAGGATAAACCTAAAAACACTTCCCAACACATTCTCAAAATGACCTAAATAGGTTCAGAGATTACAGAACAACTATAGCTTTCAAAACAAAATTTTCAACCTAAAGTAGTGCTTTCATTTTCCAAAACTCAAAGGCTATGTCTCAATTCCTTGATTTAACAAGCTTATAAGATTTAAGAATACACGTGTGTAAAACCAAGCTCAAGTATTGGAATTTTAGTTTAGACGAACCCAAGGTTAAAAAGCTTTTTGATAAAAGTATTTCAAAACAACTGTCCAGCAGTTCCAAGTTTTCGTTATAACAAAAATAGTTTCAATAGCATGTTTGCCAACTATATTTGCACATCCCAAGATTCTAACCAAACATTGATAAAATAGTTTCCCTGTTTTATATTTTCAGATTTTCACCGCAAGAGAAATTTAAGAACAAACATGATAAACCCATCAAAAGAGTCCCATAAATATTTTTAACAAATAAAGAACCTAACTCAAAAAGTGTTTACAACGATCTTAATGCAAAACAGTACCTAATCATTTAGAACTCGTACCCACATGAATTTCACAATTTATACCCATTTCTAATGCAATCTATCAACATGCATCCACTTAATTAACAACTTATATTTATCATAATAGACAATAATCTTAACTCAAGCTACTATCTTTTACACAAATTTAAATAATCAGTTGACATTCTCTCATGCATGCCATTTTACCTTATAAAGGAGTGAATTCAACATAGCTTACCTCTTGAAGCTTAAGTTCTTCTCTAAAATCTTTAGTCCTAGAAAGACTACACACCCAAATCCTCAGGATTCAATTTTCCTAAGCATTTCCTTTGTTTGTACTTGAATTCAGATTTTCATCTGAAATAGGACAAGGTGATCTTTGGTTCAATCGACTTTGAGGGAATGAGGAGATGTTTATTCTCAGAAAAAGAAAGAGCTGGGCTCCGATTGAGCAAAGGGAAGAAAAGGGAAGAAGAACACGTTTCAAATTTTGGGAGAAATATGGAAGGGGAAAAGAATTGAGGGCTTCTTTGATTTTGGAGAGATAAACATGTGAGAGGGGATAGTTCACGGTTGGGAGGGGAATTGGGAAAGAAAATGTCTCTGTCTTTATTTCTGCCATTTCCATTCCATTCTTTCTTTTATTTTTTTTTATTTTGTTTTTATTTTTTTAGCTTAGCAATTGTCACTCCTCCCTTCTTCCACGTATTCTTAACATGGTGAGTCATGTTTGTTTTATTTTTTTATTTTTATTATATTTATTATTATGATTATTCTTTTTTTTTCTTTTTCTCTGTAAAATGGTTAATCAACGTATTTAGCTAATCTTAATTTAAAGCTTTTTACTCGTTTAATTAGTCTATCTCTAATTCTTAACTTAAGTTGCGTTAAACATTTATTTGTAAAATGTTTTAAGGCTTACAATTACATCTCAATATTTTACTTTAGAAAATTTTTCAACCCACATTTTAGGACATACTATGTACATCTAGGTGCTTCAACTAGTGTGAGTTGTATTTCCAACATGTCTTGACGTACTTAGAGAAGTAGGGGCGTTACAAAAACCGATTGTCCAAGGGTTGAAAACCGGTTTTACCCGATTGAGACCGGGTAAAACCAATTGCCAAATGGTTTTACCCGATTGGAAAAGGGTAAAACCGATTCCATTGCTTCCCGAAACTGATCTACCGACTTATAAACCGATAGACCCGATTTGAAAAAGTAGAAAAAAGATCTCACTGACCTCCAAACGGTTGTAACCGATTTGGAAAAGGTCACAACCGATTGGAAATGGAATAAATCGGTTAAAACCGATTTAAAGGTGGGAAAAACCGATATAACCGATTCCCAATCAGTTAAACCGATTCTTTGCTGGAATTGAAAAATAATAATAATTCAAGATAAGATCATGTCTTTTGTCTCATTAGGCAATTTTACCCATAAATACTCCCTCCCTTAACCATTTTCTTCACCCAAAATACTGCCAAAACTCTGCCCAGTCTAAAGAAAAGTAGAGAGAAAGAGGAAGAAGGAAGGAAGAAGGAGCAGAAGGAGGAAGAAGGAAGGAAGAAGGAGGAAAAGGAGGAAGAAGAAGGAAAAAGCTTGAAGAACAAAGCTTGAAGTTAGGATTCGACTTCGAAACCATTGATCCAGCGTTAGGAGGAATCGAAGCGTGCCAGTAAGGAATTCAACGGATTCTTTCGATTGATTTTAGAAAATATTGCATATTTTTGAAGTTTTAAGAATTCTTAAGAAATTATAGATTTTGATCTTGTTGTTAGCATGAAAAAACTAGTTAGAAGGTGTTAGGAATAATGCCTACATGTTGTTAGGTTGATTTTGCACAAAAAGATGTAAGAAAAATAGTTTTTAGAAGGATTTCTAGCAAGAAACCTAGGCTTGGCAGCCCAACCTGTAACCCGTTGACCTGCCCAACCCAACCCAACCCGCATTTTAACCCGTTTGGGCTGGGTTGAATGGGTCACAGGTCAGATGGGTCACGATCAAACATTAACCCGTAATGTTCGGGTTGGGTCTGGTTGGGTTAGGGTTAACCCATGGGTTACTTAAAAAAAAAAAAAAAAAACTGACCCGCCGGTCATGTACTTTTTGCTGAAGCACAACCCGCAGGTCTAATCTATTTTGTGAAGGAACAACCCGTGAGGGTCAAAGCCATTACATTTGCTCCAAGTCATCTTTCGCACGGGACTTCGCCGCCGATCCAAGCCCTCCAACATCTACCTAGTGCAGCTGGAAAACGTGCGCCATCGTTGCCGACGAATCATTTGCACCACTTTGTTTCTCAGAAAATGCCCTTTTTGCTGGACATTTGATAGTGGAATTTGCGAAGACCCATTTACTGGAAAAGGGAGAATTGATCTAATCTGTAAGCATCTTTCTATCAGTATGGATTTCCTTGAAGAATTTTTCTGTTCGGCCATGCTATGATGCGAAGATTTTGCTTTCCCTTTCTGTTTTTACCGTTTCCTTATACAAAGTCCCTTCTCTCAGTGTACTGTTTGTTATCTTTAATAAATTCTTTCATTTGTGTTAATCTGGAAGAAAATTTTTCAGTTTTAATGAATTTTTTTGGATATTTAATAGGACCAAAAATCTCAATTTATGCATTGAACATTATTAGTGTCTGTTCTTGATATATACAAACAATGATTGACTCAATATATGTAATTGGGAGCCCTTGTTTCTACCATTATTATCAGTATTACTCATTCGATCATTCCTGCTTTCTGGAGATAATAAATGGAAGAAGGATACTAAGAGCATTTTTGGTTTCTTCTTTCTAATTTGGTCTGAAAGAGGCTGCTGCACCACATTGGCTGGCAACATTTGATCCTTGAGATTTCAACAAGACTCAAGGAGTACTAAATGCAAACTTTTTTTTTCTGTGAAATTTGGTAAGCTAGCTAGCTTAAGATGAAGTTAGTTTCCATGTTATTTCTAGATGGAAATTTATTGTACATGAGGGAAGGAACTACTTTACTATAGTGTTTGAGCACGTAGGATAACATGGGAGTGGAGAATTTTTAATTCTCCCTTTCAATTTTTTTTTTTTTTGGGGTTGGAAAAGTGTTCATTGTAAATTTTTGGCTGAACTGAATACTTGGGAAGTATACAAGATAGCTCTGGTTCTTGATTGTATACTTTTGAGAAGAAATTGAGTTTGTTATTCATCAAATTTTCTGTCATGAGTTATTAGGGTCAAAAGGAAAGATTGTAATCTTCAATTCCATGTTGAAATGTACGTTTCCCGGATTCTCAACTTCTGAATCCTTGGTTGTGAAATGTGATGCTCATATTGTTGTGGTGGTGCCAATTTTCAATCTCTTGCTTCTTTTTTTCTTTCTTTCTTGTAAGTTGTTCTAAAATTATATTGATATCAAGGTGATTTACTGTTTTCTTGTTTTTGTATTTGCATGTTATGAAGTTTTAGTATGAATCAGTTTGTAATTGAGAATGAATATTGATGATTTCAAACACTCAATAGCTATGTAGGCAAGTGTAATGTAGTTATTTGGGGTGTGTACATAGTTGTGCTGTTAGCTTTGATTCTTGATTGAGGTCCAGAAAATATCTGAATACATCAAGATTGCATTTCTTAATTCTTATGATATTAGCAAGACATGAACAGCTGCTTTATCTTCTGCCTTGATTGCTGAGAATTTGATTGTGCTCAAGCCTCCAACCCATTCGATTGCATTGGGATAGAGGATCTTTAACCATTAGATTTTCATTGTAGAGTCATGTCGGCTCCGATAGATTTAGAGGGCAGTGAAGAATCAACTGCTGATGGGAAGCATAGAAAGATTTCGGCGGTTTGGGCTAATTTTGAGCTTGTTGAATCAGCTGAGAACAAGAGAAAAAGGGCAAGGTGTAAATTATGTGGTCAACAGTACTTTGCTGATTCTTCCGCTGGAACTTCAAATTTAAAACGTCATTTGTCAAAAAAACATCCTGACCAAGATTTGGAAGTTGATTTTGCGAAACTAGCTTTTGTAAATCAAGAGGTGTATCGTGAGAAAGTGGCAATGGCAATAGTGAGATATGATTATCCATTTTCATTTGTGGAGCATGAGGGTAATAGAGACTTGCATGCCTTTTTAAATCCAACTGTGAAATTCATCTCGAGAAATACATCAAAGGCGGATATATTCAAACTTCATAAGAAAGAGAAAAAAAAATGTTAGGAACCTACTTGACTTAGTTTTAGGAAAGATTTGTTTGACTTCTGACATGTGGAGTTCAGCTACCAGTGATGGGTACATGTCAATTACTGCCCATTATGCTGATGATGGTTGGAAATTGCAAAATAAGCTGCTTATTTTTTGTCATGTGCCTCCACCTCACACTGGTCAAGTATTGGCTGAGAAGATGTTTGAGTTTTTGAAAGAATGGGGAATTGAGAAGAAAATTTTCACTGTTACTCTTGACAATGTCAAATACAATGATAAAGGTATAACTTTGTTAGGATCTCACTTTACTTTTGAAGGGTCTTCCATATGTGGCAATGAGTTCCTTCATGTGTGTTGTGGGGCACACATATTAAATTTAATTGTGAAATCTGGTTTGGCAATCATTGAAAATGCTATTAAAAATATCAGAGAAAGTGTGAAATATTTGAAGGGTTCTGAAGTTAGGTTGAAGAAATTTGCTACTTATGCGAAACAGCTTTCTATGGTGACTAATAAGAAATTGAGACAAGATATCTCAACGAGATGGAACTCTACTTATCTTATGCTTGAAAGGGCACTTTTATATAAGGATGCATTCTCCCGATTAGACATGTTGGATGATGACTATGAATTTTGTCCTTCGGATTATGAATGGAGTCAAGTGGAAAAGATTGCGAGTTTTTTAAAACTTTTCTATGACATGACTGTTTTGTTTTCAAAAAGGAAATACCCTACTTCAAATTTGTATTTTCCAAATGTTTGGAAGATTCAATTACTTTTGGAGAAAGCAGCACTTGATGAAGATGATTCGATTAGTATGATGGCATTCGAGATGAGAATGAAGTTTCTGAAGTATTGGGAGTGTTATAGTATGGTTCTTTCATTTGGTATAATTTTGGACCCTCGCTATAAACTCCAATTTGTTGATTATTGCTTCAATGCACTGGACCCTGAAACAAAGGAAAAAAGGGTTGAAGATGTGAAAAACAAATTGACTAAACTCTTTGATGAATACTTTGTAATCAACAGTGCCAGTTCTAGTCAAGCTTCAGAGACTTATACAAGCAGTGATGTTTATCGTTCTACAAATCTCGTTAATGTAAGTAATAATTCCTTTGTGTTTTGTATTCTTTTATGATTTCATACATTAATATACTATGGTTTTAATTGAATATGCAGGGTTTTGATTCATATAAGTCTAAATATGCGAATACTGAAAGTAAATCTGAGTTGGAGTTATATCTGAAGGAGCGCTTAGTAGACCGCAAGTTACATCCAGACTTAGATGTTCTTAATCATTGGAAAGAAAATACGGTTAGATATCCTAATCTTTCACTCATGGCTAGAGATGTTTTAAGAGTTCCAATTACTACTGTAGCAAGTGAATATGCTTTTAGCCATGGGGGGAGAATAATAGGAAAATATCACACTTCCCTTCTTCCTGAAAATGTGGAGGCAACCATAGGTTGTCGAGATTAGTTGAGTGTTAATGTTGGTAAGGTTCTTTCCTATATTTCAATTTCAAGTAATCTTTAATTGGTAGTCAATTTAATTCTAATTATTTAATATAGATATATTTTTTGTGATAGTTCTAGTTACATCAGATAATGTGAATGAAAATGTTAGATTTGTCACTCATGAAGAGGAAGACGATGCATTGGGAGTTGATATAATTAAATATATTGGTGAATCAGAAGTTTCTTCAAATATCAATTGAAGGTAAAAATGTTTTAATTCTTATTTTAAGTTTTGAATTCATTCGGAGATTTCATTTCAGGGACAAACTCATTGCCAATGTGCTTATCACCATTCTTTCTCAGTCCCAATTGTTATTGGTTCTGAAAAATTCTTGTATTACAAAATTGAACGATGAAATGAAGAACTAGAAAGAAAAGTGAGAAAGAGAACACACCGAGTAACAATTTACGATATGTACTGTCTTTCATTCATCCTTACTCTTTTCTACTCTGTTTTGAGTTGTATGGGAATTTGGTGCCCTTTTTCCATTTCACTTTTCCTTTTTTAAATACTGATGAGTTTACTCAACGATAATTTTGATTTAATTTGGAATCTACTGTTTTTCTTTTTCGTGGTTTTAGTTTGATCCTTTCTTTACTCAATTCTTACAAGCTGCAGAACCCAAGGACTACCTCAATGGTGCCTTTCTTTTCATGTTGTAGCTTACCATTGCAACATATTTCTCTAATTCATCCAAATTTGAAGGTGTTCAGTACATGTCCCCTTTGGTCTTGAACATGTATTGATCTAAGATGCACTCTTACCTTCTGGGTTGTTATTGTATGTCAATTTCTGTATGTAATTCCAGATGAGAACATGGGATTAATTCGCAGGTGTTAATTGTTTTGAGGCTATAGTTCGGCAATGATTTACACAGCCATTGACACGTTTTGATCGGAAATGTAAAGGATGTGATCTGATCCAGGAGAGTGGAATTCTGCTTACATTGTTTACTTTCTTCACAATATTGCAGTTTTATGCATTTTTTAATGATCTGTTTGTAGTTTTTGTAAGGCTAAAATGCTGCAATGAAAATATAATTGCGATCCTATAGTGTGTGTTTTGTTTGTTTGTTTGTTAAATCTGAGTGGTAGTAGTACTTTTGACTCCCAGTACCTCTAAACTCAGCTCTTGTTGAATTTTCTTCTACTGTAGTAGTACTTTGTGCTTATAAAGTTGCACAGTTATTGGGCACAGTTAGGATGTTGGGTAGAAAACGCACACATATAATTGCTGCAATGAAAAAAAATATTTGAAATACATAAATACAATCTATCTATGCAAATCAATTGCATGCTGAAATACATCATCTACATTTATTAGATTCATTAGGATAGAACTTCGTGGCTTCAATTAAGCCACTTGGTTATTCTGTTTTAGAGAATAAGTTCCAGGAAGTTATTTAGGTGGGCTTTTCATCAAAACTGCTTGCGACCTGGAAAATCAATTTGACCAAATATAACAATAATGTTCAGTTAGAGTGAGATTCTGTTTGTTCTTGTTGTACACTACCAGATAGAGCTATCCAGAATATTTCCCATTAAGGTGGTAAACAAGTTGTTTGTTCTTGTTAGCTAGATACTGAAAAGAGCACTCATTTGTTGCCTATGGGAAAAGGAAACTGAATCAGGTGTGCAGAGGGAACAAGGGGATATTGTAGTTTTAGTTGGTTTTTTACTTTGTGCTGAAAGAGTGATTGTAACTTTAGATGCCAACGAGCGTGAGAAGTCTGTATGTGCATCTGAGATTGTGAATATGGAGTTTTGGCTTATTTTTGTAGTCAATTCTCATTAATTATATTCAGATCCCAAATTATTGATGATTTGCATAGATTGAAGGATCTTACTTTACTTTTGAAGGGTATTCCAGATCCCTCGGTATAAAAATGTTTGCATGGGTTATAGAAAACAATTGCACGGTTTATGAAAAATAAAATAGAAGAAGAGAAAAAGAAAAAAAATTAACGGGTCCAAATACGGGTTGAAATATAGGTTGAACGGGTTATAACCCGTCTGGTCAAGTAAATTTAACCCGTTGGGTCAAACAAATTGACCCGCAGGTTGTGCAGGTTACAACCCAACCCGAACCTGACCCAACCCACACTTCACTGGTGATCAACCGGTTGGGTTGGGTCATGACTCGTTGGGTGCGGGTCAAGAATTGACTCAACCCACAACCCGCCCAACCTGCCCAACTGCCAGGCCTAAAGAAACTCGAAGAAAACTTAGAATCCAAGTTTTATGGGCATCGATCAGTTTTACCCGATCGTAGATCGGGGAAAACCGATTGTCATCGGTTTTGACCGATTGAAAATCGGTTAAAACCGATCCCAAACGGGTTTTACCAATTTTCAATCGGGAAAAACCGATTGGGGTGTAATATGTTATTTTCCAAAAATTTCTTAAAAGTTATGTATAAATTATTTAGTTTTGTAATTATTGCCTTTTCGGAGATATGAAATTAGGATTTCTGGAAAATGTAGGTTTTGTCGGAAAACTAGGAATTTTACAGAAATTAGGGTTTATAAGAAATTCAGATATATTTAAAATGGAATAGAAACTGAATTTTTTGATATTTATAAACTGCAAATAATTGAGAAAATAGTGAGCAAGCATCTTAGGACTGAGGTGAGTGTTCTCACTAAGGGGGTTAAATGTTTTAATGAGTAAATAAATGAGTTAGCATGCTTTACTGCTATTATTGATATATTTATTGAAATGCATGCATTATATGTGCGAAATATGATTATGCTATTCTATTGTACAAAGTGGAATGTTTATAAATGTGTTACATGAATGTAGATGTGTCAAATGCTAAAGTTTATCGCATGACTGAACTTATCGTATAGTTACAATTAAAGTGTTAAATGTTACTGTTTCGTGTTCACTGTATACTGTTCATTGTTTATTGTCTATTATCCACTGTTAACTGTTTACTGCTAACTGTTAACTGTGCATGAGAGTCGATGTCCTCAAACCCTGTTCAGTTTATTGAAATCGGGCATGTCGGCGTCAGGCTGGAGTGCCCGACTAGATAACTGGAGAGGTACTGGGTAATATTCTTGGATTTACCACACTGTTTACTGTTGGATTGTCGACATTGGGAGCGGTCCACATTGTACAGTGTACCATTTTACATTGTACAGTGTCCAAGTACAGGTAAAGTATAACCACTAATGTTTTCGAAGGATCATATAGATCCATCGGTAGAACTTGTTGATTATGCTCTTTCTATTCCTTACGCGTTCCCCATTGTGTGCTTAGAAAATACTTGTTATATGTCGGTAATTGTTTACTCGGTAAACTTTTTATTAGTGTGGCCTCACTGAGTTTATGGAAGCTCACTCTTAGACCCTTTGCATGTAACAAATCTCGGGAGTGATCATTATTTGCGTGATGCTGATGAATGACCTTTTTGGATTAGGATTTGAAATTCATAGTATTGTAGTATTATTTAAAGAATTTAGTGGTAGTAGGAGAAAGTACTAAATGTAATAGCGGGAATAGTGATTGTATCTTTTGAGAATATAATATAGTTTGAAGTTTTGTAACTTACTTTAAATAAATGAATGTTTATTCATTAGCTATTACTCTGTATATCCTGAGTGAGTCCTGGTACGAACCAGGCAGGCATCTCGGTCCCGACTCCAATGTGATGCAAGTAGGTCAGGGCTGGGGCTGTCACACAAATAGCTAAAGATAAGAACATAGCCAAAAAGGTGATCAAGAAAGCAAAGACTTGAGATCACCCCTCAAGTGTGGACGAGATAGGTAATACTAGAAGATGCTTTGATGGAAGTGATCTACAAGAGGTAACTAATTATTTCCAAATCCTCTTTATGTAGTAATGAAAATCATGATAGTGATAATGATAGAAATTTTGATAAAGTTGAATTTGTTGAGAGTATGCATGGACCAAATTGACCTAGAAACTAGTCAAGTTCACTTGGAATAGGAAAGCCGAAGCTGCTTTCCAAACCCTTACACAGCTAAACCACTACCCCTATGTTGCTCTTACCAAAAGGTAGAGAGAACTTCGTAGTGTTCACCTATGCATCTCTAAATGGACTGGGATGTGTTTTGATGCAACAAGGAAAAGCAGTTGCCTATGGCTCTAGGAAACTCAAGTTCCACGAACAAAATTATCCAACCCATGACATTGAGCTCGCCGGTGTGATCTTCGCTTTAAAGAAGTGGAATTTGAGATACTTTTTTTTGAAAAGGAGTTAAACTTGAGACAAAAAAGATGGATGAAATTTTTGTAAGATTAAGATTGCACCATTAACTATCAACCTTGCAAAGCATACGTAGTATCTGACGTCTTGAGCCGCAAAGCCTAGTTAGCAAGTGCGAAAAACAAAAAAGTGCAACTCTTCTATCCTTTGTCAAAAAATGAGCTTTGGATTACTTTAAATTGTTTGTGGGAATTATGCCTTTTTTTTTTCTTTTCTTTTAGAGGGGAAAAAAGAAGAGGTGGGTTTTTATGCGTTTCCTTTAGTGTCAATTATAATTATCACTGAGTATGGAATATATATTATTTAGTTTTAGCGACATTCATTCTTGATCACAAGTCACCAAGAGAAGTTTTGGAGTGCTTTTGACGAAAATACCCTCACAAAAATGCTCCGTTAGGCACTTAATGGAGAGGTTTGACAAACCGACTAAAAAAAATTCAAAAATGAAAGTATGTTAACTATGTATAGGATTTTCAAAGTATAGTGACCAAAAGATGAATGTTTTCAAAGTATAGTTACCAAAAAATGAAGTCACCCTACTTGAGATGTGTGTATCGTTAGACTTTTTTTTAATAAGTAAAAAATTTATTTAGCAACTACAATTCAAAATCCAGAAATCTACATGTATAAAAGAGGCAGTTACGAAACCATCACCGGTTTCTGTTACGTTCCCAGTCAAAAAAAATCACACGCGTCATCCTTTTCTGATTCCAGCACATCAGTTCTAGTGAAGTCTTCTCTTATTTCTGCTTCTTCAGGTTAATTGCACTTCTTCTTCGGACTCAACCTATAGTTGTTCTTCTTCTTGCTGCTCGACTGCTCAGAGGTTACTGTCATCTGCCTTCTTCTTCCCTCACTTAATTTCACAGTATGTCTCTCTATTTTGTATGTTTTCCCATTCAATACTTTCTGAATCTGTGGGTAATTTTGGTTCTTCTCCGGTGTTTGATTCGGTATGGCGTTCTCTTCCCCATCATCCATGCTTCCAGAATTTGTTGCAGCTCTGTCATTACTTGTTCTTTTTTCTCCTAAACTGTTTACATGCTCTTATACACTACTTCTGGCTCTGTTTTATGGTTTGAAATTACGTTGAACGGCTGCTTATCTCGGATGGCTTCATCTGCATGTGCTTATCTGGCCCTTGTCTTTCTTCTTACCCTACAATTTTACCAATCTCTTCCTACATGTCAAGTGTTTGATTTTTTGCCTAACATTGTCTCATGTCGTTTATATCAACTGTTGAAAGGCTGATGATCTCTGATGTGTTTATCTGCATCTGCTTATCTCATCCTTGCATGTTCTTTCTGCGTTTTCGAATTCGCAGTGCCCATATATAGTCGCTTTGCTCTAATAGTACATATATAAAACAGGGAGTTCTTAAACCATCACTGGTTTTTGGTCCATTGGCAATCAAACAAATCACATGTGTCATTTTTTTTACTCTAGCACATCAGCTCTGCTGAAGCCTTCTCTTATTTCTGCTTCTTCAGGTTAATTGCACTTCTTTTTCGGACTGAACTTATAGTTGGCTTTCTTTTTTGCTGCTCGGCTGGTCAGAGGTTATTGTTCTCTGCCTTCTTTTTCCCTCACTTAATTTCACAGTATGTCTCTCTATTTTGCATGTTTCCCCGTTCAATGCTTTCTGAATCTGTGGGCAATTCTGGTTCTTTTCCGGTACTTGATTCGGTATGCCGTTCTCTTCCCCATCATCCATGCTTCCACAATTTGTTGTAGCTGTGCCATTACTTGTTCTTTTTTTACCTAAATTGTTTGCATGCTCTTGTACACTACTTCCGGCCCTGTTTTATGGTCTAAAATTACGTTGAACAGTTATTTATCTCTCATGCCTTCATCTGCATGTGCTTATTTGCCCCTTGTCATTCTTTTTACCCTACAATTTTACCAATCTCTTCCTGCATGTCAGCTGGCTGATTTTTTGCCTGACACTGTCTCACTTGGTTCATATCAACTGTTCAAAGGCTGATCATCTTTGATGTGTTTATCTGTATATGCTTATCTCATCCTTGCAAGTTTCTTCTGCATTTTCGCATTCGCAGGGCCACTTATAGTCACTTCGCTCTAGCATTTGGGATTCCATAACATAAAAGCAGTAACACAGTACCTCATGAGTAGTAGACTGATGTGCATAGAAGACAAGTCATGTTATATCTCTATATGAAAATTATTGAATCAAAAGATAGCACATCTTCTTACCACCATCATAAACTCTACTCCTATGAGTTTAATTAAGCACCAACAAAACTAATAATTTATGGTTTCGAATTCATACAGGTTTATATATATATATATATATATATATTACACCTCATAAGCATAACTGACACAGACAAACCAAGGTACAGCTCATAATCGTAGTCATTTTCATTGCATCAACCCCTTTCAGATTAAGAAGTAAAATTTCCTTTCTCTACCGTTTCCTTTGTTTGGGTTGGAGGCTCATTCTGGTGTTACTATTTCAGGTCTTTCATGCTGCCCAAACTGTTTCTCGATAAATTGAAGATGCTAAGTTCTTCCAGTGGAGTATCCAAAAGGTATGCATCTACGTTATCATATTTCTGCTTCTATAACTATATGATGATACTCTGAAACATAGGCAGGGTGGAAAAGATTATGCAATTGTTCTTTGCTTAAAGTTTAAAACAGAAAAATAAATCAAAGGAAGTTGCATGGATGCAATTAATCTGAAGAACATGATGGAGTTTCATATTCTTTCAAACTATCTACTTCTAACCAATTTAACCATTACCCTCATTGTTCATTACTGATTTATGATATTCATCTTCTCCCTAATTTTCCCCCCTGCTTTATTGCTCTTATTTTTATACTCATCATTTCAGGCCAATAGAAGATAAATGTATTATTCTTGATGCTCTAGAACCAAATGTTCCCAGCTGGTTTGTGATGGTGTTGGTCTCTGAGAAAAGTCCATTCGGTTGATGAGGTGGAATAAAAGACAACAAAGACTTGTGTTTGTTGACAAACAGGTAAATTTAATGTAAACCACCAAATACAGTTACTTATGATTTTATCTTATTTTGGTTTCTCAATGCTTCTAACATAATCATAGGATGCAATGTCTCATATATGAATCAGACGTTGATGAATTAGACAGGGCAGTTCAACTGTACCACACATATGTTGTTGGCCATGCAAAGATAAGAAAGATCCCTGAGAACTCTCCAATTTTGGGAGACTCAAATATGAGATAATCTTGAACAGAAGCTCTTTCATCAAGCCCCCAAGTAAAGACCAAGAGTTCTCCCTACAACACGTTTATGAACTAACACCTTTTGCGCAATGTCCTGGATTTGCAGATGTTGTTCATAAATTAATTAGTTAGGTTCTTTAAACTTTTTTCCACTTAAATAACTAGAACATAGACATCCTAATATCTGTTTCATTGACAATAAAATATCTTATGTCTCCCACAGATTTGTTATGTGCTGTGGTTCATGTTTTCCCTCCACGAACTACTCAAGCAAACAAATGGTTGCAGGAGTTTGTGATTGTCAATCAAGAGTGAGTTGTTTGGTTTCAAATACACACTTCCAACTTTCGTAATCATAAATTATGTACAAATACATTCTTCTAAAAATATGATTTTCTTATGCATACAGATGTAGACCAATGATTCTGACTCTTATGGGAAGATTTCATGCAACATGAAGCGCCTTATTTGACTGCTAATGTTCACAACACACCCGTGATTTTGGGAATGAGACTCTTAGTGAACATCTTTCACGGTAAAAAAAAAAGCCTCCCTCCTTTCTTTTTCCACTACCTTCAAACTGAATTCAACTCATTAAACAATTACAGTCACTGACATGGTACTTCTTATAATCACTAATAGCAGTATGTTTTCACAGGCATCTCTGTTGGGACAGGTTTTAACAGTATAATTCTATTTGATGTTCCAATTGCAGAAGCTGAACAGTTGAAATCATGGTAATTCAAAACTTTAATGAATAAAATATTTCTGAATTGCTTTGAAACTATCCTAAAATCATATCTATAGTTGATATAGGCTCCTGTAATTCATTTTCGCTATACTTCTACATATTAACCTAATAGTAATAGTGACGAAACTTGCACTTATACTAATCCATGTCTATCTTGTTTGTTTCTACTAATAATTCTTCAGCGTTTGTCTTTTTTCAATTTTTGGGTTCTTTTGGTATATACCCCTTCCTGATGTTGCATGCTTAGGGTGACTATTGTATCAATCGGTTCTCACTGTTTGTTTTTTTTGGTTTTTGTTCTGATTAGATAGTGGTCATCTGAAACAACCTACATAAGAGTGCATCATTCCTGGACCTCTGTATGTGCAATTTACAATTGCAATCATTGATCTTCTCGTCTGCAGGGTATCATGCTAAATCATGGATTGAACTATATTTTTTATTTATTGTAATCAACATTTTCCAAACCAATCTAACCCAAACTTGGATGCCTTACCCGCTTAACACACACAGATTTAGAGTATCTGTTGTCTACCGACCAAGTTAAGCCTTCCTTCAATGAAAACAAGCAACATTCCCAATGCAATTGCTGCTGTAGTTTCTCAACCCACCCTGGAACTTTAGAATCAATGCTTTATATATTCATTTCTTTCATTACACAATTGACAAATTTTCCTGTCCTTGTAAGCCTAACTTTAGTTTGCACTCTACTGTAACATACTAGGATCAGAATAAAAGAGAATCTCCTATTCTGGCGATACAATTATTCAACTTAACCTTGTACAAAATTTGATTCTATACCATCTCTGTTTATTTCTACATCTATGCTTCCTCAAAATCTACGGGTACTTTCATGTACCCATGCTCACTTGTAAAAACTTCTCACCACAGGTTGACAACCTCATGTATTTAGTTCAGCTTGTAAAATCAAGTTCTGTAACGGAAACTATTCTCATAAATGCCACATATTGGGCGTCAATACAGTATTTCTGTTCTTAGGCTCTCCTGAACAGATATTTTCTACTAATAGATGCTCATTTCATTAATATTTTTTTACTAATAAGAATCTACATTCACTATGGAACATTAGAACTGGAGATTAACCTAATAAAGCTGTCCAATTTTATGCACGGAATACCTTTGTAATCACTTTACCAGAAAAAGGAAAAAAATAAAACCATTGAAACACAGCAATTGTTTAATTTTTCAGAAGGTACTGATTTACAACTGTTTCTATTTATTATATGTGCAGTTCTTTTCAATTTCTGTTCTGATGTTCTAATGGTAAAGAATATGTGTTCATTATTTATACTTTTATATTTCTCTCCCCCTTGATTCCAACCATAAATGTTAGACTTCCAATTGTCTTCTTCTTTGCCGATCCTATGAGTAGTACATAAACTCAAATTTACCTACATTAATGGTCTTACTATGTCTCAAGTTCTTATCGTTAACGTTAAATGAAAACAGAATCTGCTTCTATACCAAAGTAGGTCCTTTACTGTTCTTTACAAATCATAGGTATAAGAACAGTTTGTTAACTTGAGTAACTCCAAAAAATTCAGTCACTGTTCATGTCTGATTTTTCCACCTTTTTCATTTACTGGCACCTCTTAATCATATTGGTTATTATGTCCACCAACAGTTATAATTTAGTATATGCTTCATAATGATTAAGGGCAACAGTTCAAACGTACTGTATGTTTCATAATGATGAAGATACATGAATATATACATAAATCTTACCGAAATCAGAGTTACCATGATTTATTACTCTATTTGATTCTATATAATTATTTTATTCAGTAATATACATTTTCGCAGGTTGGAATCAAAGAAAGAATATGTGGAAGCTGTTGTTTCACAAAAGCTTTATGAAAAACACATCAAATCATAGAAAAGCCTCATCCTTCCCAGATTCAAACAATCAGTCAGATTATGAGCTTGAGTCAGATGGTAACATCGAATTCATTAATATGTTATATGCTACTGCTCTCTTCTTCTAATTCTAAAATGAAAAAAGTCAGTAACTTAAATATTCTTTCATTAATAGGTTAAATCGTACTGGATTAAAGCTAAGTTACAAGTTACAAAATTAGATCAACGCTTTTATTTCTTAGCTTGTCCAAACTGTTCCAAACCTTGCGGAGCTAGCTACGGAGATGAGTTCAAATGTTTGTACTGTGGGAATGATTTCCCTACCCCAAAGGCAGTGTAAGTTATTCTGTGTCCTCAAAAGATTTTTAACATTACAAGTCCTAATATTCTGATTATATTCTAATCAATTTATCAATTACATTTATTCATATAGGTCGCATTTTGAGGTGGATTTGTGTGATGGAACTACTACTATAACTGCATTTGCAGAGCAGGAGGAAGCAACAACTTTATTAGGTATGTCAGCTGAAGAGGTCATTGAAGAGATTGAGGTGTGTTTCATCTAACTAAAATTTCACTTACTTTATATCTCTTACCTTCATGGAACTAAAACTTCAGTAACTGCTTATATCTATTACCTTTCCATTTCTTTCTCTCTTACAGAAAAAAAAAAAATTCAACCCTAACCTCATAAATGAAAAGTTTAAAGATGATCAATTATTTTTCCACATCAAGACATAGAGCAGCGAAGTAAGGGGCAAAACAGTTGTTGGGTACAGAATTACTTCATGGGTCCCGTCATCTGGAGATTCTGCTACATCACACGATTCTGAAGGACAAAGCTCATCTTCAGCCATTCAGAAGAAATTACCCATAGATATACCAATGCCTGAAATTGAAAAAAGTACAGCAATAACGCAAAAGGAGGTTATTCCAACTAAGCTTAGTAAGCACGAAACCATATACCAGTAAGAGAGGGTTGGATTCAATGGAAGATTCAGCTCACAAAGGTCTGAAACATGCAAAACAAGATTGACATTATGTTTTTAGTTTATTAACTTCTGGGACTTAGCTTTTGATAGACATGATGTTCTTGCGTAGGTTGCACAGATTAGTGAAGTACATATTTTGGGAAGCGTAAATGCTTCAGTTTAGTTACTAACCAATGGTTACGTATATTTTGGTAGGTACTCAACAGTATGCCAAAAACAAAGGCTTAAATGTGATGTTTATATGTTATTAATATGACTTCATTTTCTAGGCAACGTTATCATCTACCGACGTCATTTACTATGCTACTTTCATACTTTTATAACTATAACTGTTTCCTATTTTATGTAGTCATAAATACATGCTCTGTCTTTATCCTTCATTATGCTCAGAAAATAGGCCTCTCTTTCAGTTCAAGTACAGGTGAAATGGGAAGAACTAATAACAGGCATATTACTAACCCTTACTAACGGAATTGTTATCAGCAGGCCACTTTTACTATTCGTAGGCCACTTTTTAAAATTTTTATACTTGAATTTACATTTTTGCCCTTTATAGTTTCTAACTTTATAAAAAAATTACCTAACTTTTTTAACTCTGGGAAAATCGCCCGGCCGGGGCTATTTTCTTTGGGAAAATCGGTGTCCTGTGGCGATTTTCCCTAAAAAAAACGTCACAGGACTGTGTTTTTTTCAATTTTTCCCGGTCATTCGTCGGAAAATCGTTTTTCCGGCGAACGACCACTAAATTTTAGAAAAATAGATTTTTTTGGGAAAATCGCCTGGCATGGGCGATTTTCTCTGGGAAAATCGCCCATGCCAAGCAATTTTCCCAGAAAAAATCGCCTTGCCTAGGCGATTTGCATGGGCGATTGTCCCAGATAAATTCGCCCAGGCCAGGCGATTTTCTTTGGGAAAATCACCTGGTCTGGGCGATTTTCCCTGAGTTAAAAAAGTTGGGTAAATTTTTTTTAT